>CM032635.1:19733686-20268034 GCA_019097785.1 Fraxinus excelsior | reverse complement strand
TGGTGTAAACCAAGACAACAGTACTCACACAATAACCTTCCTAACAATTTCTTAGGTTCTCATGGTTGTGTTCATTTTGGCCTTGAACAACTTTTGTGTTTCATAAGTGCTTTAGAGAATTCAAGCCACATTATTCTCATAGAAGCGACCCCACTTCTCACTTGTATAGGCGATCTCCTATTAAAAGTATTCTGCCTTACTCCACTTGATGTTTCAAGCTATATGAATCATTAAAAGTTAAGACTTAACCTCACACACTCTGCAGAACGCACTTTTATTTATCATAGGAATGGATATGACTTTTACTCCTAAGTGCTGAACTGAATCTTCATAACTTAGTTGTCCTATTGAACCAAGGTCTTGGGATCTCCAGTCAACAAGGTTGGGTTCCCATTACAAAGACTTCATGCGTAGTAGGCTTAATCTCATTCTCTTCGATATGCAGTATACTCGATCTCTTGGTAATCTCTTAAATGTACCATGAGTTTACACCATTAAGATCAACTGCTTAACGGTATTATGTCTACGACTTATATGTCTAGTCACATGTGACTTAGTATCTTATCAAATATAGCTAGCCAACGATCGATTCATTTGATAGATACAATTTGTCACCATCAAGAAATCTTCTCATGAAACTACATGCTTCTCATTAGCTTTATCTAAAACTTTATCATATTCAAACAACATTTTTAGATGATTTCTATAAACACTAGACTAGTCATCACTTTTTCGACAATCATCTCTCAAGATACAACGACCATGTCTAGCCATAGGAGCACTCCAAATGGCTTAGACCAACGAACCTACTTATGTTTTGAACTCTTTTTTTATGAAACTTGACTCCAAATAAATGTAGAATTTGAAGTGCATATGCATTAGTATGATAGTGCAATCATGAAGTGAATGAATGAAAACAAACACATGGGATCTATATATAGATATTGAAAATGTTTGTCTCAAAAGACACAACCTATGGAAGAGACACACCTATTGGAATTAGTCTCTATATTAGAAAAGACATATCTATTGGAAAATGATAATGTCAAAAGTCACAATTTTTCATATATAAAGACACCTTTTCAGCCAAACAATTTCTAGAATATTCCATAATATTCTATGTAATTTTCCAATAATTATCGTATTTAAGTGACTTTAAATTTAGTTTAATTTTCATTCACCAAATAACAATTTCTACTTAAATAATCATTTAAAATTGGCCAAAACCAATTTTCGATACAAAATTCCAACAGTTACAACACTTCATAGGTGTCTTTTTGAATTTAAATTACATAAATTAAAATTGAAAAAATCGAGTAAAACCAGTCTAAAATATTGGGGATTGAAAATACATTATTGTTGTTGATTGGCAGGACGGATGCACTGCCCAGCAGTGTGCTGGCCATAACGGCAAAGCACATGCACCATATAAGGCAGCATAGTTATGATGCCTATATAACACCAATGCAGGTGCACAATACTACTGGTGGACATGTACTATCTTGATCATCAAGCTGGCCAAAAGTCGATTCTTTTGTTCCCCATCTTGTCTCGTCTTAGTTAAGTACTCTTTCACTTGTATTTCCATCTTCGATTAATCTACCAATGTGTGAATGACATTCTTTTGCAAATACTCTTTACAATCCTCCATCATTTTCAAAATGAACAATAGCTTTAAATCTCTCATATAGACTTCACAAACTTTATTCATAAATGAAGGTGTTCTTTTGGACTTGAACCCTATAGTAAAAATGTTTCAAATATTAACCAAGGTTACAAGGTAGACAAGTGATGAGAATCATGAAGGACAAACCAGCGAGGAACTTTTGCATGTTTCAGATGGACCAATAACAAGATCAAGAGTAAAGAAAATCAAGGAAGCTAAACAACGACTTGTTCAAACTACATAGGCTGAGAGTTCAAGTACAAAGATCAAGGCAAAAAGTTTCAATATGGACGTGAAGGAAAAACCAAACTTAGTGCATTTGATTCAAGTTAAGGAAGAGGGAGCTTATTCGAAAAGTCATGCCCAAACAAGATTTTGATTTTCTTGTCCATGGAAGCATCAAAATTGCACAACCCAAGAGCAAAATGGTTGAACCATTCCCACGTAAGAATAAATACCATGCCCTATCGCCTGGATGTACTATAAAGTGTGGAGTATGCTTTTTTGAGAACTTCTTTCTTTAATCCCCCATCGTTAAGAATACACAACCTGCCTTTATACATAAATTCCTTATTATCAACTATCACAAATTCCCTTCGCTTATGTGACTTAGCCCTTGTTTGACATCCATTTTTTTCTAATTCTCTTTCACATTTTTTTCCCTCTTTCTTCATTTCAACCAAATATTTTATCAATAAAATAATATTACATGTAAATTCAAAAATTCTCTTTACTTTTTAACCACACATTCTTCTATCAATCACTATTCCAAAACAAATTATTCTCCAAAATGGGTGTCAAACACAACTTTAACTTATGGTCATGATTTTACACGAAAATGGGTAATTCTTTTGGGCTTCCCTAGTTCATTGGATTAGTTGGATTATTTTGTTCATTGGATTAGTTGGATTACACAACTTTTAACTTATGGCCATCATATTTTTAGAGTGTGAACTACATATGCAAGTTCTAAGTCATGCGTTGGATTATTCTGTTCATATGGTTTTAACTACCCAAAGGCATAGGCAACAACATTTTCATACTACATCAACACACATTCCAAACCTTGTTTAGATGCATTACTATATATAACAAATCCTTTCGAACCTTTTGGTATTGTCAACATTTCATTTCAATTCTTGAAAGTTACTTTTACACTTGTCTAACCATTAGAACATTTCTCCCTTCCTAGTCAAATGTGTCAATAGACCAGCAATCTTAGAAAATCCTTCAATAAACCTTTTGTAATAGTCAGCCAAACCTAAGAAACTGTGAGCTTCACCTACATTGGTCGGTCTAGGCCAATTTGTTACAGTTTCGGCTTTAGCTAGGTCTACCTCAATACCTTGTGTAGTAACCACATGACCAAGGAAGTCAATGCGATCTAGCCAAAATTCACATTTTTGAAATTAGAGTACAATTTCTCTTTTCGGAGGATGCCTAATACCACTATTAACTGTTTTTCATATTGGTTCTTATCTTTTGAGTATACTAATGTGTTGTCAATGAAGACAATAACAAATCGATCTAAATATGGATGAAAAACTCAATTCATTAAGTCTATAAACATAGCTGGTGCATTGGTTAACCTAAATGGCATTATCGTGAACTCATAGTGCCTGAACCATATTTTGAAGGCTGTTTTTGGGATATCATAGTCTTTTTTCTTATATTGGTTGTATCCAAATCTCAAATCTATTTTTAAGAACACCTTTGCATCCTTCATTTGATGAAATAGATCCTCTATCCTTGGGAATAGGTATTTATTCTTTATGGTCAAATGATTAATATCCCTATGATCAATGAACGTCCTCGTTGACATGTCCTTCTTTTTAACAAACCATATTGGATCTCCCCATGGAGATATACTAGGTCAGATGAAATCTATATCTAATAGTTCATGTAGTTGTATCTTCAACTCTTGTAATTCTTTTAATGTCATTCTGTAAGGCGTTTTAGATATCGGTGCTGCCTAAGTGGTCAAGTCAATTGTGAACTTTACTAGTGTATTTAGCAATACACCACATAGATCTTCAAGCAAAATACACAAACTCCTTAACCACTCGTACATCTTCTACTCTTCGAATGTATTGGAGTTTACTAGTAATGTTCAATAAAAATCCTTCACATGTACTCTTTCTCAACATACTTTCCACTTTCAATGTAGACACTAATTGGGGTAGAGTCCCAATTCTTGTTCCAAATAATCAAAATTCTCCATCTCCATGTTTTTGAAACAAAATCTCCTTCTTATGGCATAATATGATTGTATAATTCTACCTAGCATGTACATACCCAAAATTACATCAAATTCTTTTATTTTCAAAAAGTACAAATATGCCTTTAGTACCTTTTCCTCGATCTCTAACTTAACGTGTTTGACAATTTGATTAGTATTAATGACTTCGTCTGAAGGTGCACTGACATCTAAGGTGTTATTCGTTTTCACGCATTTATTCCCGATCTTATTCATAAAAATTGTAGAAATAAATGAATGCTTAGATCCAGAATCCATAATGATAATAACAGGTATTAGATATCCATAACATACATGTTGTTATGTCTCTATTCTGATCATCCTATTATTTTGTCAAAAGCAAATGCTCTGGCCTTTTCTCTCTTAAACTAATCACCATATCTCTTCTTATTTGGACATTCTCTAAAGAAGAGAACAAACTTACCACAAATGTAGCATTCCCCTTTTCCCTGGAGACACTAACCCAAGTGTCGCTTGTTGCACTTGAGACATTGAGGAAAAGTTCTTTTTAAGCCTGACCAAACATTTCCTTGCTTATTCTGGTCATTGCCTTTTTGTTACCACTTCCTCTTTACTGAAGATTCAGCACTGGGCTGATTTTTCTTTTCAAACCCTAAATCATTGGAGATTGCCTGAGCTTGTTGTACAATGTTAGCATATGTAGTATGACCCTGTGCTGCCATGATTCCTTTATTCTCCGGTCTTAATCCTGTTCCAAACCTCTTAGCTTTCGTCAGCTCAGTGTTATATACGTTGCATATCTAGATAGTTGTTCAAATTTCTTTTCATATTCTCCATGTTACAACCCAATTTTAATTAGTCAAAGTCAAATGTAGAATTGTCAAAGTCAAGGTCAATATGGACTTAATTGGACAAAATTATTTTTTTGGGGTTTTTAATGCATTATAGTTGAGGTGGAGGACTTACTTATATAACATTAGAAGTGGGAGGACCTATTGTGCAAATCTCCATTTCTTAGCCAAATTTTGACAAAATTCTCTCATTCTCTCACCTCACTCACGCACAGACACAGCAAAAATCAGGCAGAGGAGAAGAAAAGAGAAAAAGGGGAAGAAAAGGGAAGAAGGGAAAGGAAAAATGGGAAAGGAAGGAAAAAAAAAGGAAAAAAGAAAGGGTAAGTCTTGATATCTTCAATTTTGGGATCGATTTATCCATTTATTTTTCATGAGACCGAATTTAATTATGTTGATTTCTAGGGTTTTATATGGTCCGAAAATTTCTAATGGAGGGAGAAGATTTTGATTTCTAGCTCAAATTTCGTGTTTGGTTAGCTTCCCTTTTGTTTCAAGGTAAGTTTTACCAATTTTTGGCAAACCCTAGAATGTTTATTGGGTTCTTGCATGAAGATAAATTGTGGAATTTCTTGTGTTTGTAAAATACTCACTTGAAGGAATGTATTGATGGAACAAAATGTAAAGGTTATGGTGGAAGTATGATTTCAAGTTTTCATTAGATGGAAGGTGAATACTTATTTTATGGTTGTGATGGAAGTAATTTTGATAAAGTGTATGTAGTGAAGGAACTAGAAAGTGTGATTAGTTCCATTTGATTAAATGGATTTAGTCAAGTATCGAGAAGATTAGTTTAATTATTATTGCATTAGATATTAAAGGTTTCGTGGTTTGATAGTGGTTAAATTTGTTATTCATATCGTATTTCAGGTGGTGACGAACAAATTGGAAATGTTTAACAGCCAATCTAGCCTATAGCTCTTACTCAGTGAGTGGAAAAACTTACTTTTCAAAAATGAATAATTATTGAATTTATATCATATCAGGAACTTAACTATTTCCTATATTCGATTTGACAGCATGATTTCGAGAATTTAATGGATTTTATAGTTGATTCTTTTAAAGTTAAATTCAGTTCATTTAAATTATTCATCTAGCATTTTATATTCATATTACGTGTTTCAACATATTAAAAGTTATTTTAAAATCACCAGAAAGTACCCAGGTGATTTTACCTCTGTCTGCACTGGTGTGAATGTGTTTCCACAGTGTATGATTTCCTATGGTTATTTTACCCGCTCTGCACTGACGTGAAACATATCTGTCATATATGTTATGCTAAGTCAAACATGTTAAGCATTTAAATTCATATCTGATTCGTATTATTAACTGCACAATCCTACACATAAATACTTAATATGCTTAATTAACATACTTTATAAGGAATAAAATGATATGTAAGGAAAAACTCGTGGGATTATGCAATTAATTAGTATGAACTAAAATATAAAAGATAATATCAATAAATAAATAAATATATATCCGTTATCGTTCCATATCTTGAAAATACTAGACAGTGGCAGATCGATGAGCCCTAGGTGCCACGCATCTTGAAACATTATTTTGTTTTAAACTTTTTTATGCAATATGCTGAATATAAGTGTGTACCAACAGTTAAAAGTTTTGTAAATGCACAGAAGTAAAAATAAATCTGGTCATACAATTTAAGTAAAATATTTGTATAACATATTAAAACTAATTTGTTACCTAAGATTTTTTTTATATATAGAAATTTTGTAAAATATGAATTTCTTGAAGTAGAAGTTTCTAAAAATGGAGTTTTCTAAAATTCGGAGTGGATTTGAAATATTACTTTTCATCTTGTTGATTGGAATAATATGCAACTAAAAGGGCTTCCAGGTGAGGAGGGGATCACATGGACCACTTAATGCCAAGTCTCTTAAATAATTTAGATATTTTTGACAAAACCTTTCGATCTTGCAAATACGCAAATGAAGAAAAATTCAACCAATGAATTTCCAATAGAGGAATAATATTTTTTTTTTAAAATCAAATACAAAATATACAAAAAAGTAGACACATTCTCTAATACCAAATTGTAACGACCCAAATTCTAGAAACCCGACGCATTACTAAACATAAATTTCTTAATGTGCTTAAAAAAAACTACTTTCAATATAATGGGCATATTTAGTAAAAATGACCACTTTTAATAAAAGATAACTTTAAATTATTAAAATATGCAGAACATTTTGGGATCATATCATGCATCAAAATATCAATAAAACTAGTTTTAACACGCAATTGAAATTGGACTAATTGAAATCATAATGTTACTCATGATCAAGCCTAATACTAGAAAGAAATAATCAAATGCTTTCAGAAATTTTAATATCTAAAAATTAAAGTACTTCATGATGATGATTGGTTGGTCCAATAGCACATCCATCCATTCACCATCGTCGAACATGCTAATTTTCACATGAATTGTAAATAAAAAGGGATGAGCATAATGAATTATACTCAATGAGATGCTTGCCACTCCACATTTAAATCAAACATGATATTATGCATAAACTCTCTTTCTAGCATAAATTGAAAATTCTCACACCATGAAAAATGACAATTTTGAGCAGGGGCTGTAAAATAACGTAAAGGCTAACTAATACCCAAAGGTACGCATTAAATTGTATCATGATTTCTCCCGAAGAAGCCTTGAATGAAGTAATTAAATTCATACATAACAATGTATTTGAAAAGATGTGAAAACCCATATATAGCACTTAGCACCTTACCTCTAACGGTTACATAACAATTCTTGCATAGGCCAAAACGATGAATAAAACTGAAACTTCTTTGAAAACCTTCTAAAAGTTTTAAGGTTAAATGTTTTCAGTAAAGAAGATTTGGATATATATATATATATTCTAACTAAATCACAGTCTAACTTAATATTCTCAAGTCTAATATACATAATTAATCATAAACTATCAAACGAGCCCAATATTAATATAGCGACTTGGTCTAAATCGAAAACTAATATTATTCACTAAGTAGTTTTCTTTAATTGGCTCTAACTCGAATTTGGCTTATCCAAAATTACTTTTTCATGAGTTCACAATTCGCCATTTAATACGAATTTTGGAATGAGCCTAATGTTGAAAAAAGAAATTATAACTCCTTCAACAGTTAACTATTTAGCCAATTACATAAAAGTATAAAATCTAATACTTATTTCCACTTTAGTCCCTCAGCTATAAGGATATCTCTATAGATCAAAATTAACTTATTAAGCATAGCAAATTAACTTGCATAAAGACTTGACTGGACATGATATTTCTATCAATTGGCAAATAAATTATATACAATACAACTCGTAAAATTTCGAGGTTCTACTTGAAGCACTTGTTGCGAGGCGTGCTCTAAGCACACAAATTAAGGTGGATGATATGGAGCAGCAAAAAGAGAATATATTTTCTTACTAAATACTCTGTTAATAATAAAGTGTGTAGTATGATTATAAATTGATGGAGTTGTATCAATATAGCTAGTACCACCCTTGTTAAGAAGTTACACCTGTCTATGTTAAAACATCTTAGACCTTATAAGTTGCAGTGGTTGAATGAATAAGGGCAAGTCAAGGTTAACAAGCAAGTCTTGGTGACCTTTACTATTAGAAGGTATATTGATGAGGTGACATGTGATGTGGCTCCTATGCATGCTAAATAGGGGCAATTTTAGCATTGTAGTTCAGTTAGGACGGAGACTGTTGATCGATGATCGTTGACCAATTACCGTTGACCGATGACCGTTGTCAATCAACGATCATAATAGTCAAAAATATAATTCAATACATATGTAAATGCACTAAAACGTAAAAAGTATATACATATGAAAATATAATTCAATACAATCTAATATACTAAAAGAAATATACAAGCCTACTCTGTAACTGTAAACTTAGAAAACTGTATTCTACAGGGTCTCATATTTTGAAAACATTGTAGTATTGTCGCATTCTCAAGTTTTATAAGTCGTTACTTCTCATTAAAGCCACAAGAAATTTCTATTATGTTTGTTCTCTGTTTTCTCCTTTCCGAGTCTCTAACCTAATGATTCTTTGAATTTTTTGTTACTTTCTGTTGGAGCAGTTCTCACAAGTTCATTTCGCTTAACATATTTGCCAAAATATTGCTGGTACCAGAAAAAAAAAAAAAGGCAAAAAAAAAAACTTTCCATTTGCTTTCCTTTTTCAGTTTTTAATATTTAGGATGCTACTTGGACACAAAGTGTTGTTGAAATGATGATATCATGATCGTCAAAACAATAATCAAATGTCGTAATGTTCAATTGATTGACTATGATTGCACGATAGAGAGGAGAGGGAGGATTCAAATGCTTTAGGGAAGGAGAATTAGTTGACAAGGTTCTAGTGATGGGAGAGGACCTCGTAGCAGAGCTAATAGTCAAGGAAGCAAAGGCCTTCTTTGAGCTTTTTGATACGGAGGTGACAGAGCCGGAGAATAGAACATCGAAGGGAGTGGTGGTGGCGAAGACGGATGGCGAGTTCTTGATTTTTGAAATTAGAAGTAAAAATATAGAGTTTGAGTTAATTTTCCCTAGTTGATGCTAGATTATGTTTAAGATAGGCTTGTTTGAAAATCAGACCCATCTCAAAAGAGTGGTGTGCTTAGCCCTTAAATGGGCCAAATCATTTTGAGCCCATTTTTTTTCTATCAAAATGAATTCTTGAACAACGATTTAACCCCATTTCAATAACATTTTTCAATAAAATAATATTACATATAAATTCAAAACTTTTCCTTATTTTTCAACCACACATTCTCCATCATAACACTATTGCAAAATGCATTTTTTTTAAAAAAACAAAAACAAAATCAAAAATTGGGTTCAAACAAGCCCTTTATATAAATAAATTCTAAGATTTTATAGAATAAAAATATAAAATTCTAACAAATAAGATTTTTAAAAAGTAAACTTATAGAAATGTAAATTCAAAAAATGAAATTGATCAATACTAACAAGGTAAAAAAAATTTAAAAATAAAAATTAAAAATAGTTGAAGCTCTTAATGATTATTTACATAAAATTCTAAAAAAAGAAATTAATTGAACACAAACAAAACTATTATTAGTCCACACAAATAATTTTTTTCCCTATAGTTTGAACTCAATTTATTATTTATTTTTATGTTACATTTGTAGCAAGAAAAAATATTGTAAGATCATAACTATAAAATGTATATATTACTTGATAATATATTAACATAAAAAATTTCTATTTTTTTTATGGAATAATCAAGTTTCATTAAATAAAATGTCAAAATAATTTTTCAAAATTTCAAATCAAACGTGTTTTCTAATTTTTATTTTAAGAAATAATTTTTCAAGAAAACAAATCAAACGCGTTTTTAGAAACCTTAAAATAGATCATCAAAATAGAAAATGAAAATGAATTCAAAACTAAAAATTGAAACACAAACCAAACAAACCCTAAGTAACTTAACCCCTATTTGATGGTCATTATTTGGCAAAAACAATGTTGATACCAAGCACACTTACCTAAGGACATAATGAATAGTGCTTGCAATCACCTATTAATGTGTTTTACTTATTGAACTTAGAATCTTGAAGCGTTAGATTGAGCTTCCATCACTGATGATTAGTTGTGTATTCCGTCTCAATCCATGTTTAACCTTTGTTTGGTAGTAACTAAAATAAGAGTTTTAATAAAATTTGATGAAATGTGCGGTTGAAAAATTGTAGGACGTATAAAATATGTGGTTAAAATTAATTGTTGACTATGATTTAAATTAAAATCTAAATTTTAATTGACATCAAACAAGGGATATGGTTGTATACAAATTGTAACATGCCATAGTCATAGATAATTTTTAAGGGTTATGTTATTTGTACACCAAGGTTAACACCTTGATGTACAAATCCCATCACAAGAGGGAGGCCCATGACCCAATAAAAAAATCGTGGGCCCCTCTCTTGTGAGGAGGCCTATACACCGGGATGCCGGTGTACACTTAACAAATCTTGCAAAGCCTTAATTTTAATCCATTAATCTTGTATAATCACTAACTCAAATCAATATCAACTAGTTAAGTTAGGGCTGGCGCCCAGGCACAAGGCAAGCAAGGAGTGGCCTAGGACCTTAGATTTTAAGGGGTCTCTAAAAAAAGGCCAAAAATCACCCCATTCCAAAACCCCTCAAATTCTTTAAAAAAAATGAGCAGGGAAAAAAGAACACAAACTGTCTTTTTTTCCAATAATCTTTTGATCTTCACCAAAAAATTCTCTACATTCCCTACACAACGATTGATAATTCATATTTTTCATTAAACTCTCACTAAAAAAATTTGAAGTACCCGTTATCTTTTCTTCATTATCTTTTCGTCAATCTCTTTTTGTGATTTCACTTATTTGAATTCGCTTTGCTGGAACGTGAGGATTGAGGAAGCACAACTTAATTTTCCACCGGAGAAGTTAAAGGCAAAGACCAATAACATGTTGAGGTAATTCTGCAAAATAATTATTCTTATTATGGCTTTATCTTCTTGGATAGTTGGATAATTTTTAGAAGAAGAATTAGTTGCTTCACTGCCATTACATGATTCACATCACATATTCCATATGACGGATGCCACTACATATTTGCAGGTCATTTTTTATTGTTGAATGCTTTCTTTTTAGAGAAGTTTGAGAATTTTTAATTCAGATCGGACAATCATGCTCTTTGCTTATAATTATGTCTACAAGAAAATTTGTATTTGAATGTGCCAAAAGAAGAAAGAAATGGTTGAAAAGTTGATTAAATCTCGAGACGGAGCACTCGATAAGTTTTTTAGTAGTAGTAAACAAACATATAACGAAGACTTAGCCATTGAAGAAAAGCTCACTGAGAATGATAATAGAAATAATACAATTGAAGAAAAATATTATTTGATAAATGAAGAGATATCTACTGATGGAGACAATGAACCATTTTCCCTTAACCTTATTGATCCAGCAAATTAGGGAAATATGAATACGAATTTAAGAGATCTAATTGTAATGAAAAATTGTTGGAGTGATTGATGTGTTGGATAACATTAAGAGAATAAATTATTGTTTTGCAAATGCTTGGATTGTCTATAGAGTATTAGACTATTCTATCATAGTTGCCTCTGTTGAAATAATTTTTTTAAAGTTGAAGTTGATTAAATCTTATTTTTGATCAACTATGTCACATGAGTGATTGAATGAATTAGCTATGATTTCTATTGAAAAAAATATGTTGGAAAAACTTGATTTTAATTGTTTGATTACTAATTTTACATTTCAAAATGTGATAATGTTAAATCTTATGCTAGCTTAATCTCTCGGGTTGTGAGAGAAGATTTATTTTGCTAATATATGTTTTGAATTGTATAAAGTTTTCTTTTTAATATAAAAATGTTAATTATTTAAATATTGTTACACTTGTGAAAAAAAAAAAAAAAAAAAAGGATTATGTTGAAGGGCTTCTAAATTGTTGAGGCCGGCCCTAAAGTCATCCACTTTTGTCTCTCTCGATCACTTAATTGGCGTGAATCAATACTTACTTCTTGTAAGAGTCAATGCCTTTCATCAATCAATCCATTCAGTTTCCTTTACTTTTTTGAACCTGAGTATCTCGAATCGATGGATTTGTTTCGCTAGTTCCTTTTTCAAAATCGAATCATTTGGAGAAGATATATACGAATACTTGCGTTTAAACAATTCGATGTTCAATCATATAATCATTATATGATTTACAAGTTATGCACAAAATTAAATTCGCGTATCATATAAATAAATCTATTTTAACATCTGCAACCTTTTGTACTTGCACTGTTAGATTGCCACTAAAAATACTTACATGACTAGGCCCTTGTTTGGTGGGTATTAAAATCAGATGTTTAGTAAATTTTGATAAAAGTTGAAAAAATGTGTGATTGAAAAGTTGTGAACCCCATAAAATATATTATTAAAATTAATTGTTAAATTTGATTTAGATTAAAATACTACCAAACGGGGATAGGTTTATGTGTATAGAAACTTATTTCAAAAGTTTTCCTTACTATAGTAAAAATACGTGATAGTAATAAGAAAATAATTCTGACACTCAAATCAATGTAATTTCAAGTTATTTATTCTAACTTATTTATATCAAGTAATCTTCAAGTATCCAAATAAACAAATATGGAATCAAAATAATAAATCAAACATATAAATTAATTATTATAATATTTCCTCATGCAAACAAACTTGTTCAACGAACATTACTTTTTGACAACACATATTCTAAAGACTCGAAACAAACTTGAAAGCATAATTAAAATTAAGACATGTTCGAGCCACAAAGTTATCCTTGTCATCTTGCTTTTGTTTCTTCAAATGGTGATATTCTCTTTTGAGATGTCCAATTTCGCCACAATTATAACAAGGTCCTTTGTATTTCTTCGAACCCTCGTCTTTTGAATCACGCCTCCCCTTCTAGTTTTTTTCTTTTTACATCATCTTCTCTTTTCATATCCTCCACCACATAAACTCTAGAAGATTGGCTACTATGTTCCTCAGTATTATTCATTTTGAACCCATTCTTCAGAGATAACGACCTGACTCCTTAATAGAGATACCCTTTTTCATTGTTTAGGACTTCTTATATTCTTTTCAAGATGGAGGTAATTTGTTAATGATCGAAGATACCATAATGGACTCATCTTTCCAAAATGGATGTAATTTGTCAATTATGGAAGATACCACGATGGACTCATCCATATCATTTTACATTGAAAAGTTGATTAAATATATGATTGATTTCATGAAATCGCTCAATTACATTCATGTTGTCAACCATTAGACATTTAAATAATATAGTTACCATGTAGCATCCTTCGACATGTATTTGACCTCCAAGCATGCCAAATTTCCTAGGCGATTTTCTCGTTGTGGTATTGATCAAAAAGAGAATCAGACATTACATTAAAATGTGGGGAAATTTGGCCGAATGGCCTTTGACCCAGAATTAAACAAAAATAAAAGAAATTCAAAAGGTTTTAATTGATAAAAAGACAAAATTGCCATTCAGTTTTTAATTCAAAAATCAACCAATTTTCCATCATTTCACCTATTTCTTCAGTAAAACCCTATTCTCCCAATTTTAAAAATTAGGGTCCGTCTGATTTCAAGGGTGGAAAATGGATGGAAAGAAAATATTTTATAGGGAAAAGATTTTTCTAGAAAATGTTTTACAGAGAATTGTAACTAAGTGTGTTTGATTACTATAATTTTCCATGAAAAATGCTGAAAGTTTGGAGTCCGTTTGGCTTTTTTTTTTTTATAGAAATTGTCCATTAAAGTGATAATATTTTCTACTATTGGGTCTAAAATTTGTTCCAATTGTTAAAAATAAAAAAATTTGAAAAAAAATAATAAGCATACCGAATATCATTCGTTTGACTTTGTTTTGCATGAAAATTGTCAACAAAAGTGATTTTATTTTTTTTTACAATGGTTGATAGAATTTGTTGCCATTACTAAAAAAGAAAAAAAAAAAAAGGTAGAAATTGCTTTCCCACCTAATAGGTGGGAAAACAAAATCAAGAAAGTGTGCATCAAATGGTTGTACCTAGAAAAAGATGGAAAACGGTTTCCATGGAGAAATTTACCTATCAAACAGCTTTTTAAAGGTGGAAAAGGAAAATTTTCCTTTTCCATGGAAAACTAAAGCTATCAAACGGACCCTTAATGTTTTCCTTCTTTCTCTTTTTCATCTTCTGAAACTGGAATTCTATACTACAACGGTGGAAGCAAACCCAAATCAAATGTACAACTTTCTTCAACTGAAATTCCTCTCCTTACTAGACTTCATTGTATTCTCCTACTTCGGACTATGCTAGACATGGCTTTTCAGATTCTCTTGAATAAAATGTTATCTTAATTTCCTGCTCTTTATTATATCATCTTCTTCTCGTTTTGTTATATTATTTTATGAAAAACATGGATCTCCAGCCTTAGATTCTGAAAGAATATCGAATTTGATTTCTTTTTGCTCTTCCTTGATTTCATCTTCTTTCTTTAATTGATTATTTTCACCGTATTTTTTAAAAAAATTCCCTGCACTTTTGAAGTAAGATGTAGAGAGAGAGAATTATTAGTGATGAAGTTAGGAAGAAGTTTTCAAACAGTTGTATCTGGTGAATGATCCAACGTACACTAACTCTCCTAAAATATGTCTCTCTCACTCTATATTAGTATGCATCCATATGGGTATATATGTTAGTGATTAGTACTTATTATCTGTTTAATGAATAATAAACAACTTTTTCTGAATATCTACGCACGTTGATGCAACTTATGCATGTGGTTGATAAATGGGGACCATCTACAAATGTTTAATTTCTCTTAATGTATTTTCAACTATTATCTCATCACATTTATTTCAGTGCCAAAAACTTTTTCCCACTAAGGTATCTATCATCACATAATTTACATTAAGTTTATGTTTCACTTTCACTTTCTAAAATTCATTTATTTTTATCTGAGTGTTTGTTTGGTAAATGATTACTTTAAGAAATAAGATTTCTAATTATTGTTTGGCATTTTACATTAGGAAAAAATGGATGCTGAAGACTGATAAGTGCATTTTTGTGCACTTATTCGGGGCCATTTTACTAACTTCTTGTGTCGTTTTATTATTGCATTTTACTCAACTTAAGTTATTTTTATCTTCTTTCAGTTTTGGACCTGTTTCTAAACAATTGAGAAAGAAAGAAGGATAAATCGATCAATTGATGGAAGTTTGGGAGACCAACAAGCACTTGAGTAAGAGTTGAAGTACTAAAATTGAAGTAATTTGATGAGGAGGAAGAATGAATGAAGAAAAGGACTGAAAAGAAAATTCGTGAAGAAATTATAATTGGACAACCTCTAAGGTTGCCCAAGCATAATTGTTTGGAGGTCGCCCAAATTCAAAATCATCAACAGAATCAAAAAAATTAGCTTCGGCGGCTGCCCCATTTTATGCTGGGCGGGTGCACAGTCCATTTCAGGGAAAAAAATCCTTGTTTTCTAATTTGATTACAACTCTTATGGAAACAAATCTTATGGGATATTTTAAAACCTATGGCCGTCCAAAAGTGGGGGAGAGAGTTTTTATCAAGATTTTCAAGAAGAAAAGAGGCAAGAACATGAAGATCAACTCCAAGAACATGAAGATTCAATTGAAGATCAATCGGAATGATGTCGTTCTTCATCTATTTTTCTGATTTTCTTCTCTCCACCATGTTATGCTAGATTAATTTGTACTAGGGAACGATGAACTTTGTATTATGATTTTTAATTTTTAGTTTTACATTCTTGACATCAAAAATATGTTTTGGAATATTTGAATGATTTATATGATCTTATTTTCTCCATGATTATAGTACACGATAATTGTGTGAGTTTGATGATTTATTTCATACATTCGAGAGAAGTTAAATAAATTCGACATATATAAATCATCATAGGGTCCTGTAGACATTAAAAAAATAATGGGTTGGGTCAATTTAAATAATTAGCCCAATTAAATTTACTAAATCAAAGTCTAGGCCCATAAAATTCTAAAAGCCCACCCAACTTTTTAATAAATCTATAATTATTCAATTATAATCAATTTAATTGAATTAATTGGGTGATTACCAAAATTGACCACAAATTTTTCAAATAAATAAGGTCAATGGTTCATTATAAAAGGAGGAGAAAAAGTGCACAGAAACCCAAGAAATGCTGAAAGAATTCTCTCGACTCCAAGTTCGGCAAACACGAAGAAGATCAAAACCTTATTCAAATCAAGCAAATCCAAGATGATCAAAGTCTTCCTCAAATCAAAACAAGACCAAGTCCAAGTTTTTGAAGTACAAATCCAAGCTCCAAAAGCCAAGCGTCGAACAAGTGAAGTTCTCAACAAATCAAATTCTCAACAAATTCCGAAGTCTATGATTCAAGCCACGTAGCTCCTCGTCTTCAAACACTCAAATCATTAATCAGAGGTTTATTTTTTGCAATTTTGCAATTACAAAAAGATTCATATCTATTTGTATTTTGTATTTTTCAAAATACAATTTGTAACGATTTCTGTATTTTAATATACGCGAAATCCGTCGTACAAATTTCTTGGCATGCCCAGTGGGACCTTCTTGTCCTCTCATCTTTTGATCTCAGAATCTTCAAGTTTCAACCACTACATCAACAATGGCAAACGAACAAGCGAAGCAAACCATGAATCATCTCGAAGAGACACTTGCTGAGTTGTTTTGGGCGACCAGAGCCCAAATTAAAAGTGGGAGAACTCAACTAGTTCCACAACTAAAGAAGTTCTCCAACAAAGGCAGAATGAAAATTGTTTTCACCAAGCTAAACTCGCGTTCAACAAAAAAGGCCAAGAGTTCGGCGAAAAATTCTCGTTCAGGCTCTATCTCCAGTGGCAGATCCTTGTCTGGATCCACTCATACCACTTCTCTGCAAAGGTGGGGAGACTATAGTTCATCTGAAGAATTACTTGAGCCAGTGATGGACACAGAGGCGACCTCGGGCTCTGATGATCGAATCCAACAAATGGCTTTCGTCGCCAATGTTCACCCTCATCAAAGGATCTTATGCTTGAGCATGCCCAGGTTTCGCAGTTCCAATCACCTCTCTGTCTGAGTTCTTTGGGGATGATTCCTCCTTCAAACAATCCACCTTATTGACTTCTCGTCCAATGTTTTGCTCCAACTCGAACACTACTATTTTGTTCCTTAATGTCTCCATTGTCGTTTTCTCTTTCGTCTTTTCCTCACGTTCTTTACTGAAAGCCATTAATTTGGCTTGTCGTCCATATTTTCTTGCCACGACCATTCATTGGGCTTCCTTGGTTATCTTTTTGCCAATTAATGGCTCCTCAAGGGCCACTATATTTGGCCTCAATTAATTGAAGATTTTAGTAAGTGCATCTACTGAAAACGGTTCTTCGCTCTGTGCAACAATCTGAGTCTCTTCTCCATCTTGATCTATTCTGACAGGTCCATAATTTCTTTCGTACATGAATCTTTCCAGTGAATTTGCTTCTGCGACAAAAGGTCTGTGGTCCGCTTGTACCACTTCCGCTTGACCTTTATCATTCCAAAAAACCAGACATTGATGGAGTGAGGAAGGTATGTAGCGACTTCCATGAATCCAATCTCTTCCTAGCAGCACAATGTAACTGGTTGGACCGTCGATTACAAAGAAGATTATGGTCCTGGCAATGGTTCCTACAGTTATATCTAATGGCATAACCCATTTGGCTGAAGTTGCTCCTCCATTGAAGCTTATAAGAATAACCTCCGTTGGGATCATGTCACGCTGTTTGCTTTTGCGAACTTCCTTATCATTCTAGATGGAATGGTATTGATGGCTGTTCCATTATCAATGAGTACCTTCGCTACGGGTATGCCATTGATCAAAGCCTTTATGTACAATGGCCTCAAATACTTGGTCAACTTCATGGTGGGTCTCTTGAAATTAATTTTCTCATCCGCACCTATTTCCACTTCATGTTTATTGTCTACTGATTTGCTCCCGCGTGACAAATCTACATGCAATACGTCGTCCTGAATTTCTATTTCACTTACTCATTCCCTACTTTCTTCCAACTCTTCTACTTCAATTACCCAACCGGTAGGATGAGGCAGTATTCTTGGAGGTAACCTATATTTCTTAGCACGAGGCACTCTGGCCTTCCTTTTCGACATCCATATAGTACATAGAAGTCGAAGGTAATGCCCAGATGGTTTGCCCAGTAGATTCACTTCGCGGACACCTTTCTGATGCAACTGCTTTAACAGTGTATTGCGCGATACTCCTCTTTTTCTCCTTTCCTATTCCAAGTCGATTTCCTCTTCCATATCCATCATGTCATCATCCACTTCTTCACTATGTGCTGTCCGAGATGTCTGACCTTCTTCACACTCCATCATACATGCTTTTTCCTCATTGCTTCCTTTTCTTTCTCTTCATTTTGTTTGCTTTTGAACTCGTTGGCTAATAAATAATTTTTAGCCATAACATGAGGTAAAGTGCCAAATTAGATGGTGAGGGATTGACCTGGATCCTCTTCATCTTCAGGCTTCTTCCCTCGTTCAAACTTTGATCTTCTAGAAGAACTCTCTAGCAATTCATCAACTTATCCGCCCACACTAACCTCTTTATCGCCCTTTCGGACGTTTTGATTAGCTGTCTCAAACAATCTAGGTGCTTTAGGACGTGATGATCCCTACTGTTGCCTCATCATTCGTCCATAGTTCCGTTGAAAATGCTTTTATTGGGTTCTGGTCATTTCTTTAAAGGGTACAACCCTTCCCGCATTGTATTAGAAGGAATACCATACATTTGTTTGACAAGGATACGGCCTGAATGTTCTCTTGCTGTTTATCGGCTTGAACTGCCCTTCAAAAGGCCATTTCCCAAAAAATGGCACATTCTGTTCTCCTCCAGGTTGGAAATCTGGAGCCATGTCAGGGCTATAGTGATATTTCCGCATTCCTGGTTGGTCTGCATTCTCCTTTATTTCTCTATTGCATCTAACGCACAACACACCCTCGTCCTTCCTAGATTCCTTCCTTTTGATTCATTCAAAGACATTGTAATGTGATCCAGAATCCTCTTCTCCGTCATCTATGACTAATTTGAATTTTGGAAACTTTCCTTTGAACCCGGATGTCACCATATTCACCCCAAGTGGCTGTGGAAAAGGATTTTCGTCCACCGTCATCTTCTTCTTAGCTTCGAACGTAATTCATCCCGACTTAATAGCATCCTGTAACACATGGCGAAAAACCAAACAATTATTAGTCATATGTGACCATACATTGTGTCATTTACAATATTTTTTACCCTTGACTTGTTCATGGTCTGGCAACTTATGTTTATCGCTCAGCCTTATTTGCTTATCCTTATATAACTTGTCAAATATAAGGCTATCTTTGGTTACGTCAGCCTTTTTGTCTTCATCCTTTATAGGCTCATTCTTTTCTAACATTTTCGATTTGGCCATCATAGGGCAAAATATGGCTCTCCTTTAACCAATTCGGCTAGGCATATCTCAGTTTGATCATACTGTTCATTATCAATCATATGATCATCAAAATTTGGGTCTTTATAATAAGTTCTTTTACTAAAGTTTTTCATTTGTTCATCTTCTCTTATCAAACGTTCATACCTAATTCCATTAGCACTCAACTGGAAGAGATCAGGAAATTCCTTGTCTTGGAATTTCTTTTTTAAGTCAAAGCTTAAACGGATTTGAGCAATTCTAACAAATTCCTTTTCAGGTACGGCACGAAACACTTACTCCTGGCTATCTTAAATCTCTGAAGGAAGCTTTCCGCCCATTCATTTGGCAGTTGGCGCAAGTTCGCCAGATCAGCCAAAATAACCTCGGATTCAGTTTTGTAAAATTGAGCGTGGAACAATTGTTCTAATTGTTGTTATATTTGGACAGAATTAGCTGGCAGGTTAATGAACCACGAAAAGGCTATCCCTATTAATGAACTAGGGAACAGTCTCATCTTATGGTAATCAGTTACTTCGCCACACTATAGTGTGAATCGCTCTACATGTTCCAAGGTAGAGACTTCTCCTAAGCCGGTAAATAATGAGAATTCTGGTACATTATACCCTCTAGGCCACGGATATGCTTGGTCTACCTAACCAGGATATGGCTTCGTGTAAGTCGGTCTGGTAAAAGGACGCATTCCGAAAGCCATTTGATCTTGTATTATTTTCGTAATTTGATTCTTCAACATAACATTAGGATCATATGGGACTCCTACAGGCTGATTCATTGGTAGGATAGTTTGTGGCCTAACGTTTGGTGCCTGGTTTGCGACATGGACGCCGTTATTTAAGCCATTGTTAACATTAACTTGAGTATTCCCACCATCATTAACTCACAGAGTGTTCTGCCCATTGGCTTGGACATTATCTCTTACATTTGGGTTACCCCCCAAGTTTGGTATTCCGTTACCAATACTCAAATTAGCCATTCCACCACCCCCCTGGTTTGAAGTAAATGGTCCAAATGGCGGTTCTATTCCTTGATTGGGACTTAGGATTGGGGTACTATGACCTGCAATCATTCTAGACTGGAAATAATTCCCTATACTTGGCATAACTGGTTGACAAATTTGGCTTACTAATTTGTTCATGATTTCATTCAAATTGTTTAATTGTTTGGCCATATTATCATAATGTGCATTTCCACTTTGGATAAACATTTCCATGTTATGAACATTTTGTAAATTTACATGCTCAACGACGTCTTGCGTAAGTTCACTTAACAATGCGCGCATGGTCCGAGGACTCAACTCCGTTATTAGCTTGTAACGACTTTGACTCTATCCATCTGTTCCTGGAGAGTTCTGTTACTACTCATATCGTTCAATCGTAGACTGGATTAGTCCCGGCTTGCTGGTTCTTTATTAAAGTTTCTATGAGACATACTACTTTCACTTATTGTATCTTTAACACCAAACTGTCCCACTGGACGTGCCAAATTGGTTCGCGCGAAAAGTCGGGCCTTGCTAACAATTAAAAAAAAGTTCAGATTATTATGTAAGGAACAGACCTCTTGTAGGGTTGTAAGCAAAAATCGCCAAAACGGAAAATCGAACCGAAATCGTATTTTAGAAACCGTCAGTTTGGTACCACATGGACTAGTCAACAAAATGGTTTTGAACCAAACCAAACCGGTCAAAACGGTTTGGTTTAGGTTTGAGAATTTTAATTGCGGTTTAAAACCAAATCGGATCGGCGAAAAAATATATAAATAAATAAATAAGAATTTCTGAAAAATTCAAATATGTAAAATTCAATAATTTTGTCATGTGTGGATATTTTTGTCAATTTCTAATTTTATATTACATATATATTATTATTACCCAATAATCTTAATTTATATATAATAATCTGAAGACTAACCTAATATATCAAAGGCCCTTTTCCTCTTCAGAATTCAAACGAACTTGAGCCGACACCCGACATAGCCTTGAGCCACCCACACCACACCAAATCGGAGACAAAGAGATCATGGGTCTTCGATGATAATATTTGCTACGAATGAAGTTTCGGATCAATAATTTTTTTCAGGAAACTGAGGTAAGAAATCTGAAATTATATGAGTTTCGCATTTCTTTCAACTATTGGATGATTGTGAAATAAATTTATTCACTTTGATGGAAAGGGTTTATCTACTATGTACATAATTCTATTCTATTTGTGTGGACATACGCTTATTTTGTGACTGAATTAGGCATGATAAAATATGTCAATAGAAGCTAAAAAGTGTTCATGTGCAATTTGATATGTGAATGAGTTGTTTAATAAGCTAAAAGAAACCAACAATAACTCCAGTGACAACTATACTTGCATCAGTTTAATTGTTGTTTTTTATTGTATGTTTAGATATTTTGTTAAACTGTTTCTTTAAATGTTTTGAATTAATAAGGATGATATCTATTTAGTTAGCCTATTAAAGTCTTGGATTTTGATCCAGTAGGCGTAAAGTTTATCATTTAAGGTGTTACCTTATTGATGTCCCAGTAACTGCTATGGAAATATATGTTTTCAAATAAATATTTAGTTTATAGGTGTTTTGGGCCTTCTATTTAGTTTATTAGACTTGTATTGTAACATTATCATAACGTCTTAGTCTAAAATGGGTGAACAAAAAATTATTATTATGATTTCACTTGAATTTAGTTGGTATTTAAATTTATAGTAGATATATTTAGTTGTTTTAAATTTATTGCTAGTAAGATATAAATATATATTAAATTCAATGAATTAATGACATAAAAGTAGACGGACAAAAAAATATACAACGAAACCGGCAGTTTAAAACCGAACCAAACCGTTAAGTTTATGTTTGAGTTTTTTTTCAAACTATTCAAAATGGTTTGGTTTAGGTTTGAGTTTTTCTCAAGTAGGTTTAAACGATTTGGTTTGAAAATCTGTCAAAAATCGATAAAATCGGACTGCTTACACCCCCTACTCTTGAGACAAAGTCCCAAAAATAGGTGTTTTATTGACGAAGATCTACAATCAGTGAGAAAACGAGATGCCTCCAAGAGGCGCAAGCACAGAGAACACTTGAAAGTTAAATGCGATAAAAGTAAAGATAATGAAAATTACATAATCTCTGTTCGAAAGTGTTTAATTCGGGGTCCTTTTCTTCTATGCCTTCTCTTCTTCTTTATACTCCTTGGAGAGTTGTTGTAGAACCGCTTGAACCTGCTGGTCGTCCTATAACTACTCATATTCTTCATCATGGCTGACTTGTGATGGAACTTCCGTCTCTAACTACCGTTGTTACCTCTACCATTGAACTGCTGATAACCGGAACTTCCTGGACCATGGGACATGATGAGATTGCCCTTTAACTGCTTTTGGTAACCGTCACTTGAAATATCAGTGTGTCCGTATTCTGGGCGTTTCATAAGCTTGGCCAATAATAACAATGTCGCCCTGAGTGTTAATAAAATGCTGTACTCGCCTAGAGTTTGGGCGTCTTGTGGACTTGGGCGATGATGGGCCTCCATTGTACAGTTCTGCCTTGGGTCTTTTACATGGTTTTCCTTAGGCCTATCCTTCGAATCTCCTATTTGGAGTTTCGCTTCTTGGACCATTTTATGCATCAACACAAAGTATGTACTTTATGTCTGCAATGTGATGAAGTACAACCAATGGTTAAGAAGAAATTATAAGGCACAAAAATTGGTATTTTGGATCCAAGAAATTGTAGAAAATGGTAGAGAAAAAAAAAGTTGGTTTATATTTCATGTATATTGATCAAAGAGCCATTCAGTCTTTTTATAGAATTGAATTACACCTCTTCCCCAGAGTTACAACACTTCATAGGTGTCTTCCGGAGTTGAATTACATCGACTAAAAAAAAAAAAGTACGCCAGCTGACATTGCACCTACGCTACAAAGCAGCGTGCTCGCCATTTTCAGCAAGATCTGTGCCATCCTGGCAGCACAGGTGCGGTTCCATGCCAGTACAGGTGCAATAGTCGCTGGCGTACACAGTAGCATGATCATCAAGTTGGCCAGAAGCCAATTCTTTTGTTCCCCCATCTTGTCTCCGTGTTAATTCAATACTCATTGACTTGTATATCCATTTTTTATTTAATCTACCAGTGTCTCTACACGAACTAGACAGTAATATATAATTTAGAAAAATAACCCAAAATATAGAAGAAATCATTTTCATAAGAGAATGAACAACCTACTCCTTTTAAATTTTCGTAATAATAAAAATGCATGTCCTAGTCTTTTAACTTAACAGCTAACTTTAGATATCTATACAGCTACCACTTTGAATTGCGGATTTGATGTCCTCAATGTATTTTAGACATCCTTGCACCACTTCTTTCTAATACATTTTTTACACCACCATACGTTACATCATTGTGTCTTCACATATTCTAAGTAGTACTTATATATATGTGGAAATGAATACTTCTATCTAGCAAGCAGTATAAGTGGAAACTTGTCGTTAAATGATAGTCTAATTGTATATTGTAAGGATTTATAACTCGTTTAATTGGACATATCATTTAATGTCACATAAATTGGTGTTATATAATTTTACATAGAATATCTCCCATGCATCGTGAAATTGCTCAATAAGTTGCACCACATAATCAAAAATTGGTAGCATTTCTAAAATTCCTCTTTAATGCAAGTTGACAAGAACTCCGTCAAGATGATGCAGTAGAGAAAAATACAATGTCTAGAACTATATCTAGATTTAGAAGCTCTGTCAAACGTAATAACTAGAAAAATCAATATTCCTTTACAAATTTATATTCATGTCTAGATTTAGACATAATTTTATTTTTATTTAAAAAAAATAAAGGAAGCCTAGATAGCAATTCATAGAATCACAGAAGACCAATTTTACAATTTCTCCAATACTATCATGAATTGATTAAAAAAATTATTTCATGTAAGCAAAAATAGAGTGGATCAAAATTCTTTTATATCGCATGCAATGCTGTCGTACTTCATTAAATAGTATGGCAGAACGTAATATTTTTTTTATTTTACGAAAATAAAGATACCTAGATAGCTATTCATAAGATGAATTGGAAACTAATTTTAGGCCCGAGTGTCTATTTATTAGAGCGTCTCCAAACCATTCCATAGATTGTCATTAAGGGCCTACGAGAGTTTTTTCCCCACTTATTTTGATCTTTTTTTATGACACTATTTATGATGTCGAAAAAATAAATGCTTGTTAGTTTTTTGGAATGCTAGTTTTAGATGGTAAAAAAAAAATCCAAAACAAGTGTAGTTTAGATCATATTTCCCAACCCACCAAATGAGTAGTTTTTTTTCTTTTTTTCAAACTTTCGTCCTATTTTAACATCTCTAAAACAATTATTTTACAAGACAAAAATCCAAATATATGTGAAAAATTGCTTATAAATAAATAGTATAATAACTTAAAAAAGCAAAAATTCCTTATAAGTAAAAAATTACTTGTAAGATAAAATTCACTTTTATGTATAAAAAAAAAAAAAAAAAAAAAGTGATAAAGTAAAAAAATATTTCTAATATGTAAAAGATTTACTTACGTGTAAAAAAATATTTATAATTACAAAATTAACTTATAAATTACTATTTTAATTATAAGTAGATATTTCAGTTTTTAACTTAAAAATTAAATTATGTGAAAAATTACTTATGAGTAAAATGTCGCTTGAGAGTAAAAAAAATAATTACACGAAATTATAAATTGAAAATTTCAATAAGAGAGACACATTTACTCCACATTATTTTACACATACTTGCATTTTTTCATACATGGATATATATGTAATTTTATTTTTATTTTTTTGAAAAAAAATAGAATCGATGGATAATAAATTTACGAGTATTGGACAAATTTAAAAATTGCTACTCAAAATTGGACATTGAAAACGCCCAAAATCAATATTTAGAAACTCCCATAACCGATACCCAAAACTTCAATACCCCGGCGAGCTAACGAGGCCACCCGCGTTGGATTCATTAGGGAAAAAATTATAAGCCTTTGACAAATCACAGTAAATATTTATGAATGTATCAAATTTCAACTTAAGGTTGCATAGTTCATATGGTAGGGCACCAGTTTTGTACTTGAGAGGTGTAGGGTTCAATTCCAAAACCTCCCTATTTTGATTTAATTTTTTAGGAATCAAATTGGTTGAAAGAAAAGTTTTATAATATATTTGCATAAGATTCAAACTCTATGCTCAATATGTGATGATTGAAAGTTTGACCACTATGATAATTGTAGATTAATAAACATTACAAGAAATATTGGTATATCAAAACTAATAGAGTCTTTGTTTTAAAAATTGTTTTTTTAATTAAAATTCGACTTTACAGTGACCCAACGATTGAACTGCTGACCCGATGGTTTTTTCAATTAACGGTCGGATCAGGTATGATAACTATGCATAATATATGCTTTTATTGTTAGGTTTTATCAATTTATTTTGTAAAAATTAAATTTAGACAATCTAAGTAATGTTCTTTATTCTTTTATGAGTTTGAAAAATACCTTTTTTGTTAAAAATAATTTAAAAATCTTTGTTTTAAAACTTTGCATAAGCTTCGCCTATGTTCGGAACTTGTATTTACTGCTTAAACATATTTTACGTATAAATTTCATTTTGTTTCGCTTAAGTTCGTAAAAACTTGAAACTTGATCATACGTATATGATTCAAAAAAATATCTTTTTCTTGTTATTTTGGATTGTTAAATTTTCAACGATGGATTTATTTTGAATCAAGATGCAAAAGAATCTATATTCCCTATCTCTTATTATTTATCCCGTAAATGAGGGAGTCTAATTAATAATTATTATATATTCATATGTATGTGACTTTTACGTTTATATTGAAGAATTTTAGTAATATTATTTAATTAAATATTAATAAATAATTTTGCTATTACAACCGTTAATGGTCAATGATCACCCTAACTCACTTGACTTCCTGGATCCGTCCCTGGGCTCTTGTGTGGCATATAAACGGAAGATTTATCTACGTGATAATGATGTCTA
Source organism: Fraxinus excelsior (assembly GCA_019097785.1). Lineage (NCBI taxonomy): Eukaryota > Viridiplantae > Streptophyta > Magnoliopsida > Lamiales > Oleaceae > Fraxinus > Fraxinus excelsior. Next base: position 20,241,188 of record CM032635.1, on the reverse strand, counting down.
ATGAATAGATGATTAAATTCAATTTTATCTCATTGGGTTCCGACTATAATTCATATTTCATCACTAATGTATTAAAAGATAAAATAATAAATAGAAAAACTAAGAAACAAGATATAATATTAAATATTGCTCACATGCTTCGTCAAGAAGAGATTCTACATCTAGATAGGTCTCTTCACAATGTATATTTTTTATTGACGCGCCAACTCACATAGTCGCAAACACGGAGAGAAACTTTTGTAGGTATTGTCTAACTGTGATAATTTTTTAATAAAATTCACATTAACATTGGAGTTGCTTTTAGACATCAATGTTACATTAATTGTGAGTCATTTGATTTTCGTGCCGCATGAAAAGAAGTGAGCAATCCATAAAATGTATTGGAGATGATATTTAGACACGAGTGTTCTATTTATTAGATATTAATGTCATATAAATAAAAAAACATTTTGAAACTTTGTGCCACTAATATGCAATATATAGAATTCATTGAAAATGCTCTTATAATGTACCGATGAATAGTTAAGATTGGGACGACAAATGTGAACACTAATTTTAATTCCCATTTTATATAAGGAAATACCATTGTTGTAAAATGCTCATATGTGTCACATATGCCTGCATGTGCTCACGATGTTTTCGAAAACCCCACATATGGGGTATGCACATGATAATGCAGACAACCCGTTTTGTCAGCATATGCATGTTTAAAAGTCAAAATGTAAACACATTTGTGTTAAAAATTGTATCAAAATTAGTTAAGCAAAGCTCAATCCATTTTTGTAATTTAAAAAAATAAATTAAGTCCAACAGATATCAAATTATATACAGCAATCTATATGATTTTGATGTTTAGAAAAATAAGAAATTAAAACAATTTTTCCTAGTATTGCAAACTATCTACGTCAAGTCAAGGCCTCCTTCTTTTCCGATCTTCCTCTTATTTTACTAGCAAGTGATGCTAGTGATGCACAATTTTGAATTGTTGATAGTGGTGATAGTGAGGAGGGAGTTGAAAATGATACATAATCATTTACAAGAGGTAATGAAAATTCTCAAGTTAAAATGAGGGAGTTCAATAAAAATGATTTTACACCAAATGACACGAAAGATGACTTAAATGAAGAATATGATATTGAACTAGAATTCGATAAAGAGTTATACAAGATTTAAGGGTCCGTTTGATTGCAAGAGTGGAATTTGGGTGGAAAAAAAATGAATTCTAGGGAATTGAATTGCCTAGAATTGTTTTGCTGAGAATTGTCAATTAATTGTGTTTAATTAGTATAATCTTCCACATGGGAAATAATGAAATTTTAGATCTTTTGGTGTTCGTTTGACTTTGTTTTATATGAAAATTGTCCATTAAAGGGATAAAGTTTGTTACAATTGAGGATAGAATTTATTTCCGTTGTTTAGAATAAAAAAGGTGGAAAATCATTTTCCCACCAAAGTGGTTGGAAAATAAATTCCATGAAAACCAAGAAAAGGAGGTCACGTAGGGGTTGGGGGGCAAAACAAATTTCAAGGAAAAATTTACATATCAAACAAGGAAAAAGATGGAAAATAGAAATGTTTTCCATGAAAAATTATAGATATCAACCAAGGCCTAAGGTTTTTTTAAGCCGATATTCATGTCTAGTTATATTGTAAAAATTGATTACAAAGTAATTGTAGTATTTATGATTTTAAGCAATATTTTTTTGTTGAAAATTTGAAGAATATGTATAAAGTTCAAGTAATTGTAGTATTTATGATTTTGAACAATATTTTAAAAAAAATAACTCGAAGAATATGTATTAGATTCAAAGATTACATTATTTTATTTGGTTATTATTTTAGAATATTAAAAATTGGAAAATGCACAATTACGTTTATACTTCACATAGGTACACATATTCTTGTAATATTTGATACTCAACTCGACTGAAATGCATTGCTAAGCTTATGTATTTTAGAATCTTGGGAAGTATCACAAATGGCTACTGCAAGATGTCAATTTTTAGCAAATGAACACTTTTCGTGGAAATTAGCAAAATGAACATTTTAAAATGAAATTATTGAAAATGGTCTCAATCTCATAATTTTCCGTACAACCTAATCATTACTTGGTAGGTGGACAACTTTTGATGAAAATCTGAAAGCTTCCAAGAAAATATTAATTTCTAAAGACAGATGGGGGCAAGCTAGAGAGCTTAAACTATCTTCGAAGACAATACGATTTATCAAGACGGACTCAGATGTCCAACATCGATAATCAAGATAGTTTTAATTGTATGCTCAATAGTTAGTTGAAATTATCTTGACTAGTCGAGTTTTCTTTCAATACAGTTAGGAATGTCTTTCACCTTGCGAAAAAGTTATAATTGTTTTTCAAGACGGTTAGAACTGTCTAGAATGCTAGCATCTATTTTTTGAAATGCTCTTGGAAACTTTCGAGATTTACAATAAAAGTTGTGCACCCAAATGGATTTTCCCGCCAACTTTCAAAATCAATCTCAACAGTTGTGCTCCCAACAAATGATAAAGATAATTTTTTCAATAAAACATTGTATAATCGACATTTAAAATTGTTGTAAATTATATACTAAATAGTGAATGATCATTGTATCCCTACAACCCCAATTACTATGACCATTGTATCCACGTAGCTCTAATTCTTCCTACAAAAATATTGCTTTGATTTTCAATGAAATATATACACACCTAACATTTATTTTCTATTTTATTTTTTTATCTCTAGTTTATATATCGATCCTCAACTGACCGCAATGAGGGAAGCCATCGAAAAACTGACAAATATTGTTAACAAGTTGGAACAAAACCAAGTTCACGTTCCGCCACAAGATACTAAGGTAGAATCTCCTCATAGGGAAAGAATCAGACGACCTCCAACTAGGAGGACTCTTCAGTTTTCAGGAGGAGAATCCTCCAAAAGTCAAACTGAAGAAATCAAAAGTTCTCCTATGCAAGGCCAACTGCAAGGAGAACTACCAGCATATTTGATAGATTGGGTTCTCAACATTCTCTAACACCTGTGAGCAGACATGATGAACCCCATATCAAACGCTCAGCAAAACGACCACAGCCAAAAATGAGTGCCTTGAAGAAACGTATCGTCGACCTGGAACTAAGGACAAAGGGAATGTAGAGAAATATCTTACAAAGCGACATTCCGCCTTCACTGAAGATATCCTAGCTGAACCTCTACCCGAAAAGTTAAAAATGCCATAACTAACCGAGTACGAAGGAGAATGGGACCCTCTCAACTACCTGCGCAAATACACTTCCAGGATAGAACTTTATGGAGCAATAGATACTATAATGTGTCAGGATTTCCCATTGACCTTAGAAGATAAGGCCCAAAGGTGGTTTAGAAGACTACATCAAAGAAACATAAAAAGTTGGAATGATCTCACTATAGAATTTCTTGCCCAGTTTATGGGTTCGAAAGCAAGAACCACGCCCAAAGAGCGGTTAGTAAGCATTAAAATGGGAAAACTAAATCACTTAAAAGTTATCTTAGTAGATTCAACAAGCAATCCATGGAAGTTGAGAAGATTTCTGATGATGCCGCGCTTATGGGGTCATTTCTGGGTTAAGGCCAAAAATGAGGTTTTGGTGGTTCATACATGAAGACGGACCTCGGACGTACCATGAGTTCTTAAGCTGAGCTGAAAAACATATCAGTGCTGAGAAAGCCACGTCGGATCAGGAAGAACTCAAACCAAATCTACAATCTTCATAACAAATGAAAGGGAAACAGGTGGATAAGGATTTTAACCATGAAAGAAGGAAGGACAAAAGGAATCAAGGCCGTTCCAAACAATACAGAGAAAGAATCCATGAATACCATCCGCTAAATGCCATGTTGGAAGAAGTTTTCTTACAATCATAGGAAAAATAAACATTTCGTAGACCTCTACCTCAGAAAAAGAATTCTTAGGAAAAAATTAAGGGAGGTACTGTCGATACCATAGAACGATGGGGCATAATACTGATAATTGCTAAAATCTGAAAGAAGGGGTAGAATCATTACTTTGCCGAGGTTACCTGGAGGAATTTGTAGCCAAGCCCAAAAAAAAATCAAATTGATAATCAACAGAGGAACCAGCCGGAACAACTCAACGAACTCAGCCCGGTCCACAAGCTTGGGATCCTCTCCCTTGAGCTGAGATCAGAACTTTGATAGGCGGCAATCAATGTCTTGAAAGATCTAGAAGGGACAGGCAGAGACAAGCACGTAATGCCCACATTTGGCAAAATCACAATGTGGTGTTACAAAACCTGAGTCAACTTAGCTCTATACTCAGAATGGTTTGGATTTTCAGAAGAAGATTCATATGGGGTTCTATAGGACCAAAGTGATGCGTTAGTAATAGTTATGACTATTAAATGGGTACAAGTACACCTGACTCTAGTTTATAATGGAAGTTCGGTCAATGTGTTATATCTCTGAAACCTGGACCAATTTAGGATCCAAGAACATTACATTTAGCCATACTCCAAAAGGTTGTAAGGATTCTCTGGGGATCCTATAGAAGCTCAAAGGTAAATTGTTTTAAGTGTGGAGTTAGGTGAACTCCCTCACCAAAGAAGAATTTTAGCAGATTTCATTATTGTATATCTTCCTTCAAACTATAATATCATATTAGGGAAGCCCATATTGCACGAGTTACAAGCTTCCACCTCAATATATCATTACTGTATGAAGCTCTTTACTCCAAATAGACCAGGTGTCTTGGGTGGAAGTCACATCGAGGTAAGGGCTTGCAATATTGATTTACCTAGCCCCCGTATTCAAATGTTGAGAGGAGACAAGGAAGAAGGAAACAACAGGTCAAAAAGACCTATTGTTGCGGCACATTACTAAGGTCTGTATCTCTGAGAAATATCATCGAAGTGCTGTTGATGATAAACTTTCATTTGAAGAAAGGGACATGGATCCATGTCCCTATCCTGGGATCATGGCTATCTCAATAAGCAGGAATTGTCATGCCCAAAGTCTTAGTAGATACACGGAGATCCCTCAACATGCTCTATATAATTACATTGGAATGGATGGAGACCCGTTGAGTTTTCTACAACCATATTCTAACATGATTTTAGGGCTTAATAGAGCCCTCACTAGAGCGAAAGGGAAAATCAAGCTCTCTGTTGAGGTCGGCGAAGTTCCACGCCGAACTAAACTGATTGTAGAATTCATAGTTATGGACTCAGTTTCTGTATATGATGCCATCATGGGACAACCATTGATATTCGACCTCAAAGAAATTGTATCAATGTATCACTATTTCCTTAAATTTCCCACACCGCATGGTGTAGGACAAGTCAAGGGAAATAAATATGTTGCTAAGGCATGTCGAGTATGGATCAATCTGAAAGCTCATATGATATGTGTAGTAGAATTCGACCTCAATTTATTAGATCCACATGTGAGAATAAAAGCGAAATAATCTGTGGAAGAACTAGATAAGATAGAGGTCGGATCAGGCAATCCACTAAAGGAACACAAAATTAGTCACGAGTTGCAATTACCTCTCCGAGGTCACATCATCGAATTCTTTCAAAAAAGACCTTAACATTTTTTCCATGGGATCATTCAGATATTAAAGAGATTGATCCCAAAATCGTTTGCCACAAGCTAGGCCTTGATCCAGCAATGTGACCACAACAACGGCAAAGGCCTTTGAATCTAGAAAGGTACGAGGCTTTAAATAAAGAAGTTCTGAAGTTGCTTCATAATAGATTCATTCGTGAAGCAAAATATCCAAAATGGATTGCTAATCCAGTTTTGGTAAAGAAAAGCAATGGCAATTAAAGGATGTGCATAGATTTCACCGACCTAAATAAAGCATGTCCTAAGGATAGCTTCTTGTTACCGAGGATAGACCAAATGGTAGATACGACATCAGGACATGAGTTGCTTAGCTTTATGGATGCATACTCGGGATATAATCAAATCCCCATGTATGAACCTGATCAGGAACATACTACCTTCATAACCGACCGATGGTTTTGTTGTTACAAAATGATGCCCTTCGGTCTTAAGAATGTTGGGGCCACCTACCAACGCTTAGTTAATGCCATGTTTGCTAAGCAAATTGGTAAAACCATGGAGGTATATGTTGATGATATGCTAGTAAAAAGTATAGATGCCAAAAATCATCGACTACACCTCACCTAAATGTTTGAAGTTCTAAGAAAATATGGGATGAAGCTAAACCCATACAAATGCTCTTTTGTTCTGAGCTCGGGATAGTTTTTTGGATATTTGGTAAATCAAAGGGGAATTGAAGCAAATCCAAAAAAAAAATACAGGCGATCACAGAGATGCATTTCCTAACAAAGCTTAAAAAGGTGCAGAGTTTAACTGGGCAAGTAGCTACCCTCAGTCGTTGCATATCAAAGTCGACTGATAAATGTAAACCTTTCTTCGATGTTTTACGAGGAGGAAAAAAGTTTGAATGGACTCTCGAATGCCAAGAGAGGTCCTGATATTATACGTGGTAGTATCTGAACATGCCGTTAGTGCTGTTTTGGCTAGAGAGGAAGAAGAAATACAATATCATGTTTATTACGTGAGCAAAGCCCTACATGAAGCTGAGCTTAGTTATTCCCCTTTAGAAAAATTAGCTTATGTTGTGGTGACAGTAGCAAGAAAACTAAGGCCATATTTTCTGGAACATCCGATTGAAATCTTAACCAACTATCTGTTAAGACAAGTTTTGCAAAAGCCAGATACTTCAGGTCGGATGGCAAAGTGGGCAATAAAACTCGGCTAGTTTGACATAAGGTACAAACATTGCACTTCCCTAAAAGGGCAAGCCCTCGCTGACTTCATCGTGGAGTTCAGCTCAATTTCAACAGAAGAATTTCCTTATGATCCACTGTGGGAACTCTTCGTGGATGGCTCCTCAACTGAGAGTCAGGAGTTGGAATTATCTTGATCAATCCCAACAACCAGCTATTTTGTGAAGCACTGTCCTTTGATTTCAAGACCTCGAATAATGAGGCTGAATACGGGCACTCATAGCAGGCATAGGGATGGCGAAAGATATGCGAGTTGTTCACCTGATAGATTACAATGACTCGCAATTGGCAGTTAATCAGGTCAACGAAGCATACCCAGCTAAAGAAGAAAGAATGAACAAATATCTTTGGATCGTCAAACAAAAGTTCAAGAATTTTGAAATTGTGCTAGTCAAACAAATTCCCCGGACTCAAAATAGCCATGCTGTCACTTTAGCTCGATTGGCAACAAGTGAAGGGATGGAAGAATTCGACAGCATTCCAGTGGTAAGAGTTCGGCATCCAACAATTAAAGAGCTGGAAACCGTTTCCATGGCAATTGACTTGAAGCCAACATGGATGGATGATATCATGTCATACTTGAAAATGGGTTCATGTCTAGAAGATCATGTTGAAGCAAGAAAACTTCGAGTAAGGTCGGTGAGGTACACGTTGATTGACGATGTCCTTTATAAGTGAGTATACTATTTGCCTTTGCTGGGGTGCTTGAATGAAGAAGAAGCACTTTATGCTTTGTATGAGGTACATGAAGGAGTGTGTAGGAATCACGCTGGTAGGCAATCATTAGTTCATAAAATAATATGGCAAGGATACTTTGCTGTTGGGCCGTTATTAGTTCATAAAATAATACGACAATGATACTTTTAGCCTACCATGAAGAAAGATGAGCTAGAATTTGCCAGGAAATGTGATAAATGTCAGCGATTTGCTCTTAACAATAAGCTTCCACCATGGGAGTTAAACTATATAATGGCTCCTTACCCCTTTTCCAAATGAGGGGTTGATTTAATTGGTCACATGCTAACTAGAAAAGGAGGGATGAAGTTTGCAATTGTAGCAGTGGACTACTTCACTAAATGGGTGGAAGTTGAGCCCCTGGCTAAGATAACCGAGCAAAGGACTACCGACTTCATATGAAAATCCATCATATACAGATTTAGAATACCACACTCCATTCTGACCGATAATGGGAAACAGTTTGACAATCTTCGTTTTGCTAATTTTTGTGAAGAGCTCGGCATATGGAAGCATTTCTCTACGCCAAACCACCATCAAGTTAATGACCAAGTTGAAGTAGTCAATAAGATCATCAAGCATACGCTCAAAGCCAAACTCGATGCTCTTAAGGGAGAATGGGTAGAGGAACTCACTAGTATATTATGGTCTTACTGTACCACATACAGGAATAGTACCGGAGAAACCTTTTCTCTTTGGCTTTTGGGGTGGAGGTTGTTATTCCCCTTGAAATGGGAATTCCTTCCATTCAGACGATAATATACCAAGAGGGATAAAATGAGAAGACACTACGGGGAGAACTAGATTTAATTGAAGAAAAATGAAGTGAGGCTGAAATCGGGAACGCAGTGTATAAACAACGCAATTCAAGAAAGAAGCGGGAGTTCGAGGTAGGTAACTTGGTGTTAAGGAAATGCTTTCTGGCTACAAAAGAATCAAATTCCGAATCCCTAGGATCAAACTAGGAAGGCCCTTACAGAGTAACCAAGGTACTATGTAAGGGGGCTTATGAACTGGAAGATATAGAAGAAAGACCACTGTTGTACCCATAGAATGCAGAACATCTTAAGAAATATTATCAGTGAAATAGCAAATTTACCTTGTATCGCGCATAAATCGTTTATAATAAAATGCGTGTTTTGACAAATAAAAATTTTGTGGAAGCATGAACTCAAGCCCTGCTTATCAGCAGGTCGAGCTAAGGTTGCATGTGCAGCAACACTTAGTGAGATTTTCTACAGGAAATCATTTAAGTCTTTATTATCAGCAGTTGAGCTAAGGTTGCATGTGCTGCAACACTTAGTGTAGCAAAAATTTAAATTAAAATGGTAACTACTTATCAAATCAAATTATGTTTTCTAAACGAAGATCTAATAAATAAAATAACAAACTCAAATTAAAACTGTAGATAAGGTTATGTGATTGGATAGTTAGGATTTCTGATTTTACTTAGATTATTTATCATACATTTAATTCCAATTTATTCAATCATTTTTCATACATTTCAACGATCGAATTAACTTGATGTACTTAGTGATCTCTCTCGAGCAACACTAATCATATTCATATACCCGAACTTACTATATCTCTATGTAAATTCACGCACATATAAACGTATTTATCTATAGGAATTCAACATGGATCGCATATCCTATAATTATCTCTTGATCTCTTATAATGTCTATGTTAATTATTGTACAAAATAAAATTATATATCACATCTCGGTCTCACTATTATCCCTAAATCAATTAATTATTGCGCAAACAATTAAAGCATTAAAACACAATGATTAATTAACAACTATTAAAACGGCATGAAAATATCGATATTAAACATATAATAAAACCTTATACTACAACATCCATCCTAACAATAAAAATATTTAGTCACTCATAACGTTGAATTTAAACATGCAAAAGTAGAACGACATCACCAAAAATTGACGAAACATGATTAATTCCAGTTGAAGCTGCCTTCTTTGCTTTTGCGTGTATATATAAACAATTTAATTCCCTATTTTATGCCCAGAAGCAAGCCAACTTTTGTGTGAAAATATAATAATAAATTGCTGCACTTCTTCTCCACTTTTTGTCTGTGTATAAGTGTGTGTGTGTGTGTGTGTGTGTGTGTGTAAATTTCTGCTCGAAAACTTGTTCTACAAGCTGCCAACTTTTGCATGAAAATAATATATTTTCAGCCCTTGTTTTTCTCCAGAATTTAGCTTATGTTTTCTTCCAAAAGTCATCAACTTATGTTGGTGTGTATAGATTGTATATATTGCAGCCTATTTCTCCACTTTGTTGTGTGTCGGCTCCTCTTTTTTTCTTTTCTTCTCAATTGGTCGCCGTCTCTCCCAAATAGCTACCGAAAACCTGTTTTTTTTTTCTCCTCCCTTCTTGCATGTGTGTATCTCTAATATATATTCCTACCAATGAGTAGTCCAATTTTAGAAGTCCAAGTTGAGGTGCAATAAATTCTTTTATGTAATGCAAGTTGATCATTAAAATAATTTTATTTGTACAGTCCATGCCAATTTAGTCCTCGTACTTTGGATTTTTTTCATTTACCGCTATTTTGCATTCTTTTTTCTTCAATTCTTCATGAAACATAAATTTTACCTACAAAATACAATATAACATAAATTAGGTAAAACTTTATTTGAAAGACAATAAAATATCATGATTTAGAGTCTCGAATAAGTATAAAAATCACACTTATCATGGGTGACTAGAAATTGATACCATAATTATTTGCTCCCCATTATATAAAGAAATACTTTATGTTTTAGATATGTACAACGATATTTGTAATTTACAAGAACAAGTACAATTGAAAAAAATACTATATTGAATTAGAAGTTTAATTTTCAGTATATTTTATTGTTTGGCATGAATGTCACACTATTTCATGTCAACAATTATACAAATGATTTTTTATAATATCTACTGAAAAATAATAAGAGTGTTTGGCTGGCTTTATTTTTCATGAAAAATGTCAATTTCTATGAAAATTCCTACTTTCGATGTATTTGTTCGATAATTTTTTTTTTTGAAAAATATTTTTGAACTTTTGTTCGTGTGACTATATTCTCTCTCTCTCTCTCTCTCTCTCTCTCTCTCTCTCTACCAACCAATAAAAAATGGACAAATATAATAGTTTTTAGATTGAAAGCTAAATCAATCAAACACATTTAATTAATAATTTCCATATAAATAAGTTTTAGGCAATTGAATTGTCTAGAATTTATTTATTTTTAATACAAATTTCATTCTGGTAATCAAACACACCCTAAGATTTTTTAATTAAATGAATTCTTATATGATATTTGTTCTCTGTATTGAAAATTGATGATCAATCATCACTAGCTAAAGTTGTGATTCCCTTTCATCTTGAAAATCGATCTCTTGCAACCTGAAATTTGCGAGATTATTTGCTCAACTTTTAAATTATGAGCATGGTTATTACAATCGACACAATGCGTCTTGTTAATGTTATTGAGCCTAAATCCTAAATCTTTTAGAAATTATTAGTTTGAATAATGGTTGAACATTCTATTGCTCAAAACTTAGCAAATCATTTAAATATATCCAATTAATTGCTAAATCATTGAGAACAAATGCATGTTTCCATTATACTTAGAGAGTGCAATTTTTCACATATAACGTGACTAGTGTTGACCCCAAAAAATGGTCCAACAGAGGAGAAGAGTTTCAAGTGTTTCTTTAGTTGTAGTGTAATTATCTCTATCGTAAAAGGGGGTTGGCCCGAGAGATATATCTTCTCAGTAGAGAGTGCCAAAACCTTTTTTTTTTCTGTCTCAATTTTCATTATCCTCGAATGGTGCCAAGTTTCTGTTTTTATAGTAGAGGAGGATAGTTAATAGCCGTTAGATGAGGGGGCTTGTGACGTCATCCATACAACCGGAGCCTCTTGTCATAGCCATCAATCAATAATTCATAGGCCGCTTTGCATTTAATGATGTGACGGTTTGACGGTCCTAAATCTGTTGACCCCAAAAAATGGTCCAACAGAGGAGAAGAGTTCCAAGTGTTTCTTTAGTTGTAGTGTAATTATCTCTATCGTAAAAGGGGGTCGGCCAGAGAGATATATCTTTTCAGTAGAGAGTGCCAAAGCTTTCTTTTTCCGTCTCAATTTTCATTATCCTCGAATGGTGCCAAGTTTCGATTTTTAGATGAGGGGGCTTGTGACGTCATCCACACAACCTGAGCCTCTTGTCATAGCCATCAATTAATAATTCATAGGCCGCTTTGCATTTAATGCTGTGACGGTTTGACGGTCCTAAGCTTGATATGTAAGACTAGATTTGAGTTGTTTGATTTGATTGGAGCTACATGTCCAGTGAGTTGTCACATCACCCACTTGATACAAGATCTTCATCAGACGGACGGCAGGGGTTCAGTCCGTAGGGCTCGGCCAATTCGCTATATGAGTGGAATGATATTATAGGATCGGATCTCCCATTTCTAAGCTACAAGTGACTTTGTCCGTTTGCCACGTGGTGTATTTATTGTACGATTATTTATATGAGTAACATCAGTCCTCGAAGTCCAGGCATGATTATTTATATAATGCGTGGACTTTCCAGTTTAAAAGAAGAAAATGTCAATGGTTGACTCTTTGCGAGGTAGAGGCATTGATGGCGGGGGTCTAGAAGTAAAATGGTGAGGCCATTCGGGAAGAGATAGCCTCAGATGAGGCTGAATTGCCTTGACCGAGCCCCTTTTATGTAAGGGAAGGGTCAGTTTGGAATAGAGCCTTAGATGAGGCCGAATTGCCTTGAGGGAAAGGCCTTTTTTCGACCTGATGGTGTCATTTCCACTCAAGATTCGCAGGTTCCCAATGCAGGGCAGCTGGATATTCTGTCCATTTCCAATGTTTGAGCAACGTGTACATTTAATGCTTAATGATGATGTCGGCGCGCGCAAGCCAATGTTTACGCGTGTTACGGGTGCGTGCTAGGCACGAATCCATCAAGACCCTTGATTCGAAACAAATAGGCGTCTTTTCAGCTTTGATGCAGATGGTAGGATTACAAGTGTAAGGCCCAGATTATTTTCGAAGGGACATCCAACGGCGGGGGTTCTTCCGTGAAGCCTATATAAATCGTTGAGAGTCCGTCTTTTCCTCTTTTTCCATTTTTCGAAATTTTGCGACTAAGAGTTTTCTTCCTTGAGATATTCTTGTCTGAGCCTCTCATTTTCTGGCTGCCGTCGAAGATTTGGCTGTGTTATTCTGTTGTATCCAAGGCCTGGGTTTTTAGAGTTTACGTAAGTATTCTCCTTTTTTCTGGGTTAACTTTCAACCTTCTCCTCCCGTCCTAATGGCCTCTTCTTCATGAAAGGGGAAAACATGAGGGTCTGCCGGGGTGGGTGTGGCCATTATCTGTGCTGAGGCTGGTATCCTCCCTGTCATTCCTACAAGGAGGATAATGGAAGCGATGGGGAGTCTTCATAGTGCTTGGATGATGCAGGAGGGACCCATAGATCGTAGCATTAGTTGGGGGCTTCTTTGTGGCCGACCGACATAAAAAAGGGTGAACTGAAGAGATATAGAGAGTCGTATAGGATCCCTGATAACATCGAACTGTTGCTACCGACCCAAGAGGAAATGGCCTGTTTCCCTAGGCAGGGTTGTGTAGCGGTTAGCGAGGCGATATTGGCTGGGGGTTTGAGGTTGTCTTTACATCCGTTTTTCAGGTTTATCCTTAGGCACTACAACCTTGCCCCTACCCAACTAGTTCCCAACGCTTGGAGTCAGTTAGCGGAGGCCTTTCTTCTTTGGAAGGAGGTTACCCTTGGTGGGGATATGCTTCCCCACGTCTTTCAGACTCTTTTTCAGCCCCGAGCCTCTAGTGGGGGGTTGATTGTAAGGGGTGGTATCGCATTAATCCCTAGGGCTCGCCATCCCCCTTCGTCTGGGGAACCCTAACCTCTATAAAGAACTGGAAATCGTCTTAGTTTTGGGTGAGGGGTCGTTGGCAGACGATGGATGGGGATGTGGTCCCAAAGATAACAGTACCGACCCAATATCATGAATACAGTGAGTTGAGCCTCATTTGTTTATTCATTTAATTACTTTGTCAATGCCGAACTAATCGTGGGGTTTGTGCAGCTGCAGCTGAACGATTTCGTCTCGAGCTGTCTGAGTGGGCTGCAGTAAGAGCCATTTACGAACTCCCTGTCATGCGGAGGCATTTCAAAAACCTAATCGCTAAGAGGAGTTTCTTTGTCACCCATTTTCTGATGGCTACGAAAGGTAAAAGGAGGAAACCATTGGTCAATGACTCTTCTACTTACAAAAATCAGAGGGACAAACTTGCTCGTTTGTCCAAAGTGAACCCTTCACCGCCTCCTTCAAAAACCAGTGATAAGGATAAAAAGGAGGGGCAAAAAGAAGGTGAGGCCTTGACGGATAGGTCCCCCAGAAGAAGCTGGTTCTTACGAAGAATACTGGTCCTCCACCCCCCTAAACGCCAAACGACTCTGGGGGAGTCGCTGAAGAGGCCCATGATGGTCGAGCCCCTTGCTGCCATTAAAGTGGTGGAGGGTGAGGAGGTAATAGAGGAAGGGGCCTCCCTTCAGAGAAAGAAGAAAAAGAAAGCTGTGGATTTCAGCATTCCCAGTGATGACAAAGTTCAGAATTTTTTGGGCGGACGATCCGATGAAATCGCTCCTGCCGCAATGGAAATGCTCTCGTGGAGGCTCAAGGGGCGGCTAAGCTCAGCCATAAGTATTGGACAGAGAGATATTCCAACCATGCTGAGTGTTGTGATGTTGCCGACCTTATGGAGGCTGGACTTGCAATGCAAGCTCGCTCTCAGAATTTTTTGGTTGCAGCCCAAATGGAGGCGAGGCGGCTGCAAGAAGTGGTAAAGGATTATCTTCAACGAGCTCAGAATGCCGAGTTTTCCGTTATCAAGGCTAACGCTGAGGCCTCTTGCGCCAAAAAGGCCGCTGAAGCTTTCAATTTGAAGTTGGTTGAGGTCAAGTTGAAGGTGGAGGTACTTTCCAAGGAGAATAAGGAACTGAAGGACGAAATTCACCTTTGTCGGGTCGATGTGAATGCCTTGACGAAGCGCATAGAAAACTCTGATAATCTCCAGAGAATTGCTTCGTCAGCTTTGGAGGTGGCAAATAAGGAGAAAGGGAAATTGGCGGCTCGTGTGGAGAAGCTTAGGACTGAGGCATTGACCTTCAATGAGAAGCTCAAAAAGGCTGAAGACGCGGCAGTTCATAATTACGTGGCACATTTTCATGAGACTGCCGAATATGACGGGCTTGAAGTCCATTGGCGGAGGGTCGCCTACGAGGAAGTTTTCGCTAAGTTGGCGAGGACGTACCCTCAAATGGACTTGTCTTCCTTAAAAAACGAGTTCATGCCGGATGAGCCTTCAACCCCAGCAATCGAAAGGGACGAGGTAGAAGCGACAGAGACTGTGGGAGAGCCTGCCAAGGAGGATGTCGTATTCTTAGATTAGGGTCTTTGTATTACCCGCTCTTCTTGTAATTCCTTTTTAATGAAATCGGTTCCTTTTTGTTGTTATTTCTTTTGAGTCGTGGGTACTTGTTAGTCTTAACAAAAGTGTGAGAACTATTTATCTTAACAAACGGATTAGAGATATAGGCTCGCCATACAGCAACCGTAGATGTATGAACTATCCATACTTGACCAGTAATTTACGAACTTGTCATAATAAATAATATGGAAGCATGGGCTCGCCACATGATAACCGTTGGTGGAGACGTATGAACCATTCATACTTAATCAAATTTATGAACTAGGAGATATATTGATCATAAGCAGTACATATACAAAACGGGGCCTTACTGATAATACACACGCAGATGTTCCATGTTCCAGGGATGGGGTTGGCCTTTGCCATCCAGATTTTCAATTAAGAATGTTCCGGGTCAGACTTCATTTGTAATGCAGTAGGGGCCTTCCCAATTGGGACCCAACGAACCGGTTCCAGGTTCTTTTGAAGATAAAAACACCTTCCGGAGCACTAAGTCGCCTTTCCTGAAGGACTTTCTCTTAACCTTGGCATTGTAGTATCTGATCATCTTCCTTTGGTACCTCAATAGTTTAACCTGTGAAGACTTTCTCTTTTCTTCAAGGAAATCAAGCTCGCCTTGCCTTATCTCTTCGTTTGAGATTTCATTGAAATGTAGGCGCCGGGGCGATGGCAAACCGACCTCTACGAGGCTTATTGCCTCTGCTCCGTAAGTCATAGAAAATGGGGTTTCTCCGGTAGCAGTTCGGTTGGTAGTTCGTATTGCCCATAGTACATTGGGAAGCTCGTCCACCATGCTCCTTTTGATTCATCCAGCTTCTTTTTGAGGAGGAGCTTGATGGTTTTGTTGACTGCCTCGACCTGGCCATTTGCTTGAGGATGATGAGGGGAATAAATGCTTTCTGATGTTCAACTCGTCGCAGAAGTCGCGAAGTTTCTGAGTGGGGAATTCCGAAACGACATATGATGTTTTTCCACAGAAATTTTGAAGTGTGCACCTCTGTGATTTTTGCCAATGGTTCTGCTTCAACCCATTTGGTAAAATAGCCGATGGTGACAACTGCGTAATTAGCCCCTCCTTTCCCTTTAGGCATGGGGCCTATCAGATCGATCCCCCATTTGGCAAAGAGCCAAGGATTGGATACAACAGTGAGTTCCTGGGATGGCTGTCTCTGTATGGGGGAGAAGCGTTGACACTTGTCACATCTTTTCACAAAATAAATGGCGTCATTCCTTAAGGTAGGCCAGTAGTACCCCTGTCTTAGGACTTTGTGGACGAGGGTCAGGCCTCCAGTATGGTTTCCACATATTCCCTCGTGTATTTCCCTTAAGATGTAATCCGCTTCATCACCTCCAGTGCACCGTAGGAGTAGTGAAGAAAATCCTCGTTTGTACAAGACCTCGTCCTTGATTACGTAATGGGCAACTCTGCGTCTGAGTTTTCGGGCTTCTTGCCTATTCTCTGGGAGGGCGTGATCTTGGAGATACGCCAAAATGGGCCGCATCTAGTTGGGAGTTTCTGCCACCCACATTACCTCTTCTGACTTGGCCGTAGAGGGCTTGGTAAGATAGTCAATAGGTATGAACTTGAGTAATTCTGAATCTTTACTACTAGCCAGCTTTGATAGTGCGTCTACATGTGCGTTTTCTGCCCTGGGGACCTGGGTTAATTCGAACTTATCAAAGTCGGGGATCAATCCCCGGACCTTCTTCATGTAAGCTGCCATGCCCTTGTCTTTGGCTGCAAAATCACTGTTGACCTGACTTATCACTGGTTGTGAGTCGCTTCGGACAGCCAGACTTTTCACCTGCATCTTTTTGGCGAACTTAAGGCCTGCCAGTAATGCCTCATATTCGGCTGCGTTGTTGGTTGTCTTAAATCCGAACCTTACGGTGCAGTTAAGTTTGTGGCCTTCTGGGCTTTCTAGCAACACTCCAGCTCCCGAGCCACTTTCTCCTGCTGATCCGTCCACAAACAATACCCAGGTCGGTGGTTCCGTGGGTTCCATGGTAATATTGATGTCGGTTGCTTCTGTGAATTCCGCCATAAAATCTGCTATGGCTTGTCCTTTCACCGCAGTTCTAGGTTGGTATGAGATGTCGAACTCACTTAGCTCCATAGCCCACTTCATTAATCTTCCGGAAGCATCCGGTTTCTGAAGCACCTGTTTGAGGGGGAGGTTAGTCAGTACGCGGATACTGTGGGCTTGGAAATAGGGCCTCAATTTTCTCGAAGCAATCATCAGTGATAAAGCCAGCTTTTCAACATCGGTATAGCGCATTTCTGCTGGAAAAATGGCCTTGCTAACATAATACATGGGCAATTGTACATTATCATGTTCCCTCACAAGTACCGAACTTACAGCATTGGCACTTACGGCCAGGTATAATGACATGACTTCTCCTTCTTTTGGCTTGGAGATGAGTGGGGCCTGGCCCAGGTGTCTCTTCAGTCCCTGGAATGCCTCTTTGCATTCTTCATTCCATTGGAACTTCTTTCTCCCTATCAGAACCTGGAAAAATGGGAGACATCTGTGGTAGCTTTGGAGGTGAAGCGATTCAGTGCTGCGAGTCTTCCCGTGAGGTATTGCACCTCCTTTGGCTTGTTGGGAGACCTCATGTTCAGCAGTGCTTTGATTTTCTCAGGATTGGTCTCAATGCCCCGCTGGTTAACCATGTATCCCAAGAATTTTCCCGAGGCGACCCCAAATGCGTATTTAGACGGGTTGAGCTTCATGTAATATTTTCTGAGGATCCTGAACATGGCTTGCAGATGGGGTATGTGGTCCGTCGACTTGAGACTCTTTACCAACATATCGTCCACGTACACCTCCATCGTTTCGCCCAGCAGGTCGGCGAACATCTTGTTCACTAACAGTTGGTATGTGGCACCGGCGTTTTTCAAACCAAAAGGCATTACCTTGTAACAATATAGGCCTCGGTCCGTTACGAAGGAGGTGTGTTCTTCATCTGCAGGGTGCATTGGGATCTGGTTGTACCCAGAATAGGCATCCATGAAGCTTAGGAGTTCATGACCTGCAGTGGAGTCGACCAATTGGTCGATCCTTGGAAGTGGGAAACTATCTTTTGGACAGGCTTGGTTGAGATTAGAAAAATCCACGCAGAACCTCCACTTGCCGTTAGCCTTCTTTACCAGGACGGGGTTGGATATCCATTTTGGATACACTGCTTCCCTGATGAACCCATTGGATACAAGTCGATGTACCTCTTCTTTTAACGCCGAGTATCGTTCCGGATTTAAGGCTCTTCTTTTCTGTCGGTGGGGGGCGAATTTGGGGTCTATGTTGAGTTGGTGGCAGCTGATGTTAAGGTCTATGCCCACCATATCTTCATGCTTCCAGGCGAATATTTCCAAATTATTGAGCAAGAAATTTTTCAATTCGGCTTTTATCTCTGTGCTGAGCTCTTTTCCAATTTGTAGTGTTTTGGTGGGATCTTCCGAATCGACGGGAAAAGGTTCTAACTCTTCCACTGAAGCAGCCTGTGAATCTGGTTCCGTACTCTTGGGGTCCAGATCTATTTCTACGGCTCCCAGGGCATCTGCCATGCTGATATCTTCCCCTTGTTCAGGGGTGTCACCTTCTTCGGGTGCTTCCTCCATCTCTGCGTCTATCAGTACCATGTTGATGCTTCTGGGTTCAGATTTCCTCAAAGAGCTTAGATAACACTCCCTGGAGCCTGCCTGATTGCCCCTGACCGTTGTAATACCTTCCTTAGTGGGGAATTTCATGCAGAGGTGATGTATGGAAGTTATTGCCTCTAGTTCCCTTAAAGCAGGTCATCCCAGAACACCATGATAGGTGGACCTATGCTCTACCACCAGAAATTCCATAAAATGCTGGACTCGGAAAGGAAATTCTCCCATCTCAACTGCCAGAGTAATTCTTCCCCTTGGAATGATGCTGTCACCAGTGAAACCATATAAGGGGGCGGTCATGGGAGCCAGCTCATGGTCTACTGTCATTTTATCAAAGGTGGTTCCGAAAAGTATATTAAACGAGCTCCCGTTATCGACTAGCATGCGCTTGAGGCCATTTCTGGCCACCACAGCTCGGACCACCAAAGCGTCACAATGCGGGTAGTGGACCCCTGCAGAGTCTTCCGATGAAAAGGTAATGGGTGGAGCGTTTCAGGACCCCTTGCCAGAACCGTTGATTAAATAATTCAACATGAGAGGATCCTTGGCTTCTCTCGCGTAGTTCCTTAGAGCATTTTTTGAACTTTCCCCAATATGCGGACCGCTGATGATAGTGTCTATTTCTCTGATAGGTGCATTTCTGGCATCAACCGGAGGTTCTCTTCTGGGTCTTTGGTCTCGTGCTCTATTTCTATCCTCCTCATGTTCCCTCTTGGGAGGCTCATTCCTACGGTTCTACCTAGTATCATTGTATTGAGGTTCCTGCCGTAGCGGGAGAACATCTTCCTGGGGGCGATGGATGTTTCTTCCTTCCTTATGAGGATCTCTATACTCGCTGCGACGTTGTTTGTTCGAGTAATTTTCAGCGCCGTGTCCGGCGGACTGGTGGGGTGCATGATATGGCCTATTTCTAGGCTCCCCACCCTTCGCCTTACCTCTTCATCTTTCCCTTGGCCGATTTGGCGGCCTGTGAATTTGATGGGGACCTTCTTCTTCATATGCCAAAGAAGGTACGACGTTCAACGTCGCGGTGGCCAATGCCTGCCCTAAGGTAGGGGCTATAGTATGCCCCGTCTGAGTCCATTGTTGATCCACCAGGTGAGATACAGGGCCCCTCCTGTGTCTTTGGGGTGGTGGCAACCCTATTGAGGTTCGATTACGGTGGTCTATGAGTTCTTCATTAACAATTTCACTTCTCATCATTTCTACCAATGCATCATAGGTGGTGGGGTTCTTGTTGCGTACGTCCTTCCAAAACAAAGTGTTCATATTGAGGCCTCTTCTTAAGGTCGAAAGAGCCTCTCTGTCAGTGACTTGCTCGCAATATGTCATTTCATCAGTAAAGCGAGCCAAGTAGCTCTTCAAGGTTTCCCCCGCTTGCTGTCTCATGTCTTGTAGCCTTTGGATTGGGGCCTCCCTTTCTTTGCTGGATAAGTATTGGTTTAGAAAGGCCTTTTTCAAGTCCAGCCAACTTCTGATGCTACCTGCTGGGATGCGACTGTACCAGATTTCCGCTGCCCCTGTCAGAGTAAGATGGAAGGCTCTACACTTAAGTGCGGCGAGGCTCCTCTTAAAGATATCTGAGTTTTGTAATTGTTGAGATGTTTTGCCGGATCGCCCTTGCCCTCATACTCGGGTATCTTGGGAGGGGGGACGAAGTGGTTAGGAACTGGTGCGTTTCGCAGTTCCTGCGAAAAGGGCAAGCTCTCATCATCGTCATCCAGTTCGAATGACCTGTAGGGCCCGTCAGAGTCATTTCCATCGGCCTGATACCTAGGAGTTGTATTGACCTGATTCCACGCGTTAGTGGCGTCTCTCATTTCCCGCCTATTTCTAGGGGGAGGTCTAATTTCCTGAGGTTCATTTTCTTCGTTCTGCTCCTGTGTTCTTGGAGTTGGAAGCCGGTACGGCTTATTCCTAGGCCTAGAAGGCCCAATCCGGTCAAAGACACTAGCAGACCTTTGTGGCTCGCAATCTTGTGAGTACTCCGGGGGGAAATTCGGGGGTATATCTCCACCAAGGTGGCTTGTGGCACAATTGTTGGAAGCTTCAGCTCCTAACTCCCTTTTTATCGGGTCACCTTCCCCGCGCCTTTGAGGATACGTTGCTGTGTCAATATATTCGCCTTCTTGGTGGTAAGATCTATTCTGAGGCATCTGGGGTCATGTAGCGCCCCGAGTTCTGTTAACTCGGATTGCCACGTCATCGTCTTTTGCCCTAATTTCATAAATCAAAATCGCGGAAATAACCTAATTTTGAAATCACATTTGTAATTAAAAACTTCGTCGACAAGTAAACTCATAGAAATTTGCTTTAAAATTTAAATATCATGTTTTAGAAATAGCGGAAACGACAAAAAGTTATCAATATTCAAATACATAAACTTCAAGATTTAATAAATTCGATAATCAATTTTTTCTATGCCACCACTGCCGGATCAATCACGATCGCCTTCGAAGTCTGCAAATATTGTTAAAATAACAGAATGAGTATTTCGAAGAAATACTCAGTAGACTTATCGCCGATAATTAACTTACAGAATAATTGAATACACACTTATGCAATATACAACGTGATATCTTCTTTAACTTATTTTTCTTGAAAATCATAGGCTCTTTAAAATCATGGGGTGTGGGTAGTCTTTCTTTCTCGTGCGTATAAAGCACATAAGTTATGCATAACATTCTCGTCTTATCTCATAAGAGATTCTCGTCTTTCTCATGCAATTAAGCATATAAGTTATGGCAAGCATAACAATATCATGTATCTCATACGACATATTCTCATCTCATGCATTAAAGCATATAAATCACGTAAATTCACATAAAGCATGCAATTATAATTTAAACTAATTAATGGTGGCGAGTCTACCTCAATATCTCGAGTTTCGTGAAAATGGTGCGAGAAGTAACTTCAATCTCCTAATTGTCCTTACGAAACGTCTAACCAAAATAGAAAATAAGTTTGAATTAGTATTTCGAGACTTTAAGGTTTTAAAGTGTTGAAATTAAGTTTAAGGGCTTAATTGAAAATTATTGAAATTGTAATAAATGGCTTAAAATGATAAAATAAAGTTTAGGGGTTAAATTGAAAATTTATTAAATCTGAAAATAAAAGTTTAAGGGCTAAAATAGTAATTTTTGAAAGTTGGGGACTAAACTGTAAATATAAAGCTGAAAATAAAAGCTAAAAGCTGAAATAATAACTTTTATAAATTTAGGGACTAAACTGTAAATATAATAAAGCTGAAAATAAAACTAAATGGCTGAAATAATAACTTATATAAACTAGGGACTAAACTGTAAATATAATAAAGCTGAAAATAAAACTTAAAAACTAAATTAATAACTTTTATAAGTTTAGGGACTAAATTGTAAATATAATAAAGCCGAAAATAAAACTAAATGGCTGAAATAATAACTTATATAAACTAGGGGCTTAATTGAACATTATTAAAACTGAAAATGAGAATGTTAAGAGTTAAATCAAAGTATTTAAAATTTAGGAACTGAAATAAATAAACTTAAAACTTGAGGGCTTAAACGTAAATCTTTAAAAGTTAAAATTATAAAAAAACCATTTTATCTCTCTCTCTCTCTATCTCTATCTCTCTTTCTCTCTACAGAGAGAGAGAGAGAGACGACGGGAGAGAATGGCAAAGCCCCTTCCCCTTTTTCTTTTCCTGCCACCACCGATCGGCGGTGGTGGCGGCGCCAGCTCAAGGGTAGGGGAGGGGGTTGGGTCTATTTGGAGAACGACTCGACATGGAGGTTCGGGTTCGAGGCTAGAGGGCTCGGTTTCCCTTTTGATTTGGTAGCTCAAGCTCGAGAAATAGGCCGGGAAGTAAGGTAAGCTTATGGGTTGTATTTATTTCTTGATTGTGTGGTGATTGAAGCCAATTTGGGGTTCAATTTTTGGGTTGGTAGTTCTCGGTTTCGATGGATTTGGGGTGGTTGGTTTCGGGTAGCTCGATTTCTTTCTTTTTGATTTGAAATGGTGGTTTGGTTCGGGCGTGGCTGCAGCTTGGATGTGGTGGTGGCGGTTTGGTGGTTGTGTTCTCGGGTTTGGGGATTGGGCGACGGGTGGTGGCTTGCTCTCGATTTTGGTGGTGACTAGTGGTGGTTTCGGGTATTGTGGGTGTTGATGGGAGTTACAGTGAGTGTTGAGCTAAGGAGATGGTGGTTGCTGGTCTCGGTTTTGGTGTGTGTTGGTGAGGAGAGTGTTGGCTGCAGTGAGTTGGGCTTGCAGTGACCTTGCAGTGGAGGTTGGTGGTGGTGGAATGGTGAAGTGAGTGTTGGCTGCACAGTGTTGCAGCTTGGGGGAGCTCACTGTTGATGCTAGAAATGGATTTTCTAGCATCAATGGTGTCTCACATTGGACACAATGCAATAGAGAGAGAGAGAGTTGGAGAGATGGACAAATTCTTACCAAGTGGATATTGTGTGATTGTGAATGTGAGTGGAGTGGGGTATGAATAGTGGTGATTAGGGCAAAAAACCCTAGGCGGGTAATTGGGCCAATTAGTTGGGCTTTAGGGTTTTCTAATTGGGCTAAAATAAATAAATTCCGGTTTTGGACGCAATTGATTGGACTTAAATGAATTGGGCTAAAAGAATTAAAATTTAAATCGGGCTTATGAAATTGGACCATAAATGTTGGATTTTAATAATTGGGCTTGAAACTAATAAAAATTTGGATTTAAATAACATAAATCGAAATTGATAATAAAATTATTATTCGGGATTTGATTCGATCGAATAAATTTGAATTCAATTTTATAACGGCTAGACGAACGCGCTTCTTTAGAAAATTAGGGTTAACGTTTTAGCGACACGTTTTTCGAGAAAACTAATTTATATAAATTAAAAGTTCGCGGTCGCTACAGGTCCAGCCTGTTGTTGCATCTGCATTAACAGTTGTTGCATGGCGGCGTTTTGTTGGGCTATATCCCTCATGTTTGCAGCCATCTTACCAACTCTCTGTGCTAAGCGTGTGGCAGTACCGCCTCTTCTGTGGCGATGATGGGGGCGGTGCATATTCACATTTGTTCGGAGGACTTCTTCTTCAGAAGCCTCCCGTCGTCTTCCTTCATTCTGCGTACCTTGGTGACTTGAATTCATGGTACCTTTTTCGATGGCCTCCCAACGGTGATTCTTTTTCAAGAATCAGGTCCTTTGTTCAAGGCTCTTCGTGGATGGCTTTTACCACTAGGATGTACGTGGTAATGGTGTCAAAGTTCCCCACAGACGGCGCCAATATGTTGACCCCAAAAAATGGTCCAACAGAGGAGAAAAGTTCCAAGTGTTTCTTTAGTTGTGGTGTAATTATCTCTATCGTAAAAGAAGGTCGGCCCGAGAGATATATCTTCTCAGTAGAGAGTGCC
Organism: Fraxinus excelsior; assembly: GCA_019097785.1. NCBI lineage: Eukaryota > Viridiplantae > Streptophyta > Magnoliopsida > Lamiales > Oleaceae > Fraxinus > Fraxinus excelsior. Next base: position 20,217,064 of record CM032635.1, on the reverse strand, counting down.
AAAGCTTTCTTTTTTCGTCTCAATTTTCATTATCCTCGAATGGTGCCAAGTTTCTGTTTTTATAGTAGAGGAGGATAGTTAATAGTCGTTAGATGAGGGGGCTTGTGACGTCATCCACACAACCGGAGCCTCTTGTCATAACCATCAATCAATAATTCATAGGCCACTTTGCATTTAATGCTGTGACGGTTTGACGGTCCTAGGCCTGATATGTAAGACTAGATTTGATTGGAGCTACATGTCCGTGAGTTGTTACATCACCCACTTGATACAAGATCTTCATCAACTCTCCTTGGGGCGTCGGACAGCAAGAGTTCGGTCCGTAGGGCTCAGCCAATTCGCTATATGAGTGGAATGATATTATAGGATCGGATCTCCCGTTTCTAAGCTACAAGTGACTTTATCCGTTTGCCACGTGGTGTATTTATTGTACGATTATTTATATGAGTAACAACTAGTATGCATCGTGCCAACTCTATAGTTCTTTCCGTCAGCTTATGGTCAGAGACTTAATATTTTACATCTAGATTTTTTTCATTATATTATACGTTCACTCAACCACAAGGCATTAAGATGGATATTAAATAATAATGAGAATATATGTTTAGTTTGAACCCTTAGAAAATATGTTTAGCCCTAATGCATGATAGTTTATAAAGTTGTTTATTGATTGTCAATTCGATTGAACAATTTTCTCAGCTTTACATTATTATATTATCTAGATCCTCACAAAAGACAATTTGAACTACAAGTTTGAGATATAATTTATTCAGATGTATTTACTGATCAAAGATAAAAAAAAAAAATATCTCATACACTAACTTTGAATGCTCCAACTCAAACTAATGTACTGAAAGGACAATTCGTTAAAATTATATTGATTAATCGATAGCACGCCAAAAGTATGATGATATTCTATTCTAATACAAAAATCTCCAAACCAAAAAGGAACAAATAGTAAACCCTTATTTGATCCCATTATTTTCAAAATATATTTTTCTCTTTGTACTTTTCAATCACATATTTTTCAATAAAATAATAGTACACGAAAATCCAAAACTTTTACTTATTTTTTAATCACACATTCTTCATCAATCTACTATTCAAAAACACATTTTTAACAAAAAAAAAAAATGGGGCTCAAATAGGTACTAAATATGGACCTATTAGAGAGGCATATACTCTTAGGGAGTATGTAGGCATGACATATAGTAAAACTCCAAAAGAGATTCAGGTACCTAAAAATATTGAAAAATGAGATATCTTGATAAATTATGTCATTGTGGGGAAAAGAAATGAAATCGAAAAAGTTGTTAACGTCACTTTTGTATATAATATAGTGCTCCATATCGTGAATTACAGAGAGGATATTGAAGGAAAACCATCGAAGAATACCAACATATAAATAAATGATGCAATCCTAGCAAAAATGAACTTATTAAATGTGTATACTTATGTGAAAAGGAAAAGAGAAAAATAAATGTGTAATATTTATCCACGACTCTTTAACATAATGAATTTCGCAAAAACTTGTATAAATAAATTAATTATCCTATAGTTAATGCATTCACAAGTCTATCTTATTACTTTAACAATACATAAACTTTGATATGTGTATAATAAATTTGGTTCTAACCAACTCATTTGACATTACTATTAATATTATCCTTGAAGGATTAATATGCCAAATCATATAATACAAGTGATATTATTATGAGTGGGAGTAAATACACTATGTACTCTTTTTCCTTAATTTAGTTTTGTCCCATTAAATTTTTCTCATAAGGTTTTTAATGAGACAACTTTTATAGTGTATTCAAATGATTAATAATGTGATCTTTTTTTCTTCATTGAAAATTTTTCACATTATTTTTTATTAAGATTTTAAAGATAAATATTTTTTGTAATGACGTACATAACCTACATGATATTTGCGCTCAATATAATTTCATAATTTTACTCCCATGTGTTATAAATTGTATATTAGAAATTTGTTTTAAACAAATTATCGTATTTACTAAAGTCAAACAATAAATATATTTTATTATTGCACAATTCAAATGAGTCTACATCAAAGAAGATATGACAAAACATATTTCTCTTAAATTCTTATATATGCATGAGATTAGTAGCAGAGCTAGTACATGACGAGGGGGATTGTCTGATTTGTGGATTGTGGACCATGTATATGATTTGAGATAAATGATAAATTGGGGAATTTGTGATTTTGTAATAAATTGGAGTTGGAAATTGAAAATTAAATCTTGATTACAGTTTAAAATCAGTTTAATTTATTTTAAATTCTCATACAGAAATGAAAGTCCCAAGCTAGTTATATTTTCCCATGTATATGATTTTTATATTTGGTATTTACATATGGATTGAAGAATTTTTAATATTATTTAATTAAATATTAATTAATGACCTTGCTATTAAGATCGTTGACTGTTCACAGTCAACGATAAATGGCCACCCTAACTGACCAACAATCATAGATTCGTCATCGCATGAGATTCAGAAGAGTGGAGATATCAATGTTCCATAAATATGCTTAAGTGATAATGTCACGCGTTTTCTATAACGTGATTTATATCGTAAGTGTATAGTGTCAAGTTTTGTAATATATTAATGGAGTTAGAGTGTCGAAATCACTGGATTGTAATTCAAATTTCTACTAAGTGCTATAGCCTCTATTTTATCTAGATGAATGAATGTTATAATCAATATTTTTAAACTAATATAGTGACGAATTCAACAAATAAATGTAAGCTTGAAGAATAATCAAGTGAGAAAGCCTAGAGTTATGATTTTACCTAGTTATTAAATACGATTCTCAATTATATAATTATTTCTAATTAATTTTTCAAATATTATAAGCAAGAACATTAACATAATTTTACTCACTCTATCGAGTGTCGAGTAAAAAATATTTTTATATTTTAATTCAAATATCTCTATTCCGAATTAAAATATAGAATTTATCAAGTTCGTGGTTTTTAAATGGAACATACTTCAAATGAATTATAATTTCTCTCGAAACCTATAATTTCTTATGTTGTATTATTCTTATGATCATGCCTAAACTCCTCTCCCTCGAATGATGGAATTGATTAGTATCAAATCATTCAATTAGTGGCCAATTAATTGAAAGCATTGAAATTATAACACAAATAAACACATACGAAAAATCTAACAGAAATAACTAAAATTAATCAATCCATATTCTCAATTTTTTGGCTACAATCAAACCCTAGATAATGAATTTAGCTCATGATATAATCTATGAAAAATATTAAAATTCAAATAAAAAGACACATGGAAGAGAATAGAAAAACTATGATGTAGATCTTCAATTTCTTTTCTTGTTCTTGAATTCTTCATGTTTTTTCCTCAATGGCCTTCTTAAAAAATTGTGTTGAATTCTTCCTTAACTCTTGAACCGTTCTTCCCTAGAATTAAGTTTTAAGTGTTATATTTATAGTTTTTTGAAGTTTTGGAAATGTTGGAGTCATATTGGGCCAAGAAAACTATTTTTCTCCACCAGCGGCGCCTCGGCACCACAATCGTGGCACTGCGGCGCCCATTTTGGATGGAAATTTAGCACTATGCATCCTTCACTACTTTTATCATAATTGTTTCTTCCGATATCTGATTGAGGCGATTTAAGATGCGTTAGAAAGATAACTTAAAATGATATAACTTTACTGCAAATATAAGTTTCCAATTCGAACAGTTTCTATGTCCAAAATGAGTCTCAATATGAGACTAGAAATCTTGAGCATAACTTTTTCGGTTGGAATTGATGTGTGGTCATACTTTACATATATTTCATTTCTTTGACTTTTTTCTTCATCTAATTGACTTCTATCACTTTTGAATCTTCATTGTGAGGTCCGACACAATTTTTGAGTATTTGCATTTTAGTTTTCGAACTTTGGATATCTTACAATTTAGCATTCTTCTTCAATTTTGCCAAATATTGATTATTTCCTTCAATTTAATCAACATCAAAACACACGTTAAAATTATCTAAAACTCGTAGAAATTAGTTAAATATTAAATTTAGAAAATATCTAAAACATGAGTGAAATATACTCATCAAATAATATGTCTGAATTATTCACAAAAGTTTCTACATTCAAGAAAATAGTACACGAGATAAGAATGCGTTGATTCAAAAATCTTCGATGATTCTTATCGGGGGTAGTATTTGTACTTTTTTTTTCACTCAAATTTTATCTCTGAGTTTATCTGCCAGTATTTTAATGAGATAGCATTGTTTTTAATGCTCCAACAACAACTTTTAACATTTTTTTTCCGTTCCACTGAATTTTTATCAATCCAGGTTTTTGACGATTCAAACATTATTTAATGAATTTTCTAAGGATGGGTATTGTTGATTATATCTATGTTTGGTACATATTAAAATTTTTATTTTCATTCTTCTACTCATTTTCAACAACACATTTTTTAATAAAATAATATTTTCCATCACATCAATAACTTTTTCTTCTTTTTCAACCACACATTCTCCATCAATCTACTATTTTAGAATACATTATTTTAAAATAATGTGGCTCAAACACACCCTATATACTAATTAAGTGAATGACTCTATTCCTGCAGCCCTTGTATGTTTGCAGCCATAATAATTTTATAATTCTCAATAAAATGCATATTCATGTATTAACTCTAAGGGTCCATTTGATACTACATATATTTCATGATTTTTTTTTTTTCATTTTCCAACTATTGTAGTATTTGATAGACAAATTTTCTCAGGAAAATGTTTTCTAACTTTTCAAATTTTTCACATTTTTGAGCAAAATAAATTCTAGATGTTTTGGTTGGTAAATATTTTTTAAGTTTTTTTGGCAATTGAAAAAAATTCTAGATACAATGGTAAATTTTTTTCGCTTTTACTGACAATTTTCATGTAAAACAAAGTCAAACGAATGATATTCGATATGATTATTTTTTTTTTCAAATTTTCTTTTGGCAATTGGAACAAATTTTAGACTCAATGATAGAAAATATTATCACTTTAATGAACAATTTCCATAAAAAAGAAGCCAACGGATACCAAACTTTCAACATTTTTCATGAAAAATTATACCAATCAAACCCAATTAATTACAATTATCAGTAAAACAATTTTATGCAAATCAATTCCCTGTAAAATATTTTCTTTCCACCAATTTTTCATCTTTGCAATCAAATGGACCCTTAGGGCTGTAAGCAAAAACTGTCAAACCGGAAAATCGAACCGAAACCACATTTTAGAAACAGTCAGTTTGGTGCCACGTGGACCCGCCAAGAAATGGTTTTGAACCAAATCAAACTGGTCAAAAACGGTTTAGTTTAAGTTTGAAAATTTTAATGTCGGTTTAAAACCAAACCGGATCGGTAAAAAAAAATATAAAAATAAAAAAATAAAAATAATGATTTTTTTTAAATTCATCCAAATATGCAAAATTTAATTTGTCATTTGTATGTATTTTTGTCAATTTATAATTTTCTATTGCATATATATTATTATTACCAAATAATCTTAATTTATATTTAATAATCTCAAGGCTAACATAATCTATCAAAAATCATTTTCCTCTTTAAAATTCAAATTTCTACAGTTGCTTCTAAATTTGCATTCTCAAATGAAGGTCAGATACTTGATTCCTTTAGGAGTTTATTAGGTGCAAGGATGCTTGAGGCTTGTATATGCGGAAAGAATTAATTGTAAATTAAGAATGAACATATAGTGCTGTGCCAATATTTAGATGAAGTGGAAGCATTTGATGATTGAATGAAAATTGTGGCAGGTGGTTTATATTTTCTATTACTATATTTTTAAAGATTCTCTTATCTATCTAGTATCCAATACTATGATGATATAAAGAATGCATTTGTTTGACAATAGAGACTGTGAATCATGTGTGGCAACAATTGGTGTTTGAGTATATGTGAGAAACTGAATTCGTAACAAAATACAACGGTAAGCTTGTGTAATTGTTATATTTAGATATTATAAACAATTGATTTATTATTAATGTTGGTTATTCTCTCTGTCTAATCAGTAGTTTCGTTTTTCAGATATGATGATTACGAGGTCTTGTTGAACACCATTATATTTTTTGGGCTTTATATTTAGCTTAGTAAACTTGTATTGTAACGTTATCGTAACGTCTTAGCCTAAAATGCAAACAAAAAACTATATTTTAGTTTATTGTGATTTCACTTTGATTTAATTGGTATTTAAATTTGTAGTAGATATATTTAGTTTGTTTTAGATTTATTACTAGTAAAATATAAATATATATTGAATTCAATGAATTAATGTCATAAAAGTAGACGGACAAAAAAATATACGGTGAAACCGGCAGTTTAAAATCGGACAAAACCGTTAGGTTTAGGTTTGAATTTTTTTCAAACCGTTCAAAATGGTTTGGTTTAAGTTTGAGTTTTTTTCAAACCGGTTTAAACGGTTTGGTTTGAAAATTTGTCAAAAATCGGACCGCTTACACCCCTACGACCCTAAGTCTCTGTTAGACCATCGTTATTTCAAAACTCTTTAATTTTCATATCCATTTTTAGCCACACATTTAAACAATAAAATATTTTGTTAGTAAACCCAAATTCAAAACTTGTCCGTAAATTTTAAACAACATTCTTAAAAAAATCATTATTCAAATATCAATTTTTTTCAAAATAATAGTTATCAAACGGGCGAAATTGACTATTTCACCAATTTTCTTACTTCTCTCTCCACGAAAGTGTCAAGACACGCATGCCCCTTTTCTGTACGTGAGATAAAATGAGCACCAATAGAACAAGTCCAGTGCAAGATCCACGTGTAAGGAAAAGAATGTAATGAAAAGGCAAAGAACCCGCTCTCGTCCTCTTTTTGAGAGTTATGCGCTTGTTGCTTGACCCTTGGTTTTCTCTCTCTCCCACAACACGCACATTTCCACTTTCTTCATTCCCATTATTATCATTATTCATTCTCCTCTTTCTTTTCCCCTCCAAATTCTATCCATCTATTGTATTTATGCCTGCAGATCGAATTGAAGGTGTACATTTTCTCCGATCCATGTACATTTTAATTTTACTAATGTTCTGCTTTAGGTTTATAATGACGAATTTTTCAGGTTCAATGGGTCTCTGTTGATCCTCGTTCTTCGCAATCCCACTATGACCAACCGGAATGTAGACTCTTCTCTAGTACGTTTTGATAATTGATTCACGATGATCGTAATAATTATACAGTTTTGGACGTAATTTGTGTTTAAGTTGGTTAATTTCTGTTTTTTATTTACTAGAATCCGATTGTTGTGTTTCAGGGGGAAGGTGGTGGTAATGTGCCGTCTCCACCTTCCGGGCAGCCAGGTCCTACCGTTCATGGAGGCAATAAGGTACTTTGTATTCAATTAGCCCATAAACAAATTATGACTTCCATTTTTGAAGGCTGTGGTTTCTGGGGCTTGATTGTTTTGCTATAATTTCTTTAGCATGCGCGCAGATATTATCAATAAGAACTTGGATAATATTAGAGAATGTAGTGAGCAATATTTATGAGGTTGGAAAAGCGCACAATTAAATTCGCACAGTTTGACCTGTGTTTGAATGTAAAGTATGAATACATTTGAATGTGAACTATGAAATCGTGTTAACTTGGGAACAAGTAAGGTTCACGTGTGGCATCTAACAACCCAAAGAAAATATTCTTCCTTCTCTGGCTTGGGGTTGTCTGTTTATATCATGACTGTTTAAATTGAGTGAAACTAATGTGAGAATGTTGAGATTGTTCGGTGGTTCAGAAAACATGGATACTAAGAGAAAAAGCATATTCTCGATTTGGTTCACTGGTGCACATCAAAAATTGTAGGAGAATCAATTTGAATTGGCTTGGCCATATTCGAAGCATGACGCTTGATCAATTTGGAACAGTGATGAGACTAGTATTAATGATAAATGTAGAAAAATGGTTCACCTAAAATCAAATGAAAGTTAACCAAAAGTATTAGAGTGGAAGAGGAAAATCCATATAGTATACCTAATAACTTCCACACGAGGCTTAGTTGAATTGAATTGAAACCTGTGATTTTATTGTCTTGTTTTTGTTTGGCTAAACTTTATTAAGATCCTAGAACTTAATATAATTGACACCAAATAGTTGGGGTAAAAATAATTTAATTGAATTTAGTTTTGGATGATAGTATAGAGATATGAGCTTAGACAACAAAAAACTGGAACTTGATCTGGAAAATGTTGTAACTTTGATTTTTGTCTTATGCATGGTTAACATTGTATGTTTTTCAAGACTAAGTTTACTACTCTGCATATAAATCTAAATTAGAGAAAGTAGTGCTGAATTTGCTGGTGTATAAATGTTACATAAAGAATCAATAGAATTTTTTTGGACCTTGCATAGAAAGATTATTCAATAATATAATCTACATCGACGTGCAGGTATATAAGAGTGGCCCTCTGTTTTTATCGTCGAAAGGTTTGTTTTTCCACTTCATCTGGTTGTTTATTTTCCGAAATAGGAATACAAAAGGAATACTGTTAACACGTCTTTCCTTTCCTTCATACATATGTCTCTTGCTTGTTGAACTATTAGCCACTTGATAATTTTTCCCTATAGAATGAATTGTCAAATCCATCAAGCCATTGTGCTGGAATTCTAAGATGAATGAAAGTTCTCTCCTACTCTTAAGATTTGAAACTGCTTCATTTCTTCTTTTTGTTTTTAAATTCAAGCGATATGATCTTTCTTTCCTTTTTAGATGAGTTGTAAATATGTTATAATTTTCTTTCAACAAAATAACAGTATTATAGAAGAATTATGGCACGTTGTAAAAGAAAAGGAAGAACACACTTTTCAGTATAAACAAATTCTTAAAAGAGAATGGAGCAAACTAAAAATTTCAATTGAAAATATACATGAAAAAGTGGGGCATTATTCATAAAGATAGTAAAGAATTTTGAGGGTCTACTCATGGTCTACAATAAGCCAAGTGTGGAAGGAAACACTGTCTACTGTTATCCATTCTATTTAGTTTATATTCAAGCAAGAAGTACATGAATATCAATAGTGGCAGGATCTGTTCTATATATAAGTGTTCAGACTCACTTCACTGCATCTTCAATATTTATTATGTAGGTTATATTTCTATTTATTTCCCAGCTATATTCTACAATATTTGTTCCTTGTGGTGGTTTGGAGACCTACATGCTCTTCTTGAAAGATCTATTGATGGCCTCTATTAAGTACATGTATGGAAAGAACTACCATATGTATTGTCTATTATTTGCAGTTTCCAGCAAGCGGAATTTCAGTAGTTGAAAATATTTGCATTTTAATTATTCTATAGCCATATTCCCCCCTATGTGCAATGGTCAGTATAGAGGTCATGTAACTTTATATTTCCTAACTCTTTTATACTTTTTGTTCCGTTCAGTGAATTGCATAATTGCATTCTTAGGATCCCAATTCTTAGGATGCCTAAACATTCTTAGTATGGACATGCCTACACTTGCATGAAGACAACGGTTTTTCTTTAATATGATTAAGTGTAGAAATTAGAAAATAATTGGACAGGCTGGGCTATTTTGAATTTTATTTTTCCCTCTTACTATTAGATTTTGCATAAAGTTGATATTTTGTTTGTTAGATTTTGTTTTCTTAAATGCTTTGTATGCTTAGTTTATCTAGTAAATACAAATATATTCTAGTATTGATATCTTGTCCTATATTTTCAAGAATTTCCACATCTTATATACATATCCTTGTGTTGTCTTTGACACTATTGGATTTCCTTATTTGACTCGTCATCTGACTTGAGATATATCCGTGATATCCAGGTGTATCTATTTCAGTAAGATTTTTATTAGGTTTTTTGTCTATTCTAAAAGTAGTTTCCGAATTTCAAGCCTCGACGTTTTACAGCTACCCTGATATCAACTTCCCTAGGGATGCTGCAGAAGGCTTTTACTGACAAGAAAAAGGATAAAGGGTTCTTCCATTTATATGCAAATGGTTTCTGTAATATGTTCACAGAGTTATGTGTTCTGCGTCTTGCTTTCTGTGTTACAGTTGTGCGCTGTATCACACATGTTTTTGCATGGTTCTTCTTTTACACACTCATAATCTACTCTTGCATATTAAAATTTAGAACAAGAATGTTTTCTGGCTGGACCTGAAAGTTCAACATGATTAAATTATCTTTCAGAAAATCTATGGCACCTGTACATTTCATATTGTCTGTGATGTCATGTTTCATTGACTGATCAATCATTTATAAAAAAAAAAAATTCAGTATCATTTAGTGTTTCTCAAGTTTTTACCTTTTTGCAGGAATCGGATGGACATCATGGAAGAAAAGGTGGTTTATATTAACACGTACCTCGTTGGTCTTCTTTAGAAGTGATCCAGTAAGCTGCATTTTTAAATCTTTTGAAAAACTTCTTAGATCCTAATTTCAGCTATTTTTAGGAGATTATTACAAAAGTTGCAAACATAGAGCCGTTCATATTCCTTACTTTTGTTGCTACTGTTTAAAAATGCACTGCGAGGTGCAATTTTTCATAGATTGTTTTATTTGTAAATTGTAGCTTGTATGACCTGTACCAGAGTTGACATTAGATTGTCAGATGGTCATGTTATTGAATACCATGTATGCTTGAATAGATACTCAATGAGATCAATCATGGATGAAGTATGCAACCGATACTGCTAAAATGTGTAGTTAGTTGAACATACTGCATTATATTTTACAAATGTGATATAGCTTAGTCATAGTTGATAGTTCTACTATTAATAATCGAAATGTGTCAATTATTTTGTAGATGCTATAACTCTCTCTTTTTATTGAATTGATATAATTTGCGGGAACATTTCTGCTTTTCCTCTAATAAGCCATAGCTAATAGTGTTGTTACACATTTTAATGAAACTAACATGAAGCTTCATGGCAATCCTGAAAGTAGTTCAAAATGGGGCCAATTGGTTTAAATATCTTATGTTCATAAATGCTGGTTTACATTTTGAGTTTATGCAAAGATATGAATGTGAATTGTTTTCCGTGCTCTAGCAACACTTAATTCTCTTGCCGATACATCTTTTCTGTTTTAGAAGAGCTTTATTACATGTATGCTTATTTTCATTGTATTAATTCATTTTCCCATTCTTCTTTGTTTTCTTTTAACTTTTTTTCAGAGTGCTGTTCCGCAAAAGGGGAGCGAAGTAAATTTAACCCTTGGTGGTATTGATCTCAACAGTTCTGGAAGGTTGGTTTCAATTTGTATACTTCTCACAGATTTTAGTGTTTTCATTTGTGCATCGATTTGGCTGCCTGGCCACATTCCTACCACAGTAAATTTTCTGAATGTAAGGCTTGTCTTGTTGACTTTTTAATCCACTTCCAGTGTGGTAGTCAAAGAAGACAAGAAACTCTTGACCGTGCTCTTTCCTGATGGTCGCGATGGAAGAGCTTTCACACTCAAGGTGCAACTCTAGTGAGATTTTCTTGCGAGATTAAAGCTTTTAATTTTAAAGATCGTTGTGCTCTTGACTTCTCTTTATGTTTTCTGATATTTATCTTTATCAAATAATTCTCTTGCAAATTTTATCTTATTTCAATCTGCATGTTTCCTGTTCCATTAAGCTATTGCCCAGTTGTTTTATTTTACATGCGATTTTCTTGTTGAAGAGAAACTTATTTTACTTGAGACCTTTGTCCAACAATTTTGTCCTTGAGAAAGAAGACATAATTTGCACAAAGCCATTTCTTCCATCAATGTTTCAATCTTGCTGAGAGAATGGATCATGGATCTGGGACATGAGTTGGCTGTGAGCTTAACAGAACATCTATTGTGCGAGAACATTTTTAAATTGGCATTGTTAATGTGAAGAAAGTCTAATAGTCAAAAGATTGGATTTGTTCATTTATTTGCTTATTCCGACTATCTAACATATATTGGGACTCTACATAATAAATTAAACTGAATTACACAACAGAAATGTATAAAATATAGGCAGAGTGTTTTGGGTTCTTTTGTTCTCTTTGTCATAATGTTCGGGAAGATAGAAGACTGTAAACTAGTTTTATTAGGCGTTAGTGTAAAGTGCAAACTGGCCCAACCTAGCTTTTCTTTGGAAGTAAATCTAAGAGGCATCCAAATTCTTGGCCAAATACTCAACCATTTGTTATCCAATGGGAGATTTTTGAATATGCATGTTATGACATGAGCAGATAAAGTATTTAAATTATTTGAAGAAAACTTCTCTTGCCTTTTCAATTGATGTCTCTTTAGTGGCACACATAACACTGGAAAGCTAGGTAACTTTGGGTGAAGAAATTGGGAAGCTGAGTTAGCATTGAGCTTTTTACATTAAGTTGATCCATCAGAGCCATAAAAACTGAGCAGAGAGGTAGAGTTAAATAATTATTACGGGCACCGGGGAAAGACAGATTTCTCTGTCAACCCTACTTTTATTTTGTATGGTTGTCATCATCCTCATCCTCATGTCACTGTCCTGCCGGATAAAGCTAGGTCTCTTGCTGTTGTTATGTGTTGAGGTTTGTTTACCACAGGCAGAAACACTAGAGGATTTACAAGAGTGGAAGGCTGCACTTGAGGAAGCCCTGTCAAATGCACCTAGTGCTGCTCTTGTTATGGGGCAAAATGGTATATTCAGGAACGATCAGTCCAATGCAGTTGATGCTTCTTTAGAACAGGGTAAGGTTTGCTTCTAATTTCTTCATGTATGAAGTGTCAGTATACTTCTATCACAGCTCTGAAATTCAAGTACTTGGTGGCTATCTTATGTAATCTAGATGCTGATGTTGTAGTTTGAATAACTTCTGAATCTACTTTAAATGACAAAGGGACACAATTTCCATGTTTGCTTTTGCTGTTTTTATGTTTGGTGTCCTTTATTTCTTAACAAGCTTAAAATTCATGGACTTAGGAGTGTGATAATGACAAAATCTGGTTTTGCTCTAGCTTATGCAATGCCAGAATCCTCTGGTATGAGTGAGCTTGTCTGGTTGAACAAGTGAAAATTATGCATAGTTACAGAGTGCCCTGTTAACTGTGTGCCAGTGTAACATTTAACTGATATGGTAGTTATGAAATTACTTCATGTCTTGGAATTGCAGACACCTTTCCTTCTTTTATCTTCACATTTTATTTGGGAGTTTGTTCTGTTCCATTTCTATTTGTTGTCTTTGTCTTGAAATTAATTTCAATTCATCCTGGTCTTATATTGCAGTGAAAGATAGACAACCAGTGAAATCCTTGGTCATTGGCCGACCAATTTTACTTGCTTTGGAAGATATAGATGGAACTCCATCCTTTTTGGAGAAAGCTCTTAGGTTTGTTGAAGCCCATGGTGAGCTTCTGGTTCTATTTCATTTAATGATGTCACTGGTGATTAACATTTATTACTATTTTTTAGAGTAGTACTATTCGTCATAACTGGTGCTAAGCACAAGTCTAGGTGGCAACACATGATAGATCCAATTAAATGAATCTCATAACAACACATTTAATTAGACTTATAAATTAGTGTCACCTACGTGCCACATAGACTGGTGCTAAATAATATTATTCTAGATTGTATCATGTCAAGATGCTTATTCTTAATGTGCTTCTTATATGCACCCTTCCTCATGGTGAAAGAAGTCGTAAATTTATTTAAGGACACGGCCTATCATTGAAAACACACAACTTTATCTCATATATAATTTGATGCTACATTAGGTTTCAAGAATGTAGGAGGGGTGCTAAAGTGAAAAAGTTTCTCACAATTACAAATAACAGGGCATTATTCTAAACCAATTTTCAATCTGTAATATTGGATCGGTCATGATTGTTATTGGAATCTCCTTAGTTAATTTTTTCCCCTCTTGAGATGTTTTGATAATGAGACCATGAAGCTTTTATTGAATATATACCACGTAAGATGATTCTGAATATATGTGATAGCATTTCTACTTCAAATTTATCTGACATCTAAAAATCATAGTTTCTTTCTGATTTATTATACGACTTAATTTTTCTTAGACATTACAGTGATGGTGCAATAGAGGAGGGACAGCACATGAAAGGAAAAAATAACTGCAAACACCAAGGTCATCTAATAACAAAATATTCGCTTAGCCTTTATAATGTAGTATGCTCTAACCTCCCATCTATTATAATCAAAAAATTACACATCATAATATCCCCTCCTTTGAATAAGTTCCCTTCTACTATCTTTTACTTTTCTGTAGCCATAGTTGATAGAGCTTTAAAATCCTGCTAAAATATTTAAATTCCAGGTCATTGAGTGGGCATCTTTTAGATGATGATATTTATAGAAGTGGGAAGAATTATAAAATAGACAATCTATTTTCTTCTTCATTAAAGTGAAATTCTAGAATCAATTCATTGGACAAAAGTCACAAAACAAGAAACATACTGTTTGTCTGTTGGTTTCTTAGTTTTTCTTTCATTTGTGCATATGCATGGAAAGTCAACAAGCTGGCCCATTTCTATTTTCATGTAGAAGAAATAGATTATTTCGTTGCCGCTTGTCACCTTCTTAAGACCACATGTGATTTCTTCTAAGACCAGATGTGATTTTCTTCTAAATGCATGAAGGTGAGGGAAATCAATTCTCCCAACCTCCATTTTATGTAGTTTAATGAAACTTAAAGATATGAGTTAGATAATAAAACAGATTTCCCCTAAACATGCTGACATCTTTGCATATTATCAATGTATAAAAACGTGTAATTGGGCGTCTAGGCATTTTTCCTTCATGAGGCTTCATAAGCCTTTAAGGCATAAGCCTCACAGTAAACCAAAAAAAATGCCAAGAAATTATTAAAATGTAAAAGAAGCATATAATAAATCATAAAAAATCTTCAAAACTCATAATAAAACAATTTAAATTTGCAAACAGAAAAAAAAATATGTAAAGAAACTATTATTTTAGTTGGTAGGGCGTGGGTTATTCCCAAAGTAAGTCTATGAGTAACACAATTTTTAAAGTGGGCAGTGGGTTATTCTCAAAATAGGTTAGAACTTATAATTTTGTGGGCGGGCCACAAGCCTTAAGGCGGTGGTATTCACACAACTCAGGCTCCCGCCTCCAAAAACTACCTCACAATCAGCGTCTTGAGGCATTTCTTGCTCGCCTCACTATGTGGCGGGCCTTAAGGCGAGTTTCAATTGTATTTTCTAAAACCATGCATATACAAGAGGCTTGGTGTGATGAAATTTTTTCTATAATTCATTTTAGATTATCAATTGCTTTTCGTTTTCTCATCTACGACCCGTTGTATAAAAATAATATTTCTAACTTCCATGAGTTGTGATTTTTACTTTATAACAATCACACATGAACTTCATCGATTTTACACTTAGTTTCTTTTGCATTTTCTTGATCCTAATCATCTAGTGTCATTTTCCAGGAGTTAAAGTAGAGGGCATTTTGCGGCAAGCTGCAGATGTTGATGATGTTGAACATCGAATAAGAGATTATGAACAAGGTCGGTTTTCTTTAATGCAATGACTTGCATGGATGATTTAATGTTTTCTATTTAATAATCTATGCAGATACAAGTAGATATAATTTTGCTTCTTGTCCAAAATACAGCTATATTTTTTCAATCATTTTCATGTTTCATTACTCATCCAAGTAGATATAATTTTGCTTCTTGTCCAAAATACAGCTATATTATTTCAATCATTTTCATGTTTCATTACTCATAAATTAGAGTTTTAAATTTTTTTCTATTCAAAATAAGGTTATCATCAAAGATGTATTATTGGAAATTATTTATCTGGAAATGAGGGAAATCAATGTGATTAGACTCCTGCATTGCTTTCAAGATTGTTTGAAGTTCACTTTTTTATATGGGCAATTATTATGTACTCTTCGTCCCATTTAAAATTGTTCTTGGCCCATGTTTTTTCTACTCTCTCTCTCTCTCTACACACACATACCTTATGGGTAAATTGATGGATTCCACGGTGAGAAAATGTAGTGAGAATATGATATCTATTCAAAACTGTTTATTTCTCTTCAGCACATGGACACCTGATAATAGTGTATTTGATGTCAGTACATTTCAGCTCCAACTAATATACATAAAGAAATATAATATATTTCACAATATTTCTCTATATGATTCAGGGAAAAGTGAGTTTTCTCCTGAGGAGGATCCACATGTGATAGCTGACTGTGTCAAGGTATCTCCTTGCGTCATAAAGTTATGTGAAAAACTTGCAATCGTTTCTTCATAATTATATGCACCTTTTTCCTATACCAGTATGTTATTCGGGAGTTACCATCGTCACCAGTTCCTGCTTCTTGCTGCAATGCCCTCCTTGAAGCATATCGTAAGTTTTTTTTTTTTTTTTTTAAATCTCAGAGTTGGTTTCTTTTATAATGTTTTTCTTACATTTTAAGTTAAATATTGAGTAGTTGAAGAGAAATGGAAAAGGGAAACCACATTCTTTCAATGAAAAAGTATGTGCATAATTCTCTTGATGGCATAGTGTATTTGTTGGATTAAAAACTCGCTATTCAATGATTTCATGTCAGACTAAAATATCCTTTCATTTAGTTTCAATGCAATAATTTCAGCTTTAATTGAGAAACAAACTTATAATCATCTTGATTATTATCATGGTAACATTATCACATGTTTCTATTTCATCCGTTTTATATAAAATATGTTCTGAAGTCTCTAGTATTCGTTCCACTAGTTAATCTCATGAATTTTCATGAAGAAAGTTTCTATAGTAAGAACACTTCAACTAGGGTAGTGTGTCCATCCGACACGCGTCAGACTCGTGTCCGATACCAACATTCATCAGACATTCTACCATATTAATTTTTTTTTTTTCAATATTAGAAATATTATATATTTTTAACTCAAAGTTATTATTAAATAACAAAAATGTACTCATATTTAAAAAAAAATCACTAAGAAAAATTAATAATTAGTATAAAATTAAATTTATGCTATATAAATGAAGAATTTTAAATAATTTAATTAATGTGTTGCATGTCGTGTCAATTCTTTTTTATGAAAAATCACATGTCGACGTGTCCGACATGTGTCCGTATCGGTGCATCATAGAAGAAAGCACTACGTTAGTTTTCAACGGTCAACACTATGGATACACCGATGCATTTTTTACGTGCAAAATCAAGAACTACAGTGGAATTGGTATCATGGGGAGAAGTAATAGTTCTGTATACAGTATCCTTCTGTGTATCCTGTAGTGCAGGCATACGATAGTCAAGGTTGATTTTTTAGAAGCCGCTGGATAAATAATTCCTAGTAAAAAAAGTAATTAATATATAAAATTTAGCTCACATGTATTTGGTCCATAAGTCAATAAATTTTGTTTTTTTTATACAATAATTACTGTTTTTTATCCTCATAGCAGACCATTTTATGAGATTCTTAAGATAATCAACTTTATCAAATTTTTATAAGACCCAAATGAATTAATTGAGGAAGAAAATCAATAAATAAATTGCTGAAACTGGATCGCTGTCAGCCTTGATAGTGTCTCTAGCTATCACCTAGCTAGTCTCCCTCATCGGCACACTTCAAGTTTCGGGTCCACTAGAGTTACTCGGGTGAGTTGTTTCAGTCTGAGAAAAGAAAAATGATGGCAAGCCAGCAGTTTTGGTTATGATTTTTATTCTACTAAATTTGAGAATTAGATAAAATTTCAATGTTCCTTATTTTAGTCAGTACTTATTCCCTGATATTCAAAGTGGAGGATTTCTTGTTATGGTTAGGAACCGATCGTGGCATGAGAGTTAATGCTATGCGTTCAGCCATATGTGAAACATTTCCGGAGCCAAATCGCTGCTTATTACAGAGGTAATTGTTAATAACTGCATATATTGGCTTCTTTCATTTCTTAACTATTCCGAAGTCTAGGTTGGTAACTCTTCGCTTGTTGGATATATTTATCTCATTTCTTGTTTCATCATGTCATCTGCTGGTACTGTCTTCCAATACTAATGAACTATGATATGTATGCATGTGGATTTATGTATTCCTGTTTATATTCCACTCACCCCATCCTCCCTCTCCCTTTTACCTAATAGTTTTCTCTGAAACAAGCAACGAATGATTTCTTCAGGTTCTGCTTCAGCATAGAGCTTGATTGTTTCTGATGCTTATGTAAAAGCATTTAAAAAGCATGAAGGATTAAAGCAATATTTCGAAATAACTAGTGCAAAATTAAATGTGAGCATAATTAGCTTTGACTGCTAAATTTTTTGCTTTAATAATAGACCATACAGCTTTCATGTGCTGGAAATATGAATTTGAAACTTTTAAAACATATCTTTTAAAAGGTTTACAGACATACACTTGCTTTATAGATTACTGTTCTGTTTAATTTTCTCGTTTGACTAATTGCTCTAATTTTGTATTGGTTACCTCATCGTTTCTCAAGAATGATCTCTCTGTTATAAATTTCCATGGAATTTCTTACAAAAAAAAAATTAATAAATTCAGCGTTGAAACTGTAGCACATTGTTCATGCAACAAAATTTTCTGTATCCCTGTGCACGTTTAATTGTATTCCAGTAACTGAGAGATGAATTCTTGACATTCTAAGGATTCCATCATACTGTTACCATATTTGGCCCCTGTTTGAGGCTCATTATTTTTTTCATTCTCATTCTTCTACTCATTTTCAACCATACATTCTTCAATAAAATAATATTTTCAATAACTTTTTCTTCCTTTTCAACCATATATTTCTAATCACACCAAACAAAAAAATGCATTCTTGTGGAAATAATGTGGCTCAAACAAGGGATTGATTTTCATTTCCAAATGAATTGCATTTTTCATATGACACCTTTTATCTCGACATTGTTTCTCTTGAAGACAATATTTAAATAAATTATATAAATGTGTTTTCTATCTAACAGTTTAAACTTATAGATCAAATAGTTCAACATGGTCTTAGAGCTAGGTTCAAGTCGCGTTGCTGCCCATTTATTAAAATTATGCTTGTAAGGCTTTAGTGTGAAAAAAAAGTAATACCGCCTACATATGAGAGAGCGTGTTGGAGATAATATTTAAATAGTATATATTTGGTCCTATATAATCGCTTAAGCTTGTAGATCAAGTAGTTCAGCAGTTTTCAAATATAAATTTAGATATTTGGTCCTCTGAAGTGCCCATTTATGAAACATGGTTATATTAGTATAATGTGGATGATGAATGAATGTATCTTAGGGTCTAATTGGATGCGTGGATGGTGTATTTGTTATTCATTTTGGTATTTTATTTCTTATGAAGTGCTTCAGGTTCCAAAGTTTCAATTATAAGAACCAAATTATGCGTTCTGGCTGTAAAGGAGTAAGATACTATCAAGTTGATGTCAGAGGTGCACATCCTTGAGCGGAGCTCGTATGTGTATTATCCACTAGGATTTTACCCTGTGACTGGCAATCATGATATGGCATGTTATAAGTTAAATTTAGTATTCTGGCATCAAACATTCATAGATGTGGATGTGATTCTCGAATTATTGCTTCATTTGCTTCAAATAATGCCATATATTATACTGCTTTCTTGAATTGACAATTAATACATCTGAAATTTAATTTAATATTTTTGCTTCTCCATATCAGAATTCTCATGATGATGCAAACAATAGCATCTCACAAGGCTGAGAACCGAATGAGCATATCAGCTGTGGCAGCTTGCATGGCTCCTTTACTTCTTCGCCCCCTTCTTGCTGGCGATTGTGAACTTGAAAATGTTTTTGACATGGGAGGTGATGGATCTGTTCAACTTTTGCAGGCAGCTGCTGCAGCTAACCATGCTCAAGCCATTTGTATTACATTACTTGAGGAGTATGCTAATATATTTGGGGTATACTCAGTCATTGGCGTTATTTTTTTGTCTAATTATATCTTATTTGCTTCTTATACAGCTGCATGCATGCATGCATGAATTATCTTATGTGGATGTATTAAGTTGAGCAGCAGGTAAAGGTTTATGGTCGCACATCGCATGACTTAACCCCTTGTTTGTTTGGAATTCCCCTTCTTCTTGATTATTTATTATTATTATTGTTATTAGTTATTTATTTATTTATTTTTACATTCTAGTGTACCTTTGGTGGACATTTTTATTTCAGAAGGCACTGAAACGAGTGAGGGTTGAAATACTAGGTTTTCCAATTGCAGGTTCATGTGTGAAGTTCAATTGAATATAACTACATTCCAGTTTACTGACCTAAAGAAATATATTTTTCATGAAAAGACATATACAAACTCTACCTTATGTACCGCATATTATATTATTTTATCTCCAGATAGTTGATGTTTGTGGGCCATCGGCTGCTTTTATATCATTGTTTACAAAGTCAAGATGTCTACTATGTCAATCAAGTAGATAAACTGAACTGAAATTTCAGAATTCAGTTTTTGATTTTCTTTTTCTTTTGTGTATTCAGATTTCCAAATGCATGCTTTCCTGATACATACGAGTTTCCCTGTGTGCCATGACCGTGTTAAGTAATTTTAAATTGTTTGGAGACATTTTCTTGCCACTCATTTCTACAGCTACTTTGTCCTCTTCATTTGTGATGGCTGGTGAACCAGAAACTCTCTTCCTAGTAAACTAAAAACGATCTAATTGACGGTTTGATATCACCTAGAAAAATGAATATGAGGTGGACATAAACAACTTCTGCTGTAACTATTTGCCAACTGTTGCTAAGCCACTCTAAATCTATGTTATGTATTTGCTCATCTTGATCAGGAAAAATTGCAGCAAGCACGTATTTCATTAAAATCATTACAACATCCCCTGGAAGTATGTTGTTGGTAAAACAGCTTAGGATGAAAGTAATTATTTATTTATTTTTTCAAATTTATGTGAGATTTATGCTAGGATGCTGTGAAAAATCTTGTTTTCATAATGCAGCCTGTTCTCTGTATGTCTCATTTCCTTGTTGGTTACTTTAAAGATATTCTAGTTGCCATAGTTTTGTTAATTTTTGATTTTTTGTACTCAGTAACCAGTAAACGTACTTGCAGGAGGGCTCTGCATCCCCTGAACCCTATACTGATTCTGAAGAAACTGGTAGTGAGAGCGAGGAAATTACTGATGATGATGATGATGATGACGACGATGACAGTTTTGAAGATGATGATGCAGCAGATGGTTCTGAAGTGGACATAGATGAGAAATCTGCACATGTATTGAGTGAAACTAGTAGTGCGACTGGTGAAAGTGAAGATAATACGAAGGTTATTTCCTCTCTAGCTTGAGCTTTTATGTAACAGTAGAACATGATTTTGGCCAGTCACAAATTTAGCAATTTAAGTCACTTCTGAAGTGCCAGCCTATTTCCAAATGATCAAAGAATTTGATGTTTTCTGTAGGTTATCAGAATTGGTAATGGTGCTCTCTTCGAAGTTGTGTGCATGGTGGAACTTGTTTTTTTTTTTTCTCTTTTGCCCTGTTGCTTGCTGCACCCAACTAGACTTCGGATTATCAACTGCTCCTTATTTTTACTTTTGAAGATTATTCTAGCTACTTTCTCAGATTTGCTATTTTTATTTTTTGTCTAGAGCACCCTTCGAATTTTTTACAATCATTATAGGTTCTATTGGTCAAGGCTTTGTTGACTAAGCCTATGTTTGGCTCTTGTTTATTAACTGTTTATAAACATTAGAGCCAATTTTTTATCCATACATTTTGAGGGACCAAGAAGTATTACGCACTTATCCATAACCCATTTCCATTTATAAACACTTCCTAAACACACTTTTTAGTGTATATGGCACCACTTCAATCTGCAGCAATTACAGATACATTAGCAGATGTTGGTGGGGGGACCATTCGGCTCCTCTCCTCAAGAATCCATACGTCCATTACCAGTGTATGGACAACTATCTTTTGAGCACAAGTTTAGGCTTCAATGGACAAATAAAATGGAGCACCTAACAATGCATCTTTACATTCCAAGAACTACAAGATCATATGTGCTGTTATTTACTTTACAGGCAAGGTCTCTGGTTCAAGTCTGCCATGGAAAAGCATAGAAGAAGGTAGTCAAGAAGGATTTGACAACTTCATGCATGCTCCACTTGGCTCGGGGGGATATAGCTCAGTAGAGCGATATCTTTTTCTTCCTTATTCTTATTTTGGGTGTGACTTGCTTAAATATCTCTTTTTTGTATGCACAGTTCTTGTTGAGTGCACCTCTTATCCTAGCTCTTGTTATTATGCTTTGTCTGTTTGTCTATGAGTTTCCTTTCCAAATTGGGTAACAGATTAAAGATGCAGGTCTCTGGAGGTCATGCGTCAGATTCCAGGTCTCCTGAAGTTGATGATGCTCTCATAGACGATATAATATTGCCATCAAATCCTATTCAAATTTACTTACCTCAACATGATAGCATGGAAGGGAGTGACAATGTTCCAAATCAAAGCGATGATGATTCAAAGATACAAGCAAATGATGAATTATTAGGAATTGATCCTGCCGAAACATCCGTATCTCTGAGGTCCATAAGGTCATCGGATGGACCCACCCGGAATGCTCTACGGCCCACTGTTTGGGGGCGTACTCCCGTGAGTGTGTGTGTGTCTATATATATATATTTTGGTTCACTAATGGCCCTAATCATGGAACCTTTCCTTTATTTATTTATTATTATTTTTTTTTACTCGACCTTTTTTGTCACTCTTCTTTTGCTCCAAAAATTATGAAATATGTACTCGTATCATATATGCCTCTGCATTTTGAAATCTCTTATATTTCGTGGTTTTGGCTTCTTAAGTTTAGAAATTTTTAGAATTTTGATTTATTGGATTTGTCTCAGGCAAAGAAGAACCTTTCAATGGAATCCATTGATCTTCCCTCCGATGATGAGTAAGTGATGTATTCATCACTAATCAAAATGTTAATACTTCTACTTGCTTTTAGGAATTAGGATATATACCTTCACATGCATGCATGGGCATATTATATTTCTATTGACTTGCATATGCATTCAACTATTTCTTCCCACTCTAAATGAAATTTATTCGACATGCTAATAGTCATATGTTGGTCATGTTATTAGGGCTGAAATCCAGAAGCTTGAGTCTACTAAAACTGATTTGCAAAATAGGATTGCTAAGGAGGTGAAGGTTTTGAGTTTTATTTCTAAATGATACTTATGCTTTATGATTCTTTGTTTTTTTTGTTGGCATGATTTTTGGAATATATATTCCATGATAGGCGAAGGCAAATTTGCTTCTGAAAGACAATTTGGAGATGCGGAAGAATGTTCTGCATGAGCGTCGTCTGGCTCTTGAGAAAGATGTATGCCTATGTGAAGAATCTAATATTTTATTTATTATCCCATTCCCCCCCCCCCCCCCCCCCCCCCCCACACACACACACACACACCTTCGGTGAAGTTCAGATCTTGCTGTTAAATATAAGTCACTCAGCCTCTAGCCGAGATAAAGTAGATCCGTGATTATACGTGTTCATTCATAAAATTTCTTATTTAAAAGAAATACTAGACATGGAAACACAGATACACTTACTACCACCTATGCAGTTTTAGCAAAGTGACGTGCACCTGTCATGTCAGAAATTATTCATTTGAGTCAGTACAAGGGATGAGTCATTACAAGGGATCTCTTTCAATAGACCATTCTTGTATTTGTATATTTCAGTAGTCTAGATAAAAATTGGCGCAGGTAATCATTTTTAAATGCATCCATCCCCTTTTCCTTTTCTTTCCTATTTGCAACAAAATCCTTTATTAGTAACTTTTCCAATTAACAACGAGAGGCAATTGCTTTTAGGTGTCAAGACTTCAGGAGCAGTTACAGAAGGAGAGGGATTTGAGGGCAGCACTAGAAGCTGGACTTAGAATATCCCAATTGCCCCTACCTATTCCATCCACTATTGACGAGAAGGTGAGATTGCCTCGTTAAGTTTGGCATGTTATTTTATAAAATGCTGTGAATATTAACTCCAAGGGGGATACAGACGAAGGCAAAATTGGAAGAAATTGCTCGAGAGGAGACGGATGTTTCTAAGTTAAAACAGAAGGCTGATGATCTTCAAGTGCAGATAAATCAACGGAAGGAACAGAATTCCAGGTTTCAGCATGATACAGACAATCAACTTCTACAAAGTCCAAACCTTAAGAAAAAGTCGTAAGCTTCTTCCAGTTTTCAGTCTTGGTTTATGCTGTTCTTGATAACATGTACAAGACGTCGTGTGCTCTACTTTCTTGCCCTAACTTGTCCTTCTCACTCACTCAGCTGCCGCCACCCTGCCCCAACTTCTTTAAATAGAAAAGAGAGGCAAAAAGAAGCCATATTATTTTTATGGCCAAAGCTTCCTTCAGTGTTTGTTATTTATCACGAGAAACATAAATTTTTCGCACTAATTCTGTTGAAACTATGTGAAAACTAATAGGTGCTTAGAAATTGATTTATGTAAATAGCTTGGTGTGTTCGGTACTTTTTTGTATATTACATTTCTTTTTTCCTTCTATCATTTTGCATGCAGGAAGGATAAACATATTGATGTTGGGGACATATCCATCTCAAGTACTCTTGAGAAGTCCGCAAGAAGTAAGGTACAGATTTTCACAGTGGCACTGCATTAATGCTAGCATACCTCGACTTTTCAGAAGCTAGATTAGTTAAACTTCAGAATGTAGTTGACAGAAGTTTTTAAGATATGTTGGGGACATACATTGTGGTTATTACTCTTCAACCACTTAATTTTTTTTACTTTTTATTTTTTTCTCACCTTTCTGAATATGAAAGAACCAACCTGAGCCTAGCACTAACAAAATTTTGAGCTCAAGCAGAATAAAGAAGGGTCAAGCTTTATTGAGCTTAACTTTATGGGCTTAAGCTCAGCTTGAGCATCAAAATTGAAGTTCGAGCTCAAGACCAAGCATATTTGTGCTTGACTTGAGCTTTTAGCTCAAGCCTGTATTATTATCTTTGCCACTTAAAATAACTAATAATCAACTCTAATATAATGAAATATTATTTGTAATGTCATAACTAGACATAAACTAAGCGATTGCAAGCTTACAACTAGTTCTTGTGGAGCTTGAGCTTGGCTCTACGGAGTGTTCGAGCCAACTGAAGCTCAAGTCAAGGATCAAACTGAACTCAAAAAGCTTGCTAGCAGACTTGGCTTGCTTGCATCCCTATGTGAAGGTGATGGTTAAACATGGTATGCTTAGCCTTGATCAGTTTGGAACTCAACTTTGGATCTAAATAGACACAGACAGGGTTCCTCAATGAAATCTGACATGTTCCTTACTGAATTCATTTACATTAGGCTGTTGTGTCTATGCTAGGAACGTCATTTGGATAAAAAATTTAGACTGTGTATGCAATACAACAAACATAACTTTCTCCAACCTTCTTTTTCTCTGTGTACAGAATGACATCTCTTCGGACAAGTCAAGCAGTGAAAAAGACAGGATACTAGATTCTCCATCTTCAACAAATAAACATTTACCTCCGAACAAGCAAACTGATGTTGCAAGGAATTCAAAAATCACTGGTGTTATGACCACATCCTCTGTGGAAATGGGCATAAGCAGGCCTGCTACAGCCAGTTCTAAAAAGTCAGGTACAAAGTCTGAGGTAGGTGTTCATATTTTGTCTGTACTAATCTTCTTCTAAAGGCATATCTCCTTTTTGTTGCTGTGAAGTTTCAAAGTGACATCGTATGTGCAGACGGATTACATATCTCCTAATGGTAGAATAATTTCTGCCATATTCTAAGTGCATGTTTGATTCATATTAGTGGACAGAACAAGATTTGAACTTATTCCTCTTTCATTAATAGTATCAAGCGTTATCCAACCCTCCTTACTAAATATGCCATAATGCAATGCAGAGGAACTTTGGTATAACTCAATCGAAGAGATGCACATAAAAGTCTTAAACACATTTAATTGACATAGCATGTTAACAAATAAGGACTGATCTGCCGTTCTTATTTTGTGAACCTCGTTAATTATATATAGATAGGCTGAGGTAGTTCTGATGCAAAAACCATACTGGGGGTCAAACTACTGTTATACTGATTGAAAGAGAATTTCTTTTCTCCTCTACAACGACAACAAACTCATTTATTTTAAATAACTTTGGGGTTGGCTACATGAATCTTTCTTTGCCGTCCATTTTGTTCAATGCTAGATCTCATGGGAGACAGCTTCGTTTCCCCTCTATTATTTACAAATATGTCTAGGTTCTTGAGAACAGTCCCAACTATGCTGCCAAAATAGTCCATTTGTAAAGGGGCAGTCACATTTTATGCAAAAGATATGCATCCGGCTTGTTTGTTTATATCCATGTGTATATCTTTTCGTGGCTTACTGAAGAAATGATTCCACCATTAATATAATATCCCCTCAGAATTAAGAGGGAAGCTTAGATAATGGATTCCAGAAGATCTGCAATAATATTTTCATCATGGTTTTTTCAGTCTGTATCTTTCTAGCTTCCTTCTGAAACACAGGTTTTCATAAAAAATTTACTCAGTTCACCTGTTTGCATAACAGGCTGCTAATTATACAACCTCTGCACTGGCAAAGCTTACAAATAGACTGAACTTCTTAAAGGAAAAACGTACGCAGATTGCGAATGAGCTCCAGAATTTAGATAAAAGCAGAAGTTCTTGTCACTCTATCCGGAACTTTGAAGAAGGTGAAGGATCAGAACCTCGTCATTCAATTCCAATTGCAGACAATATTCCAGGATCTGAAGGTCAATCATCTGAAAGATGTCGAGGATCAGACAGCAGTCATAATCAAGACAGTCAATTAGCCCAAAATGCTAATAGAGAAAAAAACACTGAAGGGCATCCTAACCTGGACAGAGGAAAGTCAGAAAGCTTCCCAACACTGGACAAAGGCGGTTCTTCTATTGTTCCTCCAAGAACGTACTCCAGATGATGCATGCATGCTCTCCTATTTGAAGTTTCAATATTCTTTCTACAATACGTAGCATGGCCTAACAGAATGCCAAGATTATCGATATGGGAGATTTTTTGTTTGAGATCTTGAAGGTATCCATGCTCCATCAGTTGCTATGTACAGGTTTCGTTAATGGAAGATAAATATTTTGCAATACTGATTTGTCGAGAATTTCTTGTTTGGAGACCAACTATGTTCTCCTGTATAGCTGTATTAGTATTGGACGAACACAATCTATTTATTTAGTTAAACTGCTTGAGGTAGTGAGGCATTTTTAAGCTCAAGTTTTGCTCATTTTGTTGTTAATCTTTATTATTCAAAGTACATATTATGTATGTACGCTGGCACGGAACGCATTCGTGCGCGCGCGAGAGTATAACCTAATAATAAGGAAGTTTTGGGAGCACCAAGATTTTGATATCCCTCTTCATTTTATTTTGATGGAGGGAATATTTAAATTTTATAGTTGTGTCTTACCTTTTCAGTTCTTGAAGTTCCCCTGTTTAAAGAGTACGGTCCAAGTGTATTATTAGTAATAAAAACCCACTGTCCTATGATTATGAGGTTTATTCGAATATGAAATACAATCTTGAAAATACGGTATCTCACATTTATTTATTTACTTATTTTAACTAACCAAGGCTTTGATACATTTCCCAATTGAGAAATCTCCATGGGTGCAAGTGCTATTCGAAAACAATTCACCGATCTAGATTTACGAATTATTATAGAAAATTCATTGGTAGAAGGAAAAGAATTCGGGGAAGGGAAAAGAATTTGGGGAAGGACCCATGACAATGATGAGAAGCCCTGAATAATCGACCCCTTTGCCAAGTAGAGTCTCACGAAGTCTTCCTTCTTTGCCTTCAATTACATCTAAAAATGACTTGTAATCTTTATTATGGTCACCCCTTATTGGTTGTTAGCAGATTCCATTGTCAAGAAGTGTATTCATGACTTCTTGTACTAATTTCTTCACACATTATTAATTTTCCTGGTGTAGATCTACTTGTTAATAGATTGGTAAGAGTATTGTTTCGATAGATAACTCTTTTACAAAGTTCATTAATATACGAGCTCATTAGTTTACTTCAAATGATGGGTCTCAACTGTAACATCCCAAATTTTTACTCCAAAACTCAAGTGTTACCAAATTCTCTTTCATATGTTTATTTATTTATTTCTTATCTAAGCAGAATATAATGATCGTATAAAGCCCCTTTTTTTTTTTTGGAGCAAATAAAGTTGATCATTGTAACTTAAAGGGGAAAACAATAATTCGACTCAACAATTTAAAGGAGTAGCTTCACATAATATTTAATAACATAATTCAAATGTTAATTTAAACGAAAAATCAATAAAACACGAAGGTCAAAACTACCAAGTATGTGCAAATACTAAACTATAAAATATTATTTAAAATAAAAATCTAGCCACGACTATGCTTAAGATTTTACTTGGCAATCCATAACCGTCCCTCGTCCAAGTGTCCCAACATCTAATCAGAAATTTTTGTAAGGATGAGTATTTAAAAAAAAAAAAAGGCACTCGGTAAAAATACATGCAAGATTTGTAGTCAACATAATTTTAATATAAATCAAACATTCTTAGATTTAGAGCAGTTGGTTGCGATAACAGATAGCTCAAGAAATTTCTTTATAATTCTCACATTCCGAAGATGTTGACACACTAAAAGTACAACCCAAATTAAATAGCCCAAAGAATGAAACCCAGTTGGGGAGTCCAGAATAAAAGCCCAAATAGGATCATTGATTCATCAAGTATTAAATCAAAATTTTTCTTACCTTGAGTAAATTTTTGAATAATGTGAATCAAATATAAAATCCTTTCGTGTAAAGAGGAATTTTCCTTAATTAAAGAATCGTAAATTCGTAATCGATTTTTTTCTTTTTTTTCACAATCATTTTGAATTTCCAAAAAGTTTCTTTAAATCATATTTCAATAAAGAATTCTTCTCTTTAAGAATCAAATGATTTAAAACAAGTTTTTCAAATTTTTCAAGAATTTCATCATAAGAAGTAAATAATTCATTATATGAACAATTTTTATTTGAATTTACCTCATCATCAATAGCCATAAAGCACATGTTGGCAATTTCATCTTGACTTCCATTTTCTTCATGGTCATCATCATTATTCTCATCCCATATTGATTGAAGTGCTTTCTTTTTGATAAATCTATTCTCCTCTTCTCCATTTTCTTCTTCCTTTTGGAATTGATGATTGTTGCGAAAATTTTTCCATTTTTTAACAAGAACTAGATCATCAAGTTCTTCGTCATTCATATTTTCGCTTGAAGTGTCTTCATCAACTACGGATTTTAAAGCACTTTGGCTCTTTTTCTCTTCTTTGCTTTTCATTATTTTCTCATTTGTCTCGATGTGATTTAGCTTATATGTCATCAATGTTCCATAGAGCTCTTCCAATGGATATGTGTTGATATCTTTGGTATTTTCTATCAATATTCTCAATGAATTCCATTATTTTGAGAGTGACCTAAGCACTTTACTCACATGTTCACCGTTAATGAATTTTTTTATCAAAGCCTTTGAGACCATTAAAAATACCGGTAAAACAAGTGATTATGTCAACAATCGGTTCATTCGCTTTCATAAAAAATTCAAAATCTTTGACTAAGAGATTTATCTTAATTTCTTTCACTTTGCTAGTTCCAATATGAGTAATTTCTAAAACAAAATAAAGTATATTTTTGGCTCTAGTATTTAAAGACGGTTTTCTTTTATCCTCTTCATTATATTCCTCTCTAGATTTAGAAATTATTTGATCCAGTTAACCATCATCTTTAATAACATTTTTAGGCACATAAGGACCAAATTTCATTACTTCCCAAGTATTATAATCTATTGATTGAATAAATATTGTCATTCTAGCATTTCAATAGTTATAATGAGTACCATCAAAGAAATGAGGACGATTTTTAGAATGCCTCTCAAGATTTTGAAAAATATGGTTAGCCATTACTCAAGATTTTGAAATCTTTAAAACTGGGCACCTTGCTTTGAAAAATATGATTAGCCATTACTCAATATACTAATTGATAGACCAAGAATAACCAACCAAGAGGGGGTGAATTAATTTTTAAAACTTTTTCGAAGAGTCAAACTAAATTCAAGCAAGTAAAGAATAAATATATTAATTCAAATAATAAGTACAAATATAAAAGCGATAAGTAAAAGGGAGAGATGATACAAACGATATAATTGTGGAGATTCAATTCAACGCAATGATATACATCCTCCGTTACCAAGCTCTTCGGCACGAGCACGGCATTTTCACTATGTTGATTGACTTATGGTGCAATCCAACCCTTTACAACGCTTTCGGTGACTTACAATCAAGGAGCACAAATCCTTATAAAATGTTGAGCTTTACGGGATTTCAACACGACCTCCTATTGAGCTTTCACGGGACCTCAATATGACTCACACGGTGACTTACATCAAGAAGTACCGATCCTTATACAATGTTGATCTTTAAGGGACTTCAAAACGACCTACACTTTATCAAAGTGATTTTACAATAAAACCTCTCTCTTGATAAATAATACAAACAAATTAAGTACTAAGAGAGGCTAACAGTTCAATGAATAATAATAAATGATAGCTCAAGTGTTATATGAAAAACTTTGATAAATATGATAGTAAAAACTTAGATTCGATCAATCAAAGTGTTTCAATGAGAAGATGGAGAAATCAATACAATGTAGGTTCAAAAATATTCTCAAAAAATATCTCTTTTAATGGATGATTATAATAAATTAAGTACTAAGAGAAAAATGAGAAATTTTGATGAATATGATGATTTTACAAGTAAGTTCAATCAATCAAAGTTTCGATATGAAGAAGAAGAAAGGTTTATGCAATGTAAGTACAAATATTTTCTTCAAAAATATATTTCTCTTTCATGAATAATTTGTGATAAATTAAAAACTTTGATGAATATGATGTTTACAAGTTTGATTCGATTAAAGTTTTGATATGAAGAAATAGAAAAAGTTTATACAATGTAAGTGCAAATATTTTCTTTAAAACTATATTTCTTTTTAAAATTGATATAGATAAATTAAGTATAAAGAGAAACGGAAAACTTTGATGAGAGAAATGATTCAAGAAGTCTTGATTCAACAATCAAAGTCTTTGTTATGAAGAGATAAATGAAATGAATGTAAAAATGTAAGTTCAAAGAATATATTTTACAAATAATTTCACAAGAAAGCTCTCTTCTAGTTGTTATACTAAATGCAAAGTGAAGTGGTATTTATAGCAACACCATGCAATAAATTATACCCAATCGGACGACCATTCGGACGTCTGCTACTCATCTGGACGACCAATTAGCTGTTGCGGTCAGAGCGGTGAAAAAACTGACCGTTGGGGATGAACATCCGGACGTCCGGATTGACAAAAGTTTTTGTCAATCCGAACATCTGATTGACCATTAATCGTTGACTTTTTTTATTTAAGGAAATATGATCTAAGTTCAAGTATCAATTTGAAAGATCCATCTTACAATTGATCAAATATATTTTATACAAGTAATATGAAATTCACTTTTCGTGCACAAAATGATTTTTGAGCTATTGTCATTCATTACTAAAGATCAAAATATTATACATTTACACATGTTCTCGAAAATCTAGTCTTTGATCTTGCTTCGAAGCGTCTTTCCATTCGGCTCCTAAACTCTTGATCTTGATCTTTCTTGACATTTGGTTTTAATGCTTGACTTTGATCTTGACCTTTTTCATGAGTCCAATTTGATAGTCTTGATTTTGATCTTTTAAGCTCTCGTCTAGAATGATTTGACTTGAATGCTTTACTTTCACTTTGATCTTCATTTCGAGTTCGATTTACGATGTGTTGTTTTTGGCAATACTTGATTGATTTTAACATTGAACTATCATCACTTAAAATCAATTGTTAGAAACAATATTAATCTTATTTGTTATGATCAAAACATTAACGACGAAATCAACCATAAGTCAATAGTTGTATGTTAAATCGTTTTCCATACTTTAAAATACTTATTGAGATTTTATCTCATTATTTATGATTTTTCCCCTTTTAGGTGTTTGATGTTCGGGGCATTGGAGTTTATAGTAATTCTTCTTTTTCAATTATTGTAATTAGGACAAAAACTATATTTTTTATGAAAATTAAGTTTTTATTTATGATACATATTTAATGACTCAAAGGGTAAGTTTTGGGTTGTTACAGCAAACGTACGTGATCGTTGACAAGTAATAGAAATTAATGAATTTCGAGTTTATTGTTCCCACGAAGAATAAGGACAAATATCGAGTTCAATGGCTTTTATCAAATTCGAAGTATAGTAATATCAGAAGAGACAATGTGTATGTTTTCTATAATAATCCTAAATTGAGAAAGCAAATGAAGTATTTTTTCTAATATGTGAATGTTTGTATTCCCCTATTGCAATTCAATTCAATTCTTGATTCGTATGCTAATAAATTCATGCATTCAAGATAATCGATAATTCATTTTTATTCAATATTCTTTTTCAAGATATATTAAACATATTTTTGACACGGCCTGATCATATTCCAAGTTCGAATTTAAATAAAAAATATGCATTGATTCACAAGATTTATCACACATGATTACACGTGCTATAAATATTATTTATAATACATATTGTCCATGTGTTGATTTTGCCGCGTTCTAGAATTATTTTTAGTATTCCTACACCATAACAAGCAACTTACTATATTATTAATGATCAAGCAATTAAATAGTTCGATAGGAATGTAAAACCAATCAAGAAAAATCAAGAAATATTAAACTAATTGTCTTGAATTAAAATAAATAAATAATAGGGTTAATCAATCATTCAATATAAAGGAAAAACTAGCCTATCATCTAATTAATTAAATTATACAATATAATATGAAAAAATGTCGCCCAAATCAAGAAAAGATACAAAAAAGTGGAGAAACTTTCTTAAATGAAATCTTGATTTTGGTTGAATACTTTTCAAGAATCTTAAGTAATTTGCCTTTGTTTGATGATCAAGCGTCGTTCTTCACCTCCAAAATATGTAGAATATAGAGATTTTTAGGTTTAGGGAGGTCTTCCCATGTTCCGATCAAGATTTGGTATTTAAATAATGTCAAAAAGATTGTTGTTACTAAACAAAAATAAGAAAAATTGATTTGTTCCCATTTTATACTGAGGCGCACGCCTCAGGAGGTCTTAGAAGAGGAGGAGGCGTGCGACCTAGGCGAGCGCTTAGGCTTGTCCCGAGTAGTTTTCGATATTTTTTATCATAACTTTCTGTTTCGATATTCAATTGAGCCAATTCAAAATGGGTTAGGAAGCTAACTTAAAGGGATACAATTATTATTAGATATCATTTTCCAATTTGAGTGTTTGCTATGCCAAAAATAAGTTTCAATCTGAGGCAGAAAATTCGGAGTATAACTCTTTCGGTTGGAAATTGATTTGACTATATTTCATCTCTTTGACTTATTTTCTCATCCAATTGACACCTAATACTCTCGAATCTTCATCGAGAGGTCCATCACAACTTTTGAGTATTTGCAATTTAGTTCCCGAACTTTGGATTTCCTTCATTTTAGCTATTTTTTGTTCTTTCTTCCAATCTTCATCCAAACATGAGTTCTCCCCAATAAAAGCAATAAATAACAAATTAGGCTCTATTCCATCCAAAGAATAACAAAATATCATCATGTAAGACACCAAATACGTGTAGAAACTACTCTTATCACTATGCAAGGCATAGTTCTAGATATTATGATAAACCCTCATGCATTTTCTTCATGACAAACTCTTTGTTAACTTTTGGTTAATCGGAAGCTAATTTGGGAAAGGGATTTAAATTTATTCGTCATCTCTCCCTCATCCTTTAACTTCAAGAACCTTTGCGGGAATAAGGGGTGTACAAGATGATTGAATTAATGGGACATTCCCTTCGTAATAGCTTTTACTTCGCATAACAAGCCTTGTAACAACATAATAAATATAGCTTGTAAGTATTACTTTCCTTGTAGCTTTTCTTCAATTTATTTTGCTACACTTTTGCTTCACAAATGTTGTTCGATTTTTTTTTTCTTTGTATAGTAGATTCTATGCCAGCTCTGTTGGCTATGCGTAAATAAAAAAGAACTTTCACGATCAACTTTACTGAGTTCGCAAGATTCGATTCTTACTTTATTGATAATACTTTCTTAAGTACATGTCATTAAAAAGATGTTTAAGTGGTTCGATCACAATATATGGTCATTCACACTTTTGACCAAGCGAACTAGAGATCATTTCCTTGTCTACAAAGAACACTTTCTTTAGGATCAAATACTCACTTTGAAGTTTTTCTTACGAAGCCTTAAGTTAAAATATATTTTCATCCTTTTCTAGTACGCTGTGTGCTTAACTTGATAATCATATTTCTTTTCTTTTAAGAGGTCCAGGCTCACATTCATAAATTCTTCATTTTAATCTTCGTCTTACCCTATTCTTCTTACTTAACTTATACCCACCCCCACTGGTACCATGGCTTCCATTCTGTAGGTTAGGGAGAAGGGGTTTCTCTAGTGGCGACTTTTGTAGTGGTTTGGTATGACCATAAGATTTGTGGTAAATTATCTACCCATAATCCCTTCCACTATATCGAGCTTCATTTGTAGGATGTTCTTTAGTGTTTTATTGAGGATAATATAGAGTGGAAATGTGTCTGTGGATACCCAACTCATCGTACATTGTTTTCAGTTTCTTCCCTTTAAATTGTGTTATGTTGTCTGAAATTATTCAGTTGAGTACTCCGAATCAGCATATAATATTTTTCCATATGAATGTACAAGTGTTAGCCTCAATAATGCTCACGAGGGGTTTAGTTTCTACCTGCTTAGTGAAATAATCCACTACCACTATCATAAACCTCATATTGGATCTTTATGTTGTCGAAGTCTTACAAAGTCAATTTCAACTTGGCAAAGGGTCAAGGGCCACTATTAATTACCAGCTCTTGTACAGGCTATAAGGAATTGATGCGAATGTCCGGCAATTGTCACATTTCTTGGCAAAGTAGATTGCGTCTTTTTGTGCTAGGAAGTGTCGATTAGGGTGATTACCACATACAACTTCATGGATTTTTTTTTTCATTACATACAAGGCTTCATCTTTACTTGTGCATTTGAGCAGAGGAAGTATGTGCCCTCGCTTGAATAGAATGTTACCTTGCAATATGTACCTAGCAGCTCTTATGCACAGTTTTTGGGCTGTTTTTTTTTTTTTTTTTTTTGATCTTCAGGTAGTATTTCGTCCCTTAAATGGGAGACAATATCTTGCGTCCATGAAGTCATGTCCTGTATCCATAAAATTCCCCCTCTCTTTTGGTCCACTCATGGTTTTGGGAGCAATTCTAAGGGAGCAGTTTAAACAATTCCACATCTTTCGAACTTGCTAATTTTGATAATGCAGCTGTATGTTCTTTTTCCTCTCTAATAATTTGGACAAGTTAAAATTTGTCGAAGTATTGAAGTAGTTTTGTGACTTCTGTGAGGTATGCAGCCATTTTTTTATCTTTGGCTGTAAACTTACCATTTATTTAGTTTATTACCAACTTTATTTCAATGTTATGTGCCTACATTTCTTTCGCCAACCGAAGCCTACCAATAATGCCTCATACTTGGCCACATTGTTGGTTGCCTTAAATTCTAGCCCTAATGCCCAATTCAGTTTGTACCCTTCTAGACTTGTATCTCCTAATAATCCATCCACTAACAATTTCCATGTTCTCGTTGGGGCTCTTTTCTAGAATTAGAACATATGAGAATTCTACAACGAAGTCAGCTAATGCAGGTACTTTGATCGCAGAACGTCCTTTATAGTTTATTCCGAATTACCCCAACTCTACTGCCCATTTCATTAATATTCTTGACTTGTCAGGCTTTTTGCAGTACTTGTTTGAGTGGGGAGTTTTTTAGTACTTCGATAATATGGCTCTGGAATTGGGGCCGCAACTTTTTCTACATCATAACTAGGACAAGGGCTAACATTTTCATGTTTGGATATATCACATTTGCTACTTATAAAGCTTTGCTCACATAGTATATTGGTAACTGCTATTATTCTTCCTCTTTTACTAATATCGAGCTGATCGCCACCTTGGATACTGTTAAATATAGTAGCAGCTTTTCTTAGTTTTCAGGTTTAGCTAATAGGGATGCTCTTCCTAAGTGGTCTTTCAGGTCTTGGAATGCTTGTTGACATTCATTGCTCCATTTGAATTTATTTTCTTCTTTTAGCACCTGGGAAAAGGGTTACATTTATCCGTTACTTGGGGATACAAACCTACCTAAGGTATTGAATCTGTTAGGCACTACAACAAATGTTACATTTTATGGCACACGTTTATGGCGTGCAAATACGACATATCGTAAAAATGGGCTATTTACGGCATGCCGTAATAAGTCATTTACTAAAAGTATTTAGGCATATATGGATGACATGCCATAAAAAGTAGGGCTGTCCGTGGGTCGGTTCGGTTCAGTTCTGCTCGGTTCCAAAATTTTCGGGTATTTAATAAATAGATGTCGGGTCCAAATATAATTATGAAACCATTCGGGTTCTGGTTCGGTTCCTCCGGTTCCATGTCATTATTAAATTTTTTAACATTTACAACAACACTACATAAATATAACTAATGACATTTCATTTATAACTTTTACAAATTAATGTGGCTTAATTCAAAAATATATAAATAACTAGCGTTGAATAACATTAATTCAATGCATACAAATACCCAAAAAGTAGATATTAATATTAAAATGTCAGTGATCCATATTAAAAAATTGAGGCACAAGGCTTAAAATTATAAAATTATTTGATTTAGTTAATTAATTTGTTAATTTATATAGAAAAAAATAATTTAATTAATTCAATAAAAAAATTAAAAAAAATTATTCAGTTTCGGTTTTTGGTCTAGACCCGACTTATACCCATCGGTTCTCGATTCGTGTACCAATTCCAGTATTTAACTTATGAATAACCGCGCGGTTCAGTTTGGGATTTTTGGACGCCCCTGATAAAAAGTACCATTTTACGACACACATTGATTGCACGCCGTAAAACTTTGCGGCACATATTGATTGTAGGCCGTAAATGCAAGCCCATTATCCTAATACCCATATCACAGCCCATTAGCCCAATACAACTTGCATCTAGCATGTCGTAAAAATAGACTATTTATGACATGCGAAATATGTATGCCATTAAAAATCAATTGCTTAAATTATTTACGACGTGCATTTTTTGCACGCCGTATTGGATCCGTATTTACAGCGTGCACTAAAAGAAGTATTGTGAAAAAGTTGACTTATTACAGCATACATATGTACGCCATAAATACTGTATTTCATTTCATTTTCTTTTCCTTCTCTTTCTCATTTTATTGGCCTTTTCATTGGCCTAATTTTATTAACCCATATAATTTCATTGTTGAGGCGAACATCCCTGCTGCTGGCTTTGACTTCGACCTAAGGTGAGGCAGAGTGGAGATTCTGGAGAGTGGAGACGACCGTCGACCTCGTCTTCCAGTTTCTCCGATCGTCCAAGTTTGATTTTTTTTATTATTCATATAGGAATTCATCAGAGATTCAGAATAGAGTCCTCCGCCAACAACCCTGGTCTCTAAATCCTACGATTGAAACTTCAAATGGAAAACAATCGTCATTGCAATTTGAAAAGGAAACCAATGTCCCGTCCGTAATGTCCGCCTCAATTGAACCACTCTTCCCTAATCTCCCTCTTGACTTGAGCGCTGCTGGGACCTGGGAGTCAAACTCTCCGCCATCCGCTTGTTGCTGGGAGTTAGTCTTGAGCGTTGCTGGGAGTGCTGCTTTTTACATCTATGTCTGTTCAGAGAAAAGCCAAAAGGTAATAGCTACATCTTAGCTCTTTTTATTTATTATTAATACAGATTTTGGGTTGACGTATGAATCTAGATATGGATGAAAATATTTCCCTTTCTTGTTCATTTGTTTCTTTAGCGAGTTTTTGAGTGAAAAATAAGGGACTGAGAAATGGCGTTTATAAAGGTTCATATTTTGGATGAGGGTACTGTTCTTTGAGATAAGGTTTCATATGAGCCTTCTTAGCTGGAATCAGGAAGCATCGTTTTTTTAAGTTTCTATTCTTTGAAACTTACTTTAGATTGTACACTTAACATGTTGCCCAAGGTGTTGCTAGTTTGAGAACAAAAATCTTGAATTATTTCAGTAATTTAACGTTAGCCGTCAGCAATCCATCTGGCATCTGTGCATTCACAAGTGTTAAATGGACCTTTTTCAATATGTTAGTGAAGTTGAAATCAGAATAGTTGTTAGTTTTGAATCCACACAATGACTGTTGATGCGTGCAATGATTAAAATTTTCGTCTCTCGTTGGATTATATGGATATAGGTAATAGAATATGATACCCATATTCTTTAAATGTACAATAACTGCTTAATGCTCTCATTTGAAGTCATCAACATATTGTAAAAACAATTTGCACAAATATGCATTGCTTGTGGTTAATACAGTTGTTCTGCTTGATGTTAGTTAGTCTTGGCAAGTAAATCACGGCAATTGTGTTTTAGTACCATGACCTTCTTATATCTTTGTTTGCTTTTCAGGAACTCATGAAAGATGGGCAGTCTCAAACTCAGAGAATCCAATTGGTCCTTTTAGTTTATTTGCCACTTCTCAGTTTGTGTGATTATTAATTGACTGTCTGTACTTTGTATGTAAATATTAGTGTTAATTCCTCTTCTCTAGATACTTATCAAAAAAAAATTCCTCCTCTAGATAAACTTTTTCCCTCCGAAGGAGACTAATGATTGTAAGCAAGGTGTAAATCCAGTATTGATGTCTGCTGCTGAGCAAACCTTTGAGGCTGGTGGAAAGAGAATGAGACCAGCTTTAGTTTTTTTAGTATCGAGAGCCACTGTAGAAATTGTTGGCTTGAAGTGAGCTATCCGATTTCCTATATTTGTAGTACTCTCTAATGAAAATTAAGTCACCGTAAATCCAAGTGATCTAGTGCATCATGTATCCCTTGGTAATGAATGTTGGAGAGTTTGGGTTAATGAAGTGATTGATAATGTTACCTTATATCGTCCCACATGTGAGCTTTTCCTTCTTGAAGATGCATTAGGAAGTACAATTGTATAGCCAATTAGGTACATCAAAGTGGATTCGATGTAATTATAACAAATGTATACTTAACTTCTTTTGTTATTTTTATTCAATTTGTTTGCTATGTAATTCATTTGGACTTCACACATGCCATGATTTAGTTTTTGCAATGGGTTGTTTTTATATGTGGATGTTTTATGACTTTATATGTTAGTATTCTGGCCTAATCTTTAATTTTTTTTTGTGAAAGTAT
This sequence comes from Fraxinus excelsior, assembly GCA_019097785.1. NCBI lineage: Eukaryota > Viridiplantae > Streptophyta > Magnoliopsida > Lamiales > Oleaceae > Fraxinus > Fraxinus excelsior. The sequence continues at coordinate 20,177,597 of CM032635.1, read as the reverse complement.
GACGTTTATTGATGCATTTTTGTTAGAGCTCGTATGATAATCACAATCTCTTAAAAGTTTTATTAACAATATACTCAAATAATTACTTGTCATATGTACTACGTTGATTAGATAAAAGTTAATATGTTTCTTGATATATTTTTGATTTACATGTCCACTCTAAATTTATTAACCATATACTTATTGTTTCTATGGTGTGCAGGGAGTTACTATTTTGTGGGGCAGCTAAATTGTCGGTCGAAGAAGTTAATTTTGATATGGTCCAATCCTTTTTTTTAGAAGTAATAGTTTTTTTGAAAATTGTAGAGATGAACTTTATATTGACATACTGTATTGAACCGTATTCAATATTTTTATTTATCGAAACAATGGAAATCTTGATTATTTATAGATTAAATTTGTTTCATTATTATTATAGGTTTGTCGATAACCAAATAAATAAATAATTTTAAAAAAAATTAAATTGATATTTACGGTGTGCATAAGCATGTCATAAATTCCAAAACATTTTACGGCGTACTTAGAGTATGCCGTAAATTGCAACATTTACGGCATGCATTTTGACATGCCGTAAAAAATGAGATACATTTCACGGCGTGCAGTTGCACGTCGTAAAACTTACTTTTTACGGCATGCAAGCTGCACGTCGTAAAACTGATTTACGGCGTGCATTGTAACATGTCGTATGGTGTATCTTTTAAAAAATGCATTTTGTTGTAGTGAGACTTTGTACTTCTTTTGGTTTAGATGGGAACTGCATTTTTATGAGATCCTAAATTTTGACAGAGTTCACTTCAATACATTGCTAGTTGACCATCTATCCGAGGATCTTTCCAGGTTTTATTCCGAATACACATTGAGCGAATTGATTTTTTTCCTATATTTTCGGAATACATTGAAAGCCTCTTCTAAATGTTTCAAGTGGTTTTCAGCTTGAAGGCTTTTTACTAGCATATTGTTGATGTATACCTCCATCGTTTTCCCGATTTGCTCTACTAACATTTGACATGTTGCCCTAGTATTTTTTAGCTCAAACGACATTATTGTAGGGATATGTCCCCATTAATAAATGAGTTATAAACATTTGATGACATTTAATAATATTTGAGAAATTATTTCAATATTTTTTGCATGCATGATTAGATGATCTATAAATATAAAAAATCCCTTGATTATTTATAGGTGATTTTAAATATTGTACATTAGTGTATGTACATGAGGATAATTTTTAAAATGAAATAATCTAAATTTGTCCGAGACTTATAATTAAAGTAGGGATTTTTAATTATGATCACTAGTGCGATTCATTACATTCTGAATGGAACAATTTTATCCGGATTGTTAGTAATGTGATTATTGAAATGAAAGTACTTTATATATAATTTGATTATATAGGACATGAACACAATTAATTACGAATCTTTAGTAAAATTCGTTTTCATATAGAGCATTCAATTTGATCAATGATGGAAATACAATGAAATAAATAGCTTGGAATATTAATATACAAGAAGAAATACATTCCCTTGTCGAAAAGTAGATAGAATTTTCCCTTATGTACTGATTCAGGATTTGAATTTTAAGAATGCTCAATTTTATGATTAGATCATAAGATATATTATTTGTTAGAGGATCAATGGGACTTACAGAAAAAGATATAATTAAAGAGGTTTTCGAATAAATATCTAACTTTAATTATGAATCGTTTATGGAGGATTGATCTATATGAAATGACTATATCAATGGACAATTCAAATCTCTTAAATGTAATTTATTTTATAATTTGAAGAGTTCAATTTCAGATTTTTAGTGGAATAATTAGGAATTAATATTTTTTACCTAGTAATTAAAATGTTAATTAATTGTCATTATTATTGAAGCTTAAAATTATAATGTCCATAGTTCATATTGTCAGCTCCGTAAAATTACATGAATATTATTTTATTCGAGTTAGATTAATTAATTTAGAGTTATGAATTCTGAATTAATTTTCATGCATTAATTAATTGGATTAATTTTATTTTAAATAATATGATTATTTAAAGTAATTTGAAATTATACAATGTTGATTCCAATATTATATGTAAACATTGAGTGTTCATGTGGTATTTAAATTCAATAACATGTGGATAAGGATAAATAATTAAAAGTTTATTATTCTAAATTAATTTTGAATTGTTCAAAATTTAGTTTTCTGATAAGAAGACATGGGGGAGAGATATTCTCTTCCAACAAAGTGACGCCACCTCCTCCTAGTATTGGAGAGGTTTTGATGTTTTAATTAAATCGTTAATTAAAGAATTAAAATAAAGCTATATTTATCTTATACGAATATGACTTATTAGATACTCAAATATTACATAAAGAATTACGTAAAATACTTTTCTGAGAATTCTTCATTTTCTTCTCACATTGTCTCATGTGTTGAGAACACAAAGTGAATCATAAAGTGAGCATGTGAATCAAACCGTCATACGAAATGTCTCGTTCATTCCTTGTAATCAGAGATAAGTCGAAAAAGAATTGCAGAACTTTTGGGAGTTTGACGGTTTAAAGAAGGAGTACATGGTTTACATCTTAAACAATACTCAATATAATTCTCATTTATTCCTTAATGACATATTAATTAAATTAATGTGTATTGTTTGATTAAAAAAGTTTTACATTGCTTTAAAAAAGTTTTACATTGCTTCAACTTATTTTCGTAAAATTGGTTCCAAAATCAACAATTGGTATCAGAGCCAACTCTTCATCATATTAATTTAATTATAGATTATATGATAATAACTGTATGGTGTAGGCACAATAGCACATATTTGTCTATATTTTTTTATTCATTTGATGAATTGTTTGGCGAATGGATTGGTCGTTATTTAAATGGTTCCATGGAAAAGATTGTATTTTTCATTTCCTAGATCAATTGTAATATAGGTTTTTGATGTAATTTTATTTTTTCTATTTTACAAAATTGGTGCCGCCGGTTGACGTCCCCTGCAGTGATTGGTTGGTGACGATGATGATTGATCGACGACGGTGATGGCTGGAAATTAAAAATTGCTCAAAGTGGCTGAGATGCTTGTACTTTACCATTGAGCTGAGCAATTGTTATAATTTTGATTTGAGAAATCAAATAATTGTTTATTTCAAGATGCACATTGTATGAAGAGCCTTTAATTATTTTGTAATTTATTTTATGGGTTGTAATTTTAGGTCTATGGAACCCAGCCAGGTTTTCCTATTTCACTCATGTTCAATGTATGTTTTATTATGTTGATAATCTTCACATGCATAAAACATGCTATATAGATTAGTATTGTGCCTATACATTTAACATGTCATACATTATGTGCATATTATTTATTTTTTAAAAATGTTTTATTTAATTAATTCATGCACATAATACTGAATTTAATGAGATTAAATTTATTAAATGGGCCTTGGTTAAAATATTGTGCATTATAATATTAGGAGTTAATTTTATCAAAACATAATATTTCTAAATTAGATTTAAAAGTTGTAGAACTTTAAATAATTAAGAATAATTTCTTAGTTATTCATAATTTGAAATGATCAATCAACCAAACTAGACTTGATATGAAGAAGTTTTGTCTAAGAAAATTGAGTTTTAATTGGGATCGTTGTGACCCCTCCAATTTACTTGGGAACTGAATATTTTGACTAGGAGGCTTATTTGATGAGTCTTTCTTGGGAATGATCCATTGAATGTTGAAATGGTAAAATTGATTCTACAAAAATTTGATTATATAAACATAAGATGTTTTAAAATAAATCTTAATTTTAATGAGTGAAAGTGGGTAATATGACAGTATAGGCCATAGGTCTCCACCATTAGAACAACACCGTGAGTTTTTTTTTGTAGTGTATCAAGATGTTTTAATTTCGTCTTCTCCCCGAAGGGTGTTAGCTAATTGCAATACCAAGGTTTTCTTCCTTGAGATAGGATTAGTATGATGTATTTTAGGATTGACATACCCTACCTACGGCGGCAATTTCTAAGTTAAGTCTGAAAATCTAAAACGGTAGGTTACACAAGATGTAATTAAAGTGTTAATTATATTATCGACCAAAACCAAAGGTAATTAATAAATATTAGAAATATGAGATAGCTTGGGAAATGTTTATTAATTGAGAATGTCTCATTTTAATTAACAATTATTTGACCTTCCCTATTAGTTGTGGTGATTAAAACTTCTTAGGCTTTCATATTTGTTTAGTCTTAAACGGTGAATGATATTTATGCAAGTTATTTATTGAATTAAATTCCTCAATTTCAGAAAAATTTCAAACCCAATTTTTAATCTTCTTGCATCCGATATTTTGACAGGAGAAAATTTTGTCAAATGGAAAAGCAACATTAATGTACTCATCATCATAAATGAGAATTACCACTTCGTCCTAAAGGAGGATTGTCCTCTAGTGCATTCATCGAATGCTTCAAAGGCTGTATCCGAAAAATACAACCGTAGCAAACAACAAAGTCCGCTGCTACTTGTTAGCTGCAATGAATGCGGTGCTTAGAACTAAGCACGAGGCCTTTGAAAACTGCGAAAGAGGCTATGGACTCCTTCTAGAAAATGCTCGGACGTCCCTCTGATCAAGCCATTATGCTGCAGTGAAAGCTCTTATGAATGGCAGACGAAGAACGGTTCTTCATTTCACGAGCTTGTTCTCAAAATGATCAATCGTCTGAATGAGGCTGAGATCAATGGTGCGAGATTGGCGAGAAGACACGAGTGGGCATGATTCTGGCGCGAAATTTGTGTTGGTGCATTGTGGCTAATGTATTAAACAATTCTTGAATGTTCTTGATATGATTGTTTTGATGGGAATGATTCAAAGAATGTGACGAAGACTCACCGAGACACAAAAAGAATTAGAGCTGAAAAACAAAAAACAAAAAAAAGATAAAGAACAAAAACATGATTTTTAAAATCTAAGTTCTGATACGAGTTGATGTGAATCTCGTTGCAGGATGTACCTGTACTAACACAAGATTTGATACAAACCCTAAGAAAGATAAAATGAGAGTTATAACATGACCCAATGATTTCTTGAATCAAGAACTAAAGCTGGAATGTTTGAATGCCACAAAGTTCATAAATTTTTTGATAAGTTCTGGATAGTTCAATTAAGAATAAGATTGAAAGTGAAAATCTCACTTTAATTAATCTCTCAAATGATGTGTTCTAATTGTTTGTACAATGAATATGCCCAATATAAGCGAATTAAAATTCCTAATTAAATCGTAAAATAACTAGAAAATATATTAAAACAGAATATGAAACAAACTAAAACAAAAATTACGGGAGCTCCAGCGCCACTGTGTCTCGACTGCGGGCGAGCAGTCACTGTTAAATCTGCCTCGCTGACATACATCGAACAGCCATCCGTCTCGACTTCTTCCGCGTATCTTGAATCAAATACACTAAGATTGATCATTCTTCCTTCAAGCTCATCTTAAAATTTGGTATCTTGTTGCACTTGAACTCTCGACCCACGTAGTTTGGGCAAGTCCTTGCATAGCTTACTTGATCTTGTTATTGGTCCATCAAGAACATGTAATGAATCATTGCTAGGTTGCCCTTAATGATTCTAATCGTCTATCAATGGAGAAACCCGAAAAAGATTACAACTCATTCTACAGAAATAATTTAGCTTTTGAAACTAGTTTATTATATTTTATAGCATTAATTCTTGAATGTATTTCGCTTCAAATCTTAAGTAAAGGCGATATATCACTCGCTAAACTTTACTGATTTGATCAATCTGGCTTAAATTAAATAATTATAACTATGTTAAAATATATTAAAATGGTATCTGTTAATGATAGATAAATGATTTTCAAAGTCAAACTCATACTTTCTGTATAGCTATATAATATTATTAAACAATTTGAAATTCATTTTCAGAATGATATCACAAATATTTCGTATAATATTATTTGGAAATTTGGAAATTTTAGTTTTAAAATTTATTAAATAAGGAGAAAAAATGAAGTTTTAAGACGTTACACAACTCATGGTTGTGTAAAGTTTCTAACTAATAAAAATTCCTATCTTTCACCCCTTCCATATTCTTTTGTTGACGACATGTTTATGATGTGCGCGGTTAGATTGTTTGGGTTTGGGGTTTTTTTGTTGGGTTGTTATTGTTGTGTGGTGTGGTGATGCCTATGTTGTTGGCGGCAACGGGGGTGGTAGTGGATCGGCGGCGGCGTGACAACGAGATTGGGGTGTGGTGGCGGTGATGAGTTTGAGGTTTTTTGTTGGTGGTGGTTGTGGGCACTTTCGTGGTGCTGCGGGTAGCTGTCGAAGGTGGTGCAGGTGGAGGATCAAGCTGATCTGGTGATTTTGGTTTTGTAACTAAAAATATATTATGTGACCTTAAAATTCGGTAATCTATAATTAAAAATATAATCTATGACCACCTATTTTGTTGTCCGTGCTAAACATTTTATAATATGTGACCGTAAAAAAATCTGTGACCAACTAATTTTGAAAATTTGTGACTGTATGACCTATATATTTTGATTTGTAACCAACTAATTTTGAAACTTACGACTTAGAATTAATTGTGACCTGCAAAATTTTTGAACTTTGACTGTAAAATAATATGTGAAGTATAAAAATTATTATTTGTGGCTGAAAAATAATATGTGACTATCTAAATTGTGAATCTGTGATCATATTGTATAAGTTACCGAAAACGGAGTAGTGGTCGGAAAAAAGCTGTAGCGGAATGGTCACCAGAATAGTCGCTAGAATAATCGTCGGAATCGAAACAGTTGTCAAAACGATTGTCTGAAAAAAGTGGTGGTCGGAACGATCGCTGGAAAGTACCAAGAACAGTAGGGGTGGTGGTTGTTGGGTGAGTTAATTATATTATATTAGAATTAAATTTTTAATAAATTTATTTAATAATTAATTAATAAAAATATTTTGAATTAATAAATAAATACCCGAGTTTTGCATTTTGAAACTTGACACCTGAAAATTGAATTGTGTCAAAGTTGACACCCCCCCCCCAAAAAAAAATCATTTTACTTATAGAAATATATACGTAGAAGGGAAACGAGTGTAAATTACATGTGGAATGAACAAAGTGAAAATTACACCTAACCAGATTTTTAAATTTTCAACTTCAAAATTTAGATTTTAAGTATTTTTATACATATGATAATATAATTAAATATTAATAATATATTATAAAATTAATTAATATACACTCAATTTAAAATCTACAAACCCATCCTGCCTCACAACCCAACCCAACCCACCTTACCCTAAACCCTAGATCTTTTTCCCCACTTTCTCACCATTTCCTCTCTCTACTATTTCTTCTTCGGCAACCCACAATTTCCGACGACGTCACCTTGGCATTGAGGTACTACATCGAAGGCGTAGCTACTGCATTTTGCAACTACAACGTCAACGCCTCTGTGCGCAAATTCGTGATTTCGTCTAGTAGACCAAAGCACAACAATTCGTGGTTTTGATCGACTTTCTGCGGCGGGAATTACAACATCATTACTACTTTTGCGGCATGGCAACCAGCGACACAGGCTTCGAGGCTACCGCTCTTGCTTTACCATGTTGGTTCTTCTATGTTTTGCCGCTCTTCTTCAATGTTTTGCGACGATTTCGGTGGTGGTTTTCTATTGTGCAAGTGGTGTTAGTCTGTGGTGGTGGTGGCGACGAGTTTGTGGATTTTTTTGGTATGAGTGGTGCTGTGGCGTGGTATAGATGAAGAAGAGGAGATGGTTATGGCGCTGTTGGTTGTGGTATGTTGTGTGTACAGTGGTGGTGTGGTGGTTTTGCAAGTACTGTGGTGATGCGGTGAGGTAGTGTTGGTTTTTTGGTAGCGGAGATGGTGGATCTTGGTGATGGTGTTGAAATGTTGGTGGTGACGAGTCTCTCGAGGTGGTGGCGAATTGGTGCGATGACGTGGTTGTGTTTTTCGTGATGTGTTGCTGTCGCGGGGTAGTGTTGCGAGGTGGTGGTGTTGCTGTTACGAGGTGGTGGTTCTGACGATAACGGTAGTAATGGTGCTGGGGGGAGTGGTGCGATGATGGTCATAAAGTATTTGGTTGATTGTGACTATGAATTGGTTAATGTGTGACTAATAAACAATATGTGACCAATGAAAAAGATAAATTATAATAAAAAAATGTGTGACCTAAAAAATCGTTAATTTGCGATTGATAATTTGACAATTTGTGACTTTCCATTAAGTTGTAACTTATAATATTTGTGATTTGTGACCTATAAATAAATTGTGACGTTTTAATTTTTGATTTGTGATCGATGAATAAATTGTGACCTATGAAATTTTTGAATTGTGATTGTAAAATAATTTGTGACATATAAAATTTGTGATTTATGACCAATGAATAATATACGACTTATTAATTTGATAGATTTGTGATCGATAAATAAATTGTGACATATAAATTTTTTATTTGTGATCGATAAACAAATTGTGACTTATAAATTTTTTTAATTGTGACCATAAAATAATTTGTGAGATATAAAAATTGTGATTTGTGATCAATTAATAATATGTGACCAATTATATAGAATTTGTAATCAAATTATATGGAATTGTGACATTAATATATTTAATTAATAAAATATATGTTTAATTAATTGATTTATAAATAAAATTTAAAAAAACTATGAAATTTGAAATTTTAAACATAATCTCTTAAATTTGAAATTGATAAAACTAAATCTCTTAGTTATGAAATCTTCCCATTAAACAAATTAGAAAAGGAAGATATGACATTATAAAATATATGGGAAATGAAAGTTTCTATAATTACTCACGTTTAATTATTTATTTATATTTTATAATCAAATCTACAACCAAAAAAGAAATGAAATATCACAGAAAAAGATATTAAAGCGCACGAGTAAAGCATGAAATAATTAATAACAATAAAGTTTCTTTTCCTTATTTTATATTAATATGAAAAGTAGAATAACTTTTAAACATGTAGTAGTTATATTATTTATGTTAAAAGAAAATTATTTTAATTTTTTAAATAAGATGAATAGTCGAGTTAGGTTTTATAAACACGATTGTAGTTGTACGGATAATATTAGGTGCTAGGAATGCCCTTATCTTAGAAGAAATTAAAGGTAGACTCCATATGCATGCTACAATTGAGAAAATGAAAATCAGGTTCACTACTATTTAAAAATCAAAATGCCAAAATTATTAATAATTCAAAAACTCATTTTTTTTTTTCAATTTGCTACGTCCCCTCACAATAGGAGTGGCCATGATTTTTTTTTTTTTTTTAATTTTTTATGAGTTTGGGTTCCCCTATTGTGACAAGGTGTACACCCCTAGTGTACAAATAGTAAAATCATTTTTTTCAAAATTCATTTTTAACCATACATTATTTCATAGTTTTATATGTAAATCGAAAATTTTCCTTTTTTTTTTTTAATCACACAATCCCCTATTTTTTTTTTTTCTCAAAACACATTTTCTACAAAATGAGGCTCAAATATGATCTATACTACCACCACAATTATTTCTTTAATTTTTTAATTCCTAGCTTCAATCTTCTATTAATTAATATGTCTCGTTCTTAATAATGATTTATATCAAATATTTTGTTTTCATGCTTTGAAATGATGGAAGAATTTTTTTTGTATATTTATTTATTTTTTTTAAAAAATGATAAAAATAAGTTATTTTATGTCATTTCAAAGAAATTTTGAACATAAAACTGTTATCAAATACAAAATGTGTTAACTAGTGGAAGTTTATTGACAAAAATGACATGAAAAATTGTGAGGATATAAGTGTCATAATGAGTAAAAATTAAGAATTTTAAGTACAATTAAAATGTGGTAAAAGAAATAAAAATTAAGGTGTGAATATTATAATTACCCTTAGGATAACCTAAAAATTCAAGAGAGATTGCCAATGCTGTGAAGGACAATCAAACCGGTTCAGCTTTCAGCAGTTGGTCTAAATCGGTTATCCGGTCCGACTCAATTATAAAAGGTGGAGAATTCTCGCATTCTAACGTTAAGACAATAAAATTCCTTCCCTCCTGCCTTTGATTTCTTTTCCTTTATAATAATCTATCTATAGTAAATATTTATAAATCATGACTTTATTTTTAATAATATCTCCTCGCTGCAATAAAATAGTTAATTTCACAGAGGTCCTCGGACTTTGGATAAAGTCTCAATTAGGTTGGCCCACTTTAAAATGTTTCAATCAATCTACTAAACTTCATAATCATTTCAATTAAGGTTGTTCTATCGCACACTATTACCAAAGCTAACGACCCTTGCTTGTGTAGATCTTAAAACTTGAAGCAATATTGATACAGATGGAATTTACTAAAAGCGCACACTCATGATTTTAGTTAAAAGTTGAAAAAGTAATTCACTCAACGATTATTTGGTTCAAAATTGATCGAGTTTTTGATTAAGTTGTGAAAGATGAATGTCAACAACTTCATCCACGTCGATATTCTTTAGGCATTGACATCTATGCAAGCAAGTCCACTATTTTCAATGATTGCATATGAATATAATTTTTTAGTTTAAGGCAATAACCATATTCGCACAGTTGATTAGGCGTGAAACCGGATGGATTTTTACCTCGTATGAAATAACTCATTAGTTTGTTTGACTTATTGGTCTTTAATTGAAATAACCGCGAAGTTTTAGTGATTCCATTGAAACATTACATCTCAGTAGCTGTTTTCTCTCTCTGGAATAAAAGCCCTTAAATCTCGATCTCAAAAATTTGCGGCCACAACTCAGAATCTTTTTCTTTATTGCATCCCGAAGCAACACCGTCAATTAACACACAATTCATATTTATATAAACAAATATTTATTCTCGGAGATATCGTAATCTGTGCTTTCCTGGTGAAACAATCGTTTGACGGCGATTTGATTTTATTGCAATTTTGCATACTGTAATTAAAGCTCAATTCGATTCCTGAAGGTTGTGGCGGAAATCTATTGAGTGTTGAAAAAATTAGGGGCTTCTTGGATGAGGATTAGTATTATTTATTTTACTATTGTATAAATGCTTTTGGAAGGGGATCTAGGGTTTGTGTACAGATTGGTGGCTGCGGCTCTAGTGGTTCTGTTCGGCCCTGTGGGGTGGTTGGTGGTCCGTCAGAAATGGCGGCACACAGTGGCCAGAAAGGATGAGATCAGGAGACTTCTGGCCTTGGCGTCCGATGAGACAGCTAGGGCTGAGTTTGAGGCTGCCGCTGGTTATAGCTATAGTTGTCCCGTGGCGGCCGAGCCTCAGGAGGAGACGGCGGCATCTGTTTCAGGATCATCACTGGTGCGGCAATCCCAGTATCAATGTGAGGTGTGCTTTTCCCCAACTACAACACGCTGCAAGCAGTGTAAAGCTGTTCGTTACTGGTATGTCTCAATTCTTCTGAAATCTTTGATCTTTTGTTTCAGTTACATTTTTATGCATGCATTTTTTTTTCTTGCATGTCACGCTTGATTATGTAGATTAATTCCATTTGTTAATACACTTATATTACAAGTTTCTTGAAAATTTGGCACATTCTTTTAAATTTTTATATAATTTTTCATATTGGAACGAAGTTTGATCCCTAGCGTGTAGCAATACTAGGCACTGGGATGGTTCTTCAGGAAGTTGCTGTTGGTGCATAAAATTTTTTTAAGGCTCATTTTTGAATTACAATCTAATATGTGTGAAAATGTAATTCTTGTGTAAAAAAGAAAAGGAGAGGAAAGGAAAGGGAATGACAGTAAATTAGTGGCCACAACGGAGGTCATTATATTTGTTTATCATTATAACTGCAGTTAGATAAAGATTCACCAAGCGCCTTTTTCTTCACTTTGTCCCTGTTATTGCTGAATGTGCTGCCACTCACCAGTTCCAATCTAGTCAATGTAAATGGTAATAAAATCCATAAAAAGCACAGGTGCAAGGCCTCTTTAGGTTTAAGCGCAGAGCATTAAATTGAGGTGCATGCTTCAATATAGGGAGTCACATATATGCAAAGGAAAGGATTGGTCATATGGAACTGTTTTTTCCTTCTCTTAACTAAGTTTTATTCCCTTTCTCTGTTGTTTAGAACTATTATTTTGTATTCTGCAAAAATGTGATGTAATGTGTACCTACAAAATATTGCAAAGATATATAAAACACAAAACACAAATTATTCTTCTAATAAATTATAAACCATTAAATATCCATAATAAAATAATTTAACAAAATTAAAACTCTACTTTGTGTAACCAAACATAAAATATTAGTGACCACATAAAAAAAGTTGTAATCTACTACTAGATTTAGAGAAAGTCTAAAAATCTTCAATCATCACTAGTAATAAGATCTTTAAGAGAACAATCAACATATTTGATTCCTTATCATCCTCATCTCTAGGACAGACACAGATAACTAAAGTATAAAATAAGAGGTGAAATTTTGTGTCTTAGTTCTGTGTCATGGTTGCGTATTGGTGAAAATGTTGCAACTTCACTTCATCCTTCAATGGTAGAAGGCTAGGGCTCACCTTCACTTTTTCTCTCACATCTTTTCCAATTCTTTCTTTATATTTTCAGGTTGAATGTGTTTTGGATACACTAGGAAACCTCTAAGATGTACCAGGCTATAGAAAAGTAGTCCCTAAAGTTGAGGCCAGTTAAATTGCCTTGAAAGGTAGACAAATAAGCCGACACCTTAGTTTCCATGATACTTATGCCTTTATTAAGTTGAGGTCACACGAGGTGCGTCTCAAGATGTAAGCCCTGGTTTCACGGGTAACCTTTTCTTAGCACAGAAAGGGGACACCGTGCGGCAGTAGTCTGCTCTGCTAGACTACCTTCTGCCTACTCTCGGTCGTTTCGGGACGAAAGTAAATTTGATTACAATTCAAAAAAAGCTTGCAACATGGAATTGAAACGCATTTAAATAAACTTGATCATTGATTACTAGAAAGCTGAACATTACAATAGACGAAAGCAGGAAATTACAATGGATAGTGCAGGGGGTGAACACTAGTAAACTTGAAAATGTTTGAAAGACCAATACCCCTTATAATAGACTTCGGAACAAAAACCCAAATGACGGGAGTAGATGTCTTTTGGCTGTAGAATCATACTTTTTCTTTTCTATTTTCTAACTATTTTACGAATTAAATAAACTATTTACAACACGGGGCTTAAGCAAAGTTGCAGCCCGTGACATTCTCCCCCTTTACTTTGGTGACGTCCTCGGAGCCATTGTGTATTTTTCTCGCTGTTGCATTCTCTCCATTTGACCAAATACTCTTGAAGATATTTCCTATAAGCTCGAGTAGTTCGGTGGCCAAAAATCTGCTTAGCGACATTCTTTACTGATTTCTTCAATTTGAACGCAGGCTGCTTCAGATTTGTAGACTATTTTTTGTACTGTTTCTGATCAATATCTGCAGTATGAAGGAGTAACAGTTGCTGGCTAGTAGAAATCTCAAAAGGACTCTTATTGGGAGAAGAGTTCCCTTGAGCATTGAAGCTCATCCAAGCCACATTCGAATATTCCACCCAAATTTCATGCAAAGCAGAGATAAAGTGTTGAAAATAATTTCCCAGCGTAGAATTGAACTGTTCTGTCTGTCCGTCTGGTCTTTGGTTAAACTAGAATTCATGCTCAAAGTTGAACTAAGAAGTTTGAACAACTTGGTCCAAAATATGCCAATAAATCGAGAATCTCGATCATTGACGATAGGCGATCCTAAGTATTTGACAATATGTTTGGAGAAGAGTTAAATTGTCTCTTCGGCTGATATATACTTGGGCGCTGTGTTGCAAGTTAAATCTTTAGATGAATGGTCCATCCCGATGAGGATAGTACCAAAGTTTTTAATTCTTAGCAATCCCCCAATGTAGTTTATCGATCTACTCTCGACTGATCTATTAGGGATGGAAAGGGGCTCTAGTAAGCTCGCCTTTTTCTAGTGATCCGCCACATCTTGCTGATGACCATGACAAGTTTTCCCATAACTTTTAAGAGTCGTCCCGCGTTTTAGGTCAGTATGCACCTTGTAGTATGCAGAAGTGTACTCCACGATAGTCCCACTTCCTGACTCTTCCCCTACTTGTTTTCGAAACTCTTCAAGCTTCGGTTGAGCCATACGGTATGGTGCCTTGGTGGGAGGTTTGGCACCCGGAACAAGCTCAATCTCACGATCAGTTGCCCTCCATGGCTGCAATTTCTTTGGTAACTCATCCGGTATGCTTTCATCAAGTTCCTTCATAAGCCTTCCGTCAGGCTTTCGAGTAGGATCTGTTGCCTCTTCGATCTTCTCTGAGTGAAGAGTGCACAAAAATGAGGGTTCATTTCTCTTGAAACCCTTGCTAGATTGCATTACCGAGATACTCTTCTCGCCTCTCTTCCCAGCTTGCGTAGGGATGATACACGGTTTGCTCCCCATCATCATTAGTGAATTGAGATACGGCAACACTGCTGTCTTAGTATCTCGAAGAAATTCCAATCTCAAAATAAGCTTGAAGTCATCCATCTGAACCGCAGACAAGTTTGTCCTTCCCTCAAAATGGCCCACTTTCAGCCACACAGATTTCGCTACTCCAGCTATTGGTTGAGCATTGGAGTTGATAGCTTTGACCTTTCCATCACTCTTCTCCAAAACAAGTTCGAGTTGATCCACTTCGGAACTTGCAAGGTAGTTGTGGGTAGCACCCGTATCTACCATAGTGCTAATTGGCCTTCCATTGATCTTCACATTGATGTACATTAGGTCTTTCGCCTTGCAAGTGCGAGTCTTTGATTCTTCCATCTTTGGCTCTTTCGAGGGACCGACGCCCCTTTTAGTAACTTGGTGCGCTAGTGTATTGCACCAATGCGAGAACGCACCAACTACATCCTCACCCTCGTCGGAATTGGTTTCGCTATGACAACTATCTTGTAGGGCATCTTGTTTTGAACTCGATCCACCACCAACTAGTTGACAATATGCATTAACCATTCGTTTCTGAGGACACTCCGCCACCCTATGTGATCCTTCACGTAGATAGCACATCAACTTATGAGAGGCATCAGACTTGCCTTTGTTTTTCCTTTATTTCAGTCGTCACTGCTGCTACCGTTATAGTTTCCTTTACGGTTGCTCTGATAGTTCCCTTGAAAGTTACTCCGACGGGTGCCGTGATAGGCTCCTTCCCGATTTTGAGAGTAATGCTCTCTCCCATTTGAGTTCGAACTAGGTCTGTAAGGTCTATTTTCACCTCCAACAGACTTGACTATTTCACAAAGGTCGATCCTCTCTCGATTCAAGTTGATAGTCACTTGCACATTCGGCAGCTCCCATAGCCGCGCTCAAATTAGTGACCTCCTGTCTTTGAAGTTCTGTGCGCATCCACGGTTTCAACCCTTCCATGAAGGTGAATAGCTTATCCTTTTCCGACATATCTCGAATATTCAGCATATGTTCCGAAAAAGCTTTCACGTACTCTCTGATGGAGCTCGTATGTTTCAGTTTCCGTATGGCCCGATGTGCCTCATATTCCACATTCTCTGGGAAGAACTGAGATCTGATTGCTTCCTTAAGGAGATCCCAAGAATCTATTCGAACTTTGTTGGCCTGAATATTAGCATACTTGACTCGCCACCATAGTTTTGCATCTCCACCAAGATGCATGGTAGCCGTAGTAACCTTTCTCGCTTCGTCCGTGATTGAAGCCGCAAGAAAGTATTGTTCCATATCGAACAAGAAGTTCTCAACTTCTTTTGCATCGCGTGCCCCTCCGTAGGTACACGGTTCCGAAATTCTGAGCCTATGCACAGGCTCTTGTGTGATGGCTTGCCCATTGCCAATCACGCGTTGAAGCACTAGTAATTGAGCTCTCAACGCTCCCATCTCATCCTGCAACTCAGGTATGATAGCAACAGTTTCAGTCATAGCTGCGCATGCCTCTTAGCATTCATCTAGTTGGATGCGTAATTCTCGATTTTTCGTCTGTGCTGCCTCGGCTTTATCCTCGAGGTTCTCCATGGCAAAACACAACCTAGTGTTTGTCACCTCAAGCGCCTCCAAACACTGTCGGGTGTTCCTCTTTTGACATCTATCACCTTCGTGGTGTTCAAGGAATTTGGATCAATTTCCATAGCTTTCTTATCGAGATCATGAGCAGCAGCTCTGATACCAACTTTTACGAGTAACCTTTTCTTAGCACAAAAAGGGGACACCGTGCGGCTGTAGTTTGCTCCGCTAGACTACCTTCCGCCTACTCTCGATCGTTTCGGGACGAAAGTAAATTTGATCACAATTTAAAGAAAGCTTGTAACATGAAATTGAAACGCATTGAAATAAACTTGATCATTGATTACTAAAAAGTTGAACATTACAATAGACGAAAACAGGAAATTACAATGGCTAATGCAGGGAGCGAACACTAGTAAGCTTGAAAATGTTTGAAAGACCAATATCCCCTATAATAGATTTCGGAACAAAAACCCAAATGACGGGAGTAGACGCCTTTTGGTTATAGAATCATATTTTTTCTTTTCTATTTTTTAATTATTTTACGAATTAAATAAACTATTTACAATACGGGGCTTAAGCAAAGCTGCAGCCCGTGACACCTGGACTCTGTGGTTGTTTGGATTTCTTATAAGCTGTTGAAATTATAATACAGAGTTGGGTGGTGAATAAGTTAGTAGTTGTGGCTTCTACCGAATGTGTGTATTAAACCAAAGTTGGACTTTGACTTTTAAATTATAGTGTACTTAGAGCATCTCCAAAAGTCTATTTAAATATAAAATGCTCTTTATTTTAAAGAGTCAATTCTTAAAATTATGTTTTAAAAGACTCTTTAAATTAACATTTTAATATATAGGATGGGTTTTGGAGAGCCAAATTGCATTTAAAGTATTTCAATTTTCAATGGAGAAAAATGATATAATAGTTTGGAAGGAAGCTAATGAATAAAAGATGAGGTAAAACAATAAATATTTTTTGGGAGTAGTAAAATTAAGTATTGAATTTAAAGAGCTTGTCACTTCAAAAATTTCTCTCTATAAAATTATAGATGCTCTCTAAATTGTAGAATATGCTATTTAAAAATAGAGTTTCTCTTGGAGATGTTCTTATAATGAAATTCAAACTAGTACCCTTATTAAAATAATGGTTGGAATGGAAGGAAAGTATAGGAGATGAAGAGGGAGTTGGACGTGAACACAATTTAGATCTTCTTCTCACTCTCCAGAGCAAAAAGCAATTAATTTTCTTTTCTTTTTTGTCTTCTGGCATTTAAACAATGTACATGGTAGTTGGTATGGATTATTCGAGATGTTTCATATTTGTCTATTAAGTCTATTTCCCTCTACAATGAGTGAGATTTTATGATGCTCCTATTAGCAGTTTTCTTTTATCTCAAGGATAAAACATGTTGCACCTATTCACCTCATATTTGTTAATTTCAGCTCTGGAAAATGTCAAATAATCCATTGGCGACAAGGTCACAAGGATGAGTGCCATCCATGTAGTATCGCTCATCAGAACATTGACGTGGGAGTCCAATCTTGTCTCAGGGAGTTTCAGCAAGACGAGGTTGAAAGTAGTGGTAATGTTATTGGGAATCAAGGAAAGAATCTTGCCAAACCAGTTGACTCATCTTTCCAAGAATCTACATTTATAAAACCGAGTCTCCATGAAGTACCTAATGGGAAAGATGGTACTGAAGTTGAGAATGCTGTTGATGAGAAACAAAAAAATGTAACTTTGATGGAATCAATTAACTCACTTCCTGATGAATGTTCTTCATCCACTGTTTTGGGGGAATTGTCTGTCCCTTCAGGTGGAAACTTAAATAACTCTTTTAGATATGACAGGCAGACTACCTGCACTAACATGGAGAGAAGGAAGGCACTATCTTTGAAGGAACCTATTGTGTCGGAGATTACAGATGATATTGCTGCAAGTAAACCAAATGAGTTCAAGTCTAGCTGTATTGATTTAGATAATCAAAGTGGATCTTCAACTTCATCAGGTTGGAGTGGCCCTGGCTCGGAAGAGCACTCATTTTCTGAACCTTCTACACCTTCTTCTGGTTTTTGGGAGGGAACAATTGACCCAATCAAATCCAAGATTGAGACACTTGATGAATGTGGTGATGTTAACATTCCAAATTCTCACCCTTCTGGATGCTTTTCTAGTGCAGCTAGAATTAATGTTCGTCCTGTGGAAGGACTAAGTTCTGATGCAAATAGAAATATGGCAGGTGATCCTCATCCATCTACATCAGTGCCCAAAAAGTCAACAGATGTACGTTCACTATCTAAAGAAGCAAGTCCATATGGTTCGAAGTCTAGAATACAACCATCAATCAGTTCAAAAACGTCTAATAGTAATGATGTTCAAAATATTCCCACCGAATCTAGTTCAAAGTTGAGAGGATCTAAATGCTCCCCATCTAGTGCTTATTGTGGTCGTACAGCATCAAGCTCTGAAAAGAATTTTCCAAGTGAAGATGTTATAAGAGATGGTGGTTTGCTATCATCGACACCTGATATGTTAAATAATAGGGTTGATGACACAAGCAGTATTTCACAGGCTGTGAAATTTAATGAAGTTGATTCTCGGACATCTAAAGTTGCTGGAACCCATTTCTTTTCTAGCACCAAGAAGCCTACTGTTCCTAATGTGCAGTCCGTGAAGATTGACAGAACTCATGGGGTTGATGCTTGTTCCTCACAGTGTGGTTGCCTATCACAAAATGCTAGGATTGACACAAATAAATCTGCAAGGACTTTGGACCCACTCAGAGATTCTAAGTTGATGCGGCATAGCTCGTTAGGCTCTCAAAGTGAAGCTATGGGAGGATTCAAGGTCTGTCATGAAGCTTTCATTGTTATGTTTACCCTCAATTCCTACATTTGAAGATACATGACATTGCTAAAGTGATCTTTTTCACAGGGGCTGTTTCCTTATGACCTCTTCGTGAAGCTTTACAATTGGAATAAGGTTGAATTACGTCCATGTGGACTCAAAAATTGTGGGAACAGGTAACAATTAACATGCCATACTTGTCCGAATTTGGTAAATTTATCTGTATATTCATATAACGCGCAACTTTTTGTTAAATAAATCCATATAAATCATAGCCAGCTCTTTATGGTACAAACTTCGAGCAGAAGACTAATATTTTTCTTTTACTGTTTATTGAATTTGAACTAGTATAAGTGCCATTATTCATTATGATCTACTGTAGATATTTAATTGTACATGAATTTGTGACTATACTATAATTTCCAACATTTGACAATACTTAGAAGCATGAACATGTTGGCCGAGTCAGGGTTTGTGTGGGACATGTCTTGCACACTGATGCATGCTATTGCTTGGTACGACAGTTAGCATGTTACCCCCTTTTTTCCCCTTCATACATGCTCCGACAGGCAGTCAGCATGATCATTTAAAGTATTAAGAGAAATTGCATAGAAATCTTCCAAACTTAATTTGGCTTTAGTATTTTCAACATCTACTGACTTGGATCCAACAAATTAGTCAGCAATCTGTTCTGTCAGTGGTTTATACACAGATAGATGAAATCTGAGAAAAGAAGCTCTAGGCAGTGTGGAAATGTGGGAAGATCTGGACGTGAAGAGTGAAAATAGGGGAGAGAGAAAGAGAAGCGGTTGATGGTGAAGGGGAATATGGAGGGATGGCGCTGAATGGCATAGTGGATTTTTGAAGGAAGGAAGGGGCAGGGGAGTTTCTTTTGATATCACGTGACTTTGGGAATAGAATCACTATCTTACTTACGAATAAACAAAGCCAACTCACATGGGAAACTTCTTGATGTGCAGATTCTGTTTTTATTGTTGCTTTTATTTGGACTAAACATTTTTTTTTTCCCCTTTTTTTGTTTGTGTCTCTTGTATTCAACAAAAAATTCAAAATAAAATTTGAAATTCAGTATTTATTTATTTATTTTTTGTAAAAATAAGCAAATTACCAATCCCTCATTTTTTTTGAAAAAAATCACATGTCGATGTGTCCATGCGTCGTACGAAGATATGGTGAATTGAGTTTCTCCTCACACACCGTAAATTATGCCCCTGTTGGAGCCCCATTTTTTAAGAATCCATTTTTGAACCACATTTTCTATTAAAATAATTTTATATGTAAACTCTGAATTTTTTTCATTTTTTAACTACACATTCTCCAAAAAATCTTACAAAACTCATTTTTCACGACAAATTGGGGCTCAAAGGGGGGCTATGTTTCACATGGTCAATATGGACTGAATTATGGTGCGGTTTCTAATTAAAATTTGTTACTAAGAGACAGTAAAACTATGCTTGCAAGCTTAATTAGTTGGATAAACATTCTGATCTGATGGGCTCAGGTACACAAGCCATTCTGTAACATCTGTGTCTTGCTATTGCCATTCCCTTTTACATTTTGTAAGAAACTGATCACATTTACTTATGCATGTATATCGTGTATTTATGTATAACTGTGCCATGTTCAAAGATTTGCTTCATGCATTTATTTTATTGTTTGAAATTTATATGCAAATATGTGATATCTAAATGTGATTGCGAACACTTTCTTCAATGTCTGGTGCGACAAAATGCTATTTATTTAACTTATGATAAATCTTCCAATGTGTCATTATTGCTAGCATTGTTTTCTTCAAATATTAGATCCCACATAAGTTTTCCTTCATTTGAATCTTTCCTGTAGCTGTTATGCAAATGCCGTGCTTCAATGTTTGTCATTCACGCCACCTCTCACAGCTTATTTTCTACAAGGACTTCATTCAAAAGCCTGTAAGTTGCTCCATCTCTGTCCTGCAATTAATCATTTGGTGGATTCTATTTTCATGCTTGTATAGGCATATCTTGTTAACTCTAGTTTTTGGAATTTTTTGATCTTTTATTATATCTAATTCCCCTACATTTTTCTGTCTGTATCAGGTGAAAAAAAAGAATGGTGCTTCACTTGTGAGTTTGAAACTCTTGTTTCAAAGGCCAGGGAAGGTCATTCTCCTTTCTCGCCTATTAGGA
This sequence comes from Fraxinus excelsior, assembly GCA_019097785.1. Taxonomy (NCBI): domain Eukaryota; kingdom Viridiplantae; phylum Streptophyta; class Magnoliopsida; order Lamiales; family Oleaceae; genus Fraxinus; species Fraxinus excelsior. Next base: position 20,156,534 of record CM032635.1, on the reverse strand, counting down.
TAGTATCTCAGTTGCATAACATAGGAAGTCATCTGGCTAATGGGAGGGAAGAAGATGCTCATGAATTTCTTAGGTAATAAATCTTTTATCTACCTGGTGTATGTATATATTGCCGCCTCATGGATGATTTATCACTAAGTTCGTGCCAATATATTTTAAATCTAGATATGCAATCGAATCCATGCAATTTGCTTGCCTGAAGGAATCTGAGATTAAGGAGCCTAGCCATTTGGATGAAGAAACAACCCTCATGGGGCTTACATTTGGGGGTTACCTCCGATCAAAGGTGATTTTTTTTTTTTTTTTTTGGGTTCTACAAAATTGATAACTATATGGCTTTGAGAATATTCTTTGTAGATTTTAATTTTGATTGTGAATGTGAAAGTACAGATCGAGTGTATGAGGTGTGGAGGCAAATCTGAGAGGCATGAAAGAATGATGGATCTTACAGTTGAGATTGGAGGTGATATAGGAACTCTGGAAGAGGCCATACAGCAATTTACTCACACTGAGACTTTAGATGGTGAAAATAAGTATCACTGCAGCAGGTATGTTGATCCTGTTTGTTCTGTAGTCTTGAGCAAAAAAAAAAAAAAAATGTAAATAAAAAAAATTAAAAAATTGAAAAAAATTTCTTGGTTTCATGCATGTCTTTCTCAGTGATGACCTGGTTTGGCTTTTCTTCTGTTTATCTGTTTCACTTTTTCTTTTGTTTTGTTGTGGATGATTTGGTTTATCTGCCTTGTTTGAATTGAAATACCTATGATTTTCTTATTTTTGAATTTTTAATGTGGCCAACATTTTAGTGATCAAATTGACATGGATTTTATACTTGTTAACAAGATTGCATGGACATGGTCATGCGTTCAGACACGACATGTACACACCGACGTGATTTTTCAAAAAAGGATTTGACACGTTGGGGAAATGTTGATTTAAATTCTTTAAAATTATAAATTCGTATATTACATCTTTGTTTTATAATTATTTATACAAGACACTGCCCATAAAGACACGACACATGACATGTTGGACATTTGCCTGTGGGGTGTCTCTAAAGCATCCCTTAAATGTCAGTAATTTCAACTGTATAAAAAAAAAAAAATGGAACAATGCCCCGTGGCTTGTTGGATACATGTCTTCGAGTGTTCAAGGAGTGTCGGGATCTGACCTTCCACATGACACGTGTTCGACATAGACACGCTGCCTTAGTAAGATTTTCCATGCATCATAGTTTGTTAACTCCTCCCCACATCTCTCCCTGGAACCATGGCCTTTTCCTTCTGGAATTTGGCTTGTAACCGTGAGGATTTACTCTGAATGTTATCTTTTCTTAGTTGTGGCACGTTTAATAAAGAACTCCTATACTCTCATACCTAGTCCCTTCTATGACATTTATTTATGTTTTTCATTTTTTTGTGGGGATAAAAAATTGGAAGGGTACCAGAATGTAATAGCATGCCATTTATCTTAGTTGATTTAAGTAAGTGGAGCCATCAGAATTCAGTTATTGTTCATCCTGTAAATTCTTCATAAAAATCCATATTACATATTTCAATTGTTACAAATGCCATTCTGATGTCACCAAATTCGTTTTTCATCAGTTATAAGATTGATTTTACTTTTTCCTTCCCAACGCGTCTTAGTAAATCATTTGTTCCATGGCCAAAACCTATCTACTAGTTTTTTTTTTTTTACGTGGTTGTGTATACTTGTAGGCGTCGAAATTTTTCACAAGTTAAGATGTGATTCTTGGCATTGTGATTCCCTCCTTTCCTTGCCACATATGTCTAGCTAGTGAATGGAAAATCTTTATCTAGATATATGAATCAGGAAAGGCCCTCTTTTCCCCTAAAATATCTTTCTTATTAGATTTATAATATTCAGTTAGATAGGGACAGATTGGTTGAATACCTGCAACTCTCAGGTAGAGAACGGAAAGATCCATTAATTATTTTCACTGTTTTTATTTTGTAATTTTGTGATGGTGCATGCAGTTTTATTCTCTCGACTTCCTAGTCATTGTTAGTAGATGAGGTAGGTTTATATTTTCAATTCTGATGGTGCACACGAGAAGATCTATTAAAATACGTACTTTTTATCAGATGTAGATCATATGTGAAGGCCAAAAAGAAGTTGAGAGTACTGGAGGCCCCTAATGTCCTCACTGTTGCTCTGAAGAGATTTCAGGTTATCATTTGAATCAATTCCGTGTTTCATTTGTTTTCAAGTTTCAATGAGTTGCTTACCTTTTTTGTTTTACAGGCAGACAAATTTGGGAAGCTGAATAAGAGAATTAAGTTTCCAGAAATTCTGAATATGGCTCCCTACATGAGCGGGACAAGCGACAAATCCCCAATTTATCAGCTTTATGGAGTAGTAGTGCACTTGGATGTTATGAATGCTACGTTCTCTGGTCACTATGTGTGTTACATAAAGAATAATCACGGCAGGTGGTTTAAAGTTGATGATAGCAATGTATGTCCTTAACTTCTCCTTTTAAACATCTTTTATTGTGCTACAACAATTCATCTTCTGGGAGTTCACTTCAATTTTTTACACGTTCTATTTGAGATATTTTATTTCTTCCTGCTAGGCACTGTTTTAGCCATGATATAAACTGGATATAGTTTTGCTTTGACGATATTGTTTTTGTTATGTATAATGGGAATTCTGATGCTCTTGATGTTGAATTTTGCAAGTCAGAATGAGTGAAACCCACATCCCTTAAATAGAACAGTAACTAAAGGAATGATGTTGTCAGACAAAGGGAGCAGGGAAAAGATAATTAGTTTGTACACCTTGTTTGTGGTTGCTGCTTGTATCATGTTGTCAATGTGTCAGTAATTGTCCTGTGTTTTTAAGGTTGACGGTTGAGTAGCATCGTTAGACTTCGGTTGAGTATGCAAAATATCTGTTGGCAAACACCCATATTATATCCAATCCACCAACGCACCCTAGACCTGAGGGGGCTGCTCGTTTCAACACTTTGGTCGGTTGCTGCAAGTATCTTGGTGTCATCAATTGTAATCTGTTTAACAAGGGGACGGATGAGTAGCATTCTTAGGATTTGTTTGCTTTGAGCAGCAACATTGGGCCTAACAATATCTGTTCGTTGCACCATTCTTCTAGTTGTGTTCTACACCATGATTTTATTTGCTAAAACTTGGGGACAGTTTATGGAAAATTGTTGGGAATTCGCATGATCCATAATAGTTTGGTAATGAGCTGGGAGAGTGAATTTTATGTACCTCATGTGGTAGGACCTTACAAATTTTGCTGTTAGGGACTTAATTATTCTTACTCTACTTTCTGCCTTCTGTATGTGCATCTCAAAGTTTTTAATCTGATATTTATCTGGTTGTAGGTGCAAGTGGTGGAACTTGAAAATGTTTTGACTAAAGATGCATACATGCTTCTCTATGCAAGGTGAGATGTTTGGGGTTGAATTTCTTTGGCTCTGTCTTTTGTTCCTCATCTCTTTGGTTTCTGATCTGATCGAATTCCTTAGGTGTTCACCACGTGCCCCAAGACTAATAAGGAGTTCTATAGTTCCGCATGATACAAGAAAGGCAAGACACCTGACATGTAAATCAAGAGCTCAGGATGTTTCTACGGGTGAATTGAATGTTCAGACATGCAATGACTTCTCCCTTCATTGCACGAGTTTCCAGCCAATTCAGACAATTTTAGAAGAGGACCGTTTGAGCGAGAATTCGTCTTTCTTCTCTGAAGTTGGTTCTTACAGTACAGATAGCACAAGCACTAACATGGAATCAACAAGCACTGATGACAATTTTGATCAAATATTTGGCGATAGTGGAATCTGTTGGAATAGATCATGGATGAACTCCACAGATTCTGACACAGCATCGTCGTCATCCTCGCCATCTCCATTGCATTCAAGACATTCACCGCTCGATGATTTCGACTATAGCTCTTCTGGATATCCCGAGACACGTTGCCCTTGTGCAGAATCAGCGGTGGATCGTCATGGTTTTTGGGCAGGCGAGGGGAGAGGATCTCTCTTGTGTCGGAAACACTGTAGAAAGTTAGTCGATAGCAGTAGTTGTTTTAGGGAGCCTGGCTCCAATAAATTGGGATGGAATTATGATAACGTGAAATGTACTAGTGTATCTTGTTCAAGAAGATCCACGAGGGAAAGTCGATTGAACTTTTTGCTATAAAAGATATGGTAGTGAACGCGACGGAATAATGAGTTGAGAGGAGGATGTTAGGGAGTTTGTGTATGTATTAAAATACACACTTTCTCCTTCCTGTTGGAAATGAGTATCGTTTTGCCACCCTCTTAACCGTTATCGTTAATCTATATTAATTTAGGGGTAATTAGCACAAAACACATCTAACATTTGCCTCTAGTGGAATATTTCCCTATTCTTTAATTTTGGCAAAAAAATCTTTCTATCTGATTTTTATCTGTGGAATGTTACTTTTTCTTCCATTTTCTCAATAAAGTTTTGTGAAAGGATGAATGTATCACTCTCTTTAAATTAAGAATTTTTTTTTTTATTGTAACTGTACTATTTTTAAAAAAAATGCAAACAAGTTCTAAATAAATAATTAAAAAATTAGTGGGTGTATAAGTTATTTTTATATTTTATTTAAAAATTAAATTAAATAAATTAAATTTTCACTATAATTTATTTCTTATTTATAATATTATGTATACATTAATTTTTTATAATATATATAATATCACAATGGTATATAATATACATTAATTTTTTATAATATATATAATTGAAGAGGACATCGTGGGCTTTCCAATGGTATCCGAAATCGGCGGTTTTGGTGGTCGGAAGTTGTCGAAAAATTGCTTCAAACTTGCTCAAAAAATCTGAAAATTCAGTGACCGTTTTTGAAATTTTCAGGTAACTTCAGTGATCATTTGTAAAATTAACCCGAAATTATAATTTAGATTTTTATCAAAAGCAATCCACAATTAATTTTAATAACACACTTCTTTAATTTTTATCAAAATCTGCTAAAAATTGATTTTAATTTTCATCAAATTGAGACATTATATAATCGACAATTACCAATCGTTCTTTGATCGCTAATGATCGAGGAAGAAATCATTGATGTTATTGACCAACACTTTTCTCTTTTTATCGAATAACTATTGATTCATTGAAAATGAAATAGAAGATAAAAAATAATTTATACGTCGATAATATTATAAATAGAAAATAAAAGTGAAAAAATTATTTAAAAAATAAAAACTAACTTATATGTCCATTTATTTTGTAATTATTTATATGGGACTCAATTCATATTTTTTTTAAAAAAAATTGAGGCTACAATTACAATTATTTTTTTTATTCATTCTTCTTTTCTTTTTGTTTCGTTTAAAGAGAATGGTATATTTATCATTTTACATGACTTTATTGAGAAATTTGAAAAAATGATTATATTCTGCAAATAAAATATCACATATGGAGGTTTCGCCAAAATGAAATGATGGGCGTATTCCATGATAGATGCAAATGATACGAGTGTTTTGTGTCAATTACCCATTAATTTAACAAATATTTTAATATTAACTATGACTCTTATTATTATTATTATTATTATTATTATTATTATTATTACTACTACTACTACTACTACTTTGGCCGTTATAGAAAAAATTATTTAACTCCTATAAATTTTATTTTTATTTTTCTTATGATTTATCACAGTTCCTAAGGCTGGACAAAACTCCCAAATCGAACCGAACCCAAATCGAACCGAACCGAATCGAGCGGTTCTTCATAAGTTAAATACCGGAACGCGTATTTGAATTGAAAATCGATGAATTTGGTTCGATTCTAGACCAAGAACTGAAAAATCGAATAACAACCGAATCTAAATAATTTAAAATTTTTTTTTTATTTTTTTTTTAAAACAAATTAGCAAATTAACTAATTTAGTGATTAATACTCCAACTCTCAAGTCAAGTCCATGCCTAGCTAGTCCAACCCAACCTAATTTTTAAATTCAATTTTTTGATTTAATTTTTTGGCGCAATTATTAATTTTATTATTAGCCCAAGATTTAAGCATTTTTAAGTTTTTATCATTTTCTTTCCAATTTCATACTTTCATTCAGTAAGCACATGTCCATTAACCCCAAGTCATTTGATAAATTAAAAACATACATCTGCATGCCCAAACCGAAGTCATCGACTATCGAGTCCGACTTTCCCTCTCCAACTAACTACACATCGAAGCTACGAATGAACATGTCATTAGTTGTATTTATGTAGTATTGATGTAGATGTTAAAAAAATTAATTATGGTACGGAATCGAATCGAACTGAACCCGAATGGTTTCATAATTATATTTGGATCCGACTGTTCCATTTATTAAATACCCGAAAATCTTGATTCGGTTCTCTTCAAAATTGAACTGAACCAGATCACGTTTAGCTCTTACAGTTCTTTATGAAAGATCTCACCCCAAGTTACTTTATTTTTTCCTTTATTTTGTAATCTTCCCATCACCAAGTGGTTAATCGTAACCTTAAATCAGAGAAACTACAGGCTGCGAACATGTTGGCAGAGAAGTTTACCCTAGCACCAAATCTCAGATTTTATTGTTTTTACGAGATTTGATTATGTAATCTGGTGAAAAAAAACTCACACATGATCTCACTTCTAAACTCAAACCTCTTCGATCTTGTTTAGTCCCCATTATTTGCAAAATACATTTTTCTCTCTTATTTTCAATCACATATTCTTTAATAAAATAATATTACACGCAAATCCAAAATTTTTCCTTATCTTTTAACAAGACATTCTTCGTTAAAATACTATTCCAAAATGCATTTTCTTCAAAAAAACATAATAATAATAATAATAATAATAATAATAATAATAATAATAAATAATAATAATAATAATAAATAAAAATAAAAATAAAAATAAAAATAAAAATAAAAATAAAAATGGAGCTCAAACAGGCTCTAGTAAAGTGGGATAGCGATGGTTTGAATCTGAAATCCTTGATGGTGTCTCTCTCATTATTCTATGTGATGGAAAGCACAAGCTCTTAGGGTGTGTTTGATTACAAGTATGAAATTTGGATGTAGAAAAAATGAATTTTAAGTAACTGGATTTTCTAAAATTTATTTGCATGAAAATTATTAATTAAATGTGCTTGATTTGTTTAATTTTGAATTTAGAAAATGTTATATTTGTTCTTCTTTTATAGAGAGAGAGAGAGAGAGAGAGAGAGAATTGCCTGCAAAATAAAATCATACTCCCCTTAAAAAAAATTTCTTTGTTTTCGAGAAAAATATAGTCACGTGGCCAAAAGTAAGAAAATATTTTTCATAAAAAAATATCAATCAAACATCATAAAAGTAAGAATTTGAAACTAAAAGTAACATTTTCATGAAAAATATTTGCAATCAAGCACATTTTCTAAAGTATTCTTTGTGTGTGGGCATTTAAAACTTGCAATAAAAAAAATCATAATCTTGGATCACAACGTTCTTTAGAAAGTATAAAAAACAAGATCAGAATATTCTCTTAATCTCTTTGTAGATCAAACTATACGGCAGTCTAAAATACTAACCAGTATGGCTATCATTACAATTTCCCGAAATCAAGGAAATTAAATATTATTTTAAAAAAATAGAGTCAATTGACACATCTATCTCTCTCTCTCTCTCTCCTACACATGCGGATGGCTCCAAGAGAAAACAAATCAATAATTTATTAATACCCAATTCTACACGTGTTATTATTATTTTAATCCATTAATTAATTTAAATCAAATAACAATTTAATACAATATCTTTCAAGCTCGATAACTTGGCCATCATTTATCCGAATTAACTTTTTCTCTAGCCTAATATGCATAACTAATTACGAGCTATCTAACGAACACAATATTGATATTTTTCTCATTACTCTATCAATATTTAAATATTTGACCCAAATAAGAATTGAATTTAATAAATGTATAATTTAGTCTCCTAACTTCCAAAATATAAATTATATCACATATAAAATAATTATTATTTTTGGGACATTACAATCTCCCCTCCTTAAATATTTTTGTCCTCGAAAATTACATTAGCTAATCGAAGAGTTTTGGATACTTGCTTTTAAGCTCATCTTCATTCTCACAAGTTGACTCGTTTGGTCCATGATTTCGCCATTGAACCTTGATCAGAGGAACTTCTTTATTTCTGAGTTGATGTACCTTTCTATCCAAAATCATCTTCGGGATTTCTTCGTATGACATGTATTTTTGTACTTCCAAAGTTTGGTAACTTATGACATGATTGGGATCATGAACATATTTTCTAAGCATCGAAATATGAAACACGTTATGCATTGCTGCGAGTTCAGGTGGTAAGACAAGTCGATAAGCCACAACACCAATCCTTTTCGTGGTCTCAACTTTCCCTTCTTACCGAATCCCTTCATTGGTGATACTTTCAGAAAAACTTTATCACCCACCTGAAACTCCAAATCCTTTCTTCTACGATCAGCGTAACTTTTCTGTCGGTTTTGTGTTGTCTTTATTCTTGCTCTAATCTTGTCAACTGCCTCAACTGTTCGTTCGATAATTTCAAGACCCAAAATTCTATTCTCTCCAACCTCATCCCAATGGATATGGGATCTGCACTTCCTACCATAAAGAGCTTCATACGGAGCCATTCCTGTAGTAGCTTGAAAGCTATTGTTGTAAGCAAACTCCACTAACGGTAGATGTGTTTCCCAACTACCGCCAAGATCCAAAACGCACGCCCTCAGCATATCTTCAAGAGTTTGAATGGTTCTTTATGTTGTCCATCCGTCTGTAGATGATATGCAATGCTAAAATTCAATTTCGTCCCCATGGCTCCTTGTAAGCTTTTCCAAATTTTTGATGTGAATTGCGGGTCTCTATCTGAAACAATGGTGATTGGAGTTTCATGCAATCTGACTACCTCTCTGATATATAACTGTGCAAGTTGTTCCATATTAAAATTTACTTTGATTGGCAAAAAATGGGCAGACTTCGTCAAACGATGAACCACTACCCAAATAGCATTGTGACCTCTTGTTGATCTCGGAATACCCACCACAAAATCCATTGCTATGTGTTCCCATTTCCATTCTGGAATATCCAACAGTTTCAGCAACCTTGACGACCTTTGATGTTCTGCAATGACTTGCTGACAGATAATACATTTCCCTACAAACAAACCAATTCCTCTCTTCATATTTCTCTACCAAAATGTATCTCCAAGATCTCGATACATTTTTTGTACTGTCAGGATGTGCATCATATGGGGTGGAATGAGCCTCTTCCAATATCTCGTTTCTTATACTTTCATCTTTAGGTATACACAACCTTTCTCTAAAAGTCAGCGCGTTATTTGTAGATAATTCAAACCTGATTTTCTGTAGGAGTGGATCCTTATCCCGTGTTTCCTTGATTCGATCCCAAAAAGTAGGTTGAATCATAAATGCTTTGATACTCGTTGTAGCTTGAGTTGGCGGCGTGATGACTTCCAATCTCACTTTCTCAAAGTCTTTTATCAAGTGTTCCTGCACCATGGGTAAAACTACCAACCGCGATCCTGTCTTTCTACTTAAGGCATCTACGACTACGTTACCCTTGCCCGAATGGTAAAGAATTGTAAAGTCATAATCTTTCACTAGCTCCAACCATCTCCTTTGTCTCATATTTAGTTCCTTCCATGTGAAGAAATATTTGAGACTTTTGTGGTCTGTATAGATTTCAGACTTCCCACCATAGAGATAATGACACCATATCTTTAAGGCGTGAACTACCGCTGTAAGTTCCATGTCGTGTGTCGGATAGTTCTGTTCATACAGCTTCAACTGTCTAGAGGAATAAGCAACTACCTTTCCATGTTACATCAGAACACAGCCCAAACCCTGTTTGGAGGCATCACTATAAATTACAAACCCATCCGAACCTTCAGGTATCGTCAATACAAGAGCCGAAACTAATCTCTGCTTTAGTTCTTGAAAACATTTTTCACACTTTTCCGTCCATTGAAACTTCACACCCTTTCTAGTCAACTGCGTCATCGAGCCTGCTATTTTTGAAAAACCCTCAATAAATCTCCGATAGTATCCAGCCAACACCAAGAAACTGTGAACTTCACCCACATTGGTCGGTTTAGGCCAATTAGTTACTGCTTCAACTTTGACTGGGTCTACCTCGATTCCCTGGGCAGTAACCACGTGACCAAGAAAATCCACTTAATCGAGCCAAAATTCACATTTCTTGAATTTGGCATATAATTTCTCTATTCTCAAAGTTTCGAGTACTATCGGAGTTGTTTCTCATGTTGCTTCTTATAGAGTAAACGAGTATGTCGTCAATAAATACTATGACGAATTGGTCTAAGTACTGATGGAACACCCAGTTCATTAGATCCATAAATACAGCTGGAGCATTGGTCAAGCCAAAGGGCATGATAGTGAATTCATAGTGTCCATAACGAGTCCTGAAAGCAGTTTTTAGTATGTTACTTGCCTTAACCTTTAGCTAATGATACCCCGACCTCAAGTCGATCTTTGAAAATACCGTTGCACCCCTTAACTGGTTTTATAAATCTTCTATTCTTGGAAGCATGTACCTATTTTTGATAGTTAGATGGTTCAACTCTTGATAGTCAATACACATCCTCATACTCCCATCTTTCTTCTTCACAAAAAGTACCAGAGTGCCCCAAGGAGATACACTCGGTCGAATGAAACCTTTTTCCAACAACTCCTTTAATTGTAACTTCAATTCTTGAAGTTCTTTTTGTACCATTCTGTACGGGGCCTTAGAAGTCGGTGTCGCGCTAGGAATCAAGTCAATTGTAAATTCCACTTGTCTATTTGGTGGAATGCCTGGTAGATCTTCTGGTAATACGTCTGGGAAATCTCGAATAACGTTAATATCATTAACAGTTGTTTCCATATGTTTGGATCCGACGATATTAACTAGAAATCCCTGGCTTGACTCCTTTCTCATCATTTTCTCCGCTTGCAAGGTCGATACCATGCGAGGTAACGACTTGAACCTTGCTCCAAAGAAACGAAACTCTTCCTCTCCCTGTTTGTGAAACAATACTGCTTTCTCGTGACATTGAATGGTTTCATGAATGAGTCCCAACCAGTCCATGCCCAGAATAACGTTGAAGTCTTTCATTTCTAAAAGGTATAAGTCTGCCAACAGTACCTTTCCGTCAATCTCTAACTTCATTGCCTTAGTTATCTGATTTGGGCAAAGAGTTCAGCCTGAAAGGATGCTAACTTCTAATTCATTGTTTGTTTTCACACATACAAAGTTAGATCTAGTGACAAAAGTTGTAGAGATAAAAGAATTTGTATCCCCCACATCAAAAAGTACGTAAGCAGATACATCAGATAATAAAAGAATACCTGTTTTTGTAGTTATAGTGTTAGACTTAGAGACGAAGAACGCAAAATTGAAAAACATAAATAGGTACCTCAATTAAAATACCTGCAATCACATTCAGATCCTGCTCTGCCTCATGTTGATTCAATGCAAAAACTCGAGCCTTCCCTTTCTTGTTCGTCCTCATCATTATCTTTCTTCTTTGGAGGCTCAGTACAGTTTAAAGCAATGTGTCTTGGCTTACCACACCGGAAAACACATGTTCTTCCCAAGCAAGCATTCACCCCTGTGGAGTTTATCACACTTAGGAAAAGGTGTAATACTCCCACTCACCCCATCGATACGAACTCCGGTGCTTAGTCTTTTATTCTGCCAGTTACGTTTGTCCTTGATCTGATCATTCTACTTTCTCTTTCCCAATGACTCCTTGCCTTGTTATGTATACTGCTTAAATATGTCTTCTTATATGAAATAGCATGAGCCCTCTCCAAAATTTCACAATATGAAGTGAAACGATGAGACATAATGATCATGCTAATCTCCGGGCATAGTCCATTTTCGAACCTCCTGATCTTCTTAACTTCTGTGCCTACCAAGTGCGGGGCATATCTCGAGAGTTGCTCAAATCGCTTCTCGTAATCAGTAAGTGACATGTTTCTCTGTCTGAGTTGAAGAAACTCTGATTCCTTGAAGTTGCTTAAGGCCCGTGGGAAGTATTTTGCCATCACTTCATCCTTAGTATGAAGATGAGGCGGCCATGATGGAGTCTGCCTTCTTTGGAGTTCCCTGTGATGTCAGTACAGCTAATTGATTAGTAAGAGATGACATCTGAGCTGCAAGGGTTGTAATGGGATCCACCTCATGAAGTCCAACAACTTTCTTTGTATTTGAACGCTTACTTGGCCATTGATAGATATTAGTAGCTATCTCATCCAGCAATTCATAAGCCTCATTTGGAGTCTTGGTCATCAATGTACCCCCTACTGCAGAATCCACTATCGTTCTTGTTTGACCATTCAACCCGTTGTAGAAGAGTTCAATTTGCACCCAACTTTGAAAACCATGTTGAGGACATCATCTAAGCAAGTCTTTAAATCTTTCCCAAGCTTCATAAAATGGTTCGAAGTTAGATTGTCTGAATTGACCAATTTTACTCCTCAACTGAGTTGCCTTGGAAGGTGGAAAGTATTTTGTGAGAAATGTTTGAGCCAATTCTTCCCAAGTTGTGATAGATCCATATGGCAAAGACTGGAACCATGCTTTGACCTTATCTCTTTAAGAGAAGGAGAATAGATGAACTCTGATGGCATCTTCAGTAACACCGTTCATCTTGACTGTATCATAAATCTTGAGAAAAGAACCCAGATGAGCATCTGGGTCTTCTATTGGAGCTCCACCAAACTGATTTTACTGCACCATGTGTATTAGTCCTAGCTTCAGTTCGAAATTAATTGCAGCGATAGTTGGATGTGCAATGCCAGAGTAGTTGTCGTGGACAACTGGTTTGATATAATCTCTAATGGGGCGATGTTGATTGTTTTGATTGGCTATTTGCTCTGCTTGCTCTGCCATTGCTTCACGGTTGTGTCTCTGACTACCCCTTAGAAATTTGAAAGTTCATTCTAGTTCAGGATCAATAGACAATGGTCCAACACTTCTCGATCTTCGCATAAACCTAAACACGAATAAGAAAAATATCAAAAGAAAAGAAATCTAAATTAAAATAAAAGTTACTTGGTAATAATATTAGTAAAAATCAAATTAAGCAATCCTCGCCAACGGCGCCAGAAACTGTCATGGGTTTTATACAACGTAAAATATACCGCAAGTGTACGACGTCAAGTTTTGTAATTTAGTAAAAGAGTTAGAGTGTCGAACCACATGGATTGTAATTTAATTCCACTAAGTACTATAATTATGTAACTTCTATTTTATTTAGACAATTGATGATTGCTTGATTGATTGTTTTAAACTAATCAAAGCTAAAATGCTATGACAAAATTGGACAATATAAATTATCAAAATGAGAAAGCCTAGGGAATGATTTCACCAACTTTCAATTATGATTCAATGACATCAAATTATTCTAATTAGTTTTCCCATATTTAAAAGCAAGAATCCAATTGTATTTCTCTTCCATCTCTCGAGTGCCGGTTAGAAATTAATTCTAGAATTCAATCCCAATATTTCTATTCCGAATTAAAACCTAGAATTTATCAAAGTCCCGATTCTTTTGTGGAGTAAGTTTCATAAATTTTACACTTTCTCTCGAAACCCTACGTTGTATCAATCTTATGATCACGCCTAAATTCCCCTCTCTCGAGTGCCGGAATTCATTAGCATCTATTCATTCAATTATTGATCAGGTAATTGAAAGTATTATAATCATAACACAATTAAATATAAGTGGGAAATTCCAAAAGAAATAATTCATGTATTCATCAAACCATAATCTCAAGTTGGCTATATCAAACCCTAGCTAAATTGTCTAGCTCATGAAATAGAACATGAAACCCATACAATTTATAATGGAAAACATAAAAGAAAAGGTAAGAAAGAACTCTTTTGAAGTGCAAATCGAAGTCCATTTTATGATTTCCACCATTTCTTCACTTGATTTCTTCAATTCCTTCTTGTTGTTGTCCTAGGAAATTCAGCCCCCCCCCTTTTTTTTTATCTTTCTCTCCTTCTTCCTCTCCTTAGAATTAGAATTTTGGGACGAATTATGGTTGAATTGGGCTAAGAAAAGATTTTAAAAATATTAAAACTCGTTTCTCGCATAGGAAGCGCCTCGGTGCCCAAATTGGGTGTTGCGGCGCTGCCATCTTTGTATTGGTTCAGAGACGTGGGCGCCCACATCTCGGCGCCTGTTTTCGGTGGAGACTATAATGTGGATCCTTCAGTATTTTTATCATAACGTTTGCTTACAATGTCTGATTGAGGCGATTCAAGATTCTTTATAAAGATAACTCAAAGGGCTACAACTTTGGTTCAGATATCATTTTCCAATTCAAACGTTTGCTATGTCAAAAACGAGTTTCAATATGAGACTACGAATCTGGAGCATAACTTTCTTGGTTGGAAATTGATGTATCATCATACTTTGCTTATATTTGATCCCTTTGACTTCTTTCTTCATCCAATTGACTCCTAGCATTTTTGAATCTTCATTTTGAGGTCCGACACAACTTTTGAGTATTTGCACTTTAGTCCTCGAACTTTGGATCTCTTACAATATAGCCAGTTTATCCAATTTTGTCAACTTTTGTTTATTTTCTTCAATCTCATCAACCTACATCATAACATCAAAATCACGCATTAAAACATCAACAACTCATAAGAATTAACCAAATAACAAGTTTAATGGCATTCATAACATGAGTAAAATATCACTCATCAATAGTGAACTTATGAGGAATGTGTAGTTAAAAAGTATGAAAAAGGTTAAACCGTTCAATAACAATACTACTCATTTACCCTTTTCCCAGGTAGCGATTTTCGAACACAAATATATGTTCACTATGCTTATTCTAAATTCCCAACATGCCAAGATATTTGATTATGTTAATTAATCTTACTCATGGTATATCAAAAACCCCCAAGTTCACAAGTAACAACACAATTCCGTTGTGAATTTAGGTAACCAATAAGACAATTACATTGAGTTTATTTCTACGTATGATCACTCTATAAAAGTGGTCCAATCCAATACATTTCCAAGTGTATAAGTGCCAATACTCCCAAAATCCACTCGCATGGTCAAGGCTAAACTTTCAACCTCTCGTTAGAGTAGCTAATCATACGACTCTCTTAAAACAAAGTGTCGACATGTGTTCAACAACTTATGACGAAACAATTCTCGATCAAAATACTAGTCAATGTGTGTTTGTGATTCTCTATTTAAGCGCCTAACTCCTATTGTCAAAGAGTGGTCAAATGCCCATTGTTGGACGTTCAATATCATGAAATGTTCATGCAATAAATATAATGATATATACAATCGAAATTTTTAACAACAAATTTTGAATACAATGTATGATCATATTTTGTACTTGGAACCAGTGTTTTAAAAATTGACTTGGCTATCGCCTCGAAAAAGAAAAAAAGGGTCAAATGGTCGAAATGGAATCGAACTGATGATTTTTTAAAAAATAAAAAAACATAAATCTACAAAGAAAAAAAAGAATGAAAAGCAAATCAAATCACAGAAATAATCCATTACAATAAACAAATAAGAGGTTATGGCACTGCGATCATTCCCCACTTCTGCCTTCCAGAAGTAAATTTTTGTTTTGATGAAATTATGTTGACTTCTTCTATATGACATAAAAAATGATTTACAAGGCATGGGGTAATTTTTGGGACTGATAGATTGATAACAAAATAGGGTTTCAAATGTTTTAACTTTTCCACTTTTATCTCGGGTATATGGGAACGGGTCATAGGCTTTCTAAAAATCACCCGCTCAACGGATTTTCAAGAGAGTTTTTAATTAGAGGCATTATAAGTCAAATTAGACCTATTTTGGGCCTGTTTCTCGATTTTTTCGATTGAACCAATCATGCCGATCCGATTTTTAAAACAGTGCTTGAAATCTTTACTCGTGCCAATTAATTGGCATATTATAAAGTGATAAAATTTTATTTTTGGTAAATCATGGTAAAATAATATGCATAAATTATAGGGAGAATAGCAACTGTAGTCCCTAACCTTTCAAAACTTAGCGAAATGTCCAAACCTTTCATTTTGACAGCTAATGTCCCAAACCTTTACTTACAATGGCAGATGGAGGACACGTGGATGGAATCTGCCTATCCACCCATTAGTTGACTCAATTTTTCCCCTCATTTTAACCATTTAAGTGAAGGGCAAATTGCTCATATCTCCATTTCCACCTTTAAAAATCAAAACGTCAATTTCCCTTTTCTTAATTCCACAAATTGAATGTGAAGGAGCATTGATACACCATTTTCATCCACAATGGATGCACAACCGACGATTCTGAAGAAAATGATAGAGATTGCTTGCCATCTTAGAGGGCCTCATCTCGCTCCTGAATATGGTTGAGTTTTTTGAGTTTCTGTTGAGATTTTTTGGCAGTTGATCAAAGTTGCATGAAAATTTGAATACTTACCAATGAAGATTGAGCATTGAACATGGTAAACAGTTGTTTGTGCATACAAGTTGTATTCATTTTATTTTGAGAAAATTATATGTTCAGCATTTTGCTAGGGCTTGGATATGGTGAATATGTATCATCTTACAAACAGTTGTATGGTAAATATACTATTTTATATATACATGTTATTTTCCCTATTTGTGCTCGTAAATCCTTTTTATTTAATTTTTTTTAAATACAGTGAATGGTTGCAGATATTTTACAATAAGGCTGCATCATGGTGGTATATTGATAAATGTATTTTATACACTTACTCGGACTCCAAAATATTGATATTTTGTAATTCTTTTAGGGTCCGTTTGATCGCAAAGGTGGAAAATTGGTGGAAAGAAAATGAATTCTATGGAATTGAATTGTCTAGAAATTGTTTTATTGGGAATTGTAATTAATTGTGTTTGATTGGTATAATTTTTTACCTGAAAAATGTTGAAAGTTTGGTGTCAGTTTGGCTTTATTTTTCATGAAAATCGTCCATTAAAGTGATAATTTCCTTTACCATTGGGTCTATAATTTGTTTCACTTGTCAAAAGAGTTAAAAAATTTAAAAATTTACCATACCGAATACCATTCGTTTGACTTTGTTTTGTATGAAAATTGTCAATAAAAGTGATAATTTTTTTAACATTGTATCTAGAAGTTTTTCCAATTGTTAAAAAAAAAAAGATGGAAAATCAATTGGTTTCCACAAAACCAAGGACTTGGTGAGCATGTGAGCCAAATGTGGAAGATTTTTACCGTGGAAAATAAAGTATATCAAATAAGGCAAAAGTATAAGTTGAAATTTATTTTCCATTTTCCATGGAAAATAATGACATATCAAACAGGGCTTTAATGAAATTATAGCCTAATTTATTATATAATGTGTTATTAGGTGAAACCCAATGAATGGAAGTGAAATTGAAAGAAAGAAGCGAAAAATGGCAAGATCCAATATTTGGGGGCTAAAGTACAAATACTCAAAAGTTATGTCGAAACTCACGATGAAGATTCGAGAATACCAGGGGTCAAATGGATACAACTAAAGATCAATAAGAGTGAAAACAAATCAATTTTTAACCGCACAAGGATGCCAAAATTTTTAGTTAGAGATTGAGACCCGTTTTTGGTCCAGTAAACGCTCGAATTGAAAAATAGCTATTTCTATCAAAATTGTAGCCCTTTGAGTTATATTTCGAACGCATTTTGAATTCACCTTAATCGAAAATCAGGAGAAAAAGTTATGATACAAATATCGAAACAGACGCAGAGTTCGGAACAACGACTCAGAGCCCAGACGCTGGAATCTTAGCGCCCAGGCACCCGAATACTGATTATTTTCAGCAAGGATAGTGCCCAGGCACTGCCTGGATAAATATCGCAGAACCTAGCGCCTAGGCGTTGTGCCGTACAAGTAGGTTTTTTTGTTGAATGGGCAGAAGCTCATAAAAAGACTCCAATTTGGCCAAAGATGTGTAGGGAACTATAAATAGACCAAAGAAACGAATTTGGGTTCTACACATTGAAAAAAGAGAGACACAATGAGACATCGAATAGTCAAATTATGAGAAGCAATTCATCGTGAGATTCAAGTTTAAAGTAAAGATTGGAAGCGGAAGAAGATCTTGGTGCAAGAATTGATTCTTTTACATATCTTTATTCAATTAATCTGGTGATGTACTCAAACATAATTATTTATTTTTCCTTTTACATTATGTTTAACTAAACTTTAAATTATGGCGAACAGTGTAGTCCTTTTGAGATCCTTGATTCTTTAATTCCAAGATTTCTATAGTTTATTCTTTTATGTGCTGATTTTATTTTAAGATTAATGCTTTGAATTATCTAGCCAATAATTTGATGATTACTTGAGTTTCTTACGAACCGAGAGGTGAGTTTGAGGCTTAGAACGAATAATAAAATCCGGTAAAGTAGTATAACGTGTAGAGATACATATACTAATTGTTCCGGTCATTATCGAAATTTTTAGAACCATATTTGTTTAACTAAGGGTAATTCGCATAGAGATATGAAATTGAATTAGTTAAATAGGTTCAATGAGAACTCGAGGGGGTAAATTGAATACAAAAGAAGGATTCGGCCGAATACTACATTAGGTTAGACTCTTGAATTATGAATTAAAATGATCATTGGATGAACTTGTTTTAGTTTAATATTCATTACATAATCGAATCTTATATCAATCATTGTTTGAAATCTTTTCATACTTTCCATTAGTTTAAAGTAGTTATTTCATAGAGAAAAATATTCACAACTATTACCATTTTTATTTGTCTTTTTATCAAATAGGAGTTAGTGAAAGTAGATTAAGATTAAAGTATAGTCCTCGTGGGAACGATAATCCGAACTCAAATGTCTACTATATTACTTGTTATGATATCATACACCTACAATATACAAAATGCAACAAATATTATTTACGAAGATGCAAAATTGGGTCTACAAGATAGTAAGATAAGTTATCTAGACTCCGTCGATCCTGATGTATTTAATAGATTTCTGTTGAAAATGCAATGAAGATGTTGGGATATTTTCAATGAATGAGGTATGTTTATAAGTTTGAAAAGAAGAGGTTGAGTGAGGCATCATTTTGGTTAGTAACTGATGCTGATTTCACGAACTTGGTGAAATTAGTTGGTGACAATAGGATAGTTGATGTATATTATTTTCCAACCATAGAAGAAGTGTTGAAATTGCCTTGGGAAGATGCATTGCCTTTTGAACTTTGTGTTGTTGATCTTGAAACTGGAGATTACTTGGGTAGAACCAATGGAGGTGAATCACAAAGCAAACTATGTTGTAGAGGTGTTTGATGAATATTTGGAAGGTCATCTCTATGTTGTTGCTGAACCTATAAGTGATCATGATGAAGAAGATGTGGATGCTGAGGGAAATGATGAAGCACATGATAAACCTGTAAGTGAACATGAAGAAGAAATGGTGGATGTTGAGGGACATGATGTAGTGCAGAATATATAGTATCAACAAAATGGCATGTAGGAAACTAATACCTAATTTGAGCAGATTATAGGTGAGGAACAAGATATTGAAGTAGAAGACTAGATCAGTAGTATATCAATGCTCGTTCACGTTCAATTTGTGGAATAAAAAAAGGAAAACTGACGTTTTGATTTTTAATGGTGGAAATAGAGATATATTTTCCCTTAACTTAAATGTTTAAAATGAGGGGAAAAATTTTGGGTCAACTAATGGATAGATGGACGAATTCCATCCACGTGTCTTTCATGTGCAACGGTAAGTAAAGGTTTGGGACCTCAGCTGCTAAAATGAAAGGTTTGGCTAATTCCTGCTAAGTTTTGAAAGGTTAGGGATCACAGCTGCTATTTATCCTAAATTATATTCTATTAAAAAAAATACTTTCATGAAAATACTATTAATAACGACTTACAGATCCAAGTAATGTGCATGCAAAGTGAGAATAATAAAATCTTTCAAAAATGTAGAAATATGAAGGCGATAAAATGAAGCGAAGTATGTCGAATGAAAATCTCCTTAAGACGAATTTCTTCTACTGCACTGGCTAGGATCAAATGAACATTGTCTTCCAAGATACTATGTTTCTTCTAAAATCAGTACAACATAATATTAATTTTGTCCGATGAATCAAAGTCTGAAAATAATAAAAAAAAAATTATTTTGATAGAATTTGGAGACATGATAAATTTAAAAATCAATTATTTTGGAATGGGATTTTGAGAAGGGAGTTAGGTTAGCCGAAAGCTGGTTATCGATTCAAGACCGTAATGTGCCCCTGTTTTTTAGGGTAAGAAAGGGTAGAGAAAAAGCTTCGATGAAGAAAATGAAATTAAGAGGTCCTATTTATATATTTCTTGTGTATATTCTCAATGGTAATATCTTTAGGCACAAATTCATTTGAACCATTGGAGCACACCATTTTGGATTGGGACATTATCTGGTGGTCCTGATCGTACCCTATCAAAAGTACTATCCGAAACATAATATATAGGGATAGATAACTTTCACTATGAACATTCTTACGTAAAAATCTATAAAAATCATTTGGCTAATAAGTGAATATGAAACACTTTGACCTGTCAGCAATTATTGCAAGTCTAGACAATAAATCCAACATATTACCTCTCATATCAAATTTGGTTCTCTATTGTGTTTATTATTTCAGTCACGAACTCTTTTTAAGTTCTGGAAGGGATTTAGAAAAATCTCAAAAAAAATTCTCATAGAATTGGTCAAGTTCGCGCTCACATATGTATCTTATAATACTACACTTGTACTGCTAAAAAATATAATCGTCGTTATAAGCAAAGCTTATTATCCTCAACAATCTTTTGTATGACAAGTGTTTGGAGATATTTTCCAACGGGTGCGTGATGTTGAGAATAGGGTAGAGACCCTATACTAGAGCACCGCGACCTTTTACATCATGTACATGCAGTTTTGAATCGTACCTTATCTATTGAGGGTTTTTGGAAGCAAAAAGCCGGTTCACGTTGGGTATGTGAATGAGATCACAATACTTGTTATTTCCATGCGATGGTTCAATGACGTAGGATCAAATCGTGTATTAGGTCCATCAGGATGCAAACATGGGTTGTCTTAGAAAATCCTGATGACATTCAATCTTCTATTATTGCTTTCTACCAAGATCTTCTATCTGCTCCTACACAGTCGTTGAACCCCATTCGTTCTGATATCATCCCAAGGCTTTGACGGATGATGATAATTTGTCTTTAAATCATATCCATTTGATTCATGAGGTTGGGGAGGGGGTGTTTTGTATAGATGTTGACAGTGCTGCCGGACCGGACGGATTCTCATCCATATTTTTCCAACATTGCTGGGACATTATTCATGATGATGTATACATGGCTGTCTTGGACTTTTTTTTACGGCAACCACCTTCCTCGGGGTTTTGTTGCTACCACTATTGTCTTGCTCCCTAAGAGGGACGGTACTTGTAGATGGACCAACTTCAGACCTATCAGTTTATGTACTGTATTCAATAAGCTTATTACTAAGCTGTTGAACACTAGATTGAGTACTTTGTTACCGCGCATTATCTCTCCACAACAGAGTGGGTTAATTTTTGGTCGCCTAATTGGGGACAATGTTCTTTTGGTTCAGGAGCTTATTTACACTTTGGATGATAGAATGGGGGGTAACGCTATGCCGAAACTTGACATGACTAAATCTTATGATCGCATGTATTGGAGTTTCATTTATTCTGTACTAGAGGCATTTGGTTTTGATTGGATCTGGATTGATAAAATTAGTCGGTGCATCTCGGAGTGTCATTTTTCGGTTCTCCTAAATGGCCGCCCTTGTGGTTTTTTCCCTTTCTCTCAAGGGCTCAGACAGGGAGATCCTATCTCACCATCTTTGTTCATCATAGCTGCTGATTACTTCCCACGCCTTCTTACTTAGAGGTTTCAGGAGTATCCAGTATGTCTTATCGGCATAGAGATAGTACTCTTGTCTCACACCTTTCATTCGCTGATGATATGATCATATTTGCCAATGATCAGAAACAGTCTATCAAGAGAATTCTTGGTTGTTTAGAGTACTATGAAGGGGTCTCTGGTCAGTTGGTGAATAGAGACAAGAGCGGACTCATACTACCCAAACGGGCATCTATTAGTCAGATAGACGACTAGAGATTTTGACTGATTTTTGACACCAGCAGCAACCGTTCACTTATCTGGGAGTCCCTATATTCAAGGGGGCCAAGAGGAGCTTTATTTATGATGACCTTATCTAGAAGGTCAGGAACAGGATCTCAGGTTGGGCTTCACGTCTTCTATTATATAGGGGTCGTATTACTTTGTTGAGATCAGTGCTCTCCTCCATGCCGCTTAACAATTAAAAACATGATTTAAAATACGGTAAATAAACTAACAATCTATAAAATAAGAAAATAAAAGTCTTGGAAATTTCGGAGGAAAATGTGGTTGGAATTTACGATGTCGCTTAACCTTTTGTTTCATTAAGATCAATCCAACTATGCTTCGATGCAAATTACCAAAATACGATAGTTAGACCCGATTTTCCTATTTTAGTTAATACCCCCTCTCGAGGTCATATTAACCCTAATTGATTAATTTGTATCGCATATCTCTATGTCGATAAAAACATAACCACTTTTCATAAGTTTTTGTGAAAATACTCAACGGATCACCTGATGTAGATGTATATCTCTATATCATCTAGACGCGTCTAGTATACTAGACAAACCCAGGGTATCGATTATTTCGGCCTAGTAAATGCAACAATTTCTCAATAATTACACAAACTACCTAACAATTCCATCTAGTGATCAAGTAAATGAAATCATTTCAAACATGATTATCAATACACTATGATTTTGATAACAAATGCATTTTTCATTCATTCAATACATATATCAATAATTAATGAAACTAGGTTAAGCTAAATTCATAAATTCCAACACAAAAGGCTTTAGCTCATTTTATATATATGAAAACAAAGGAGAATATTAATCCAATACATAACAAGTTTGACAAAATAATTGAGAAAAAATCAAAGTTATAGAATAAACCCTAGTTGAAGCGTGGAGTTGATTTCTCCCAAAAATCTTGCCAAATCCTTGATGTCTTCTCCTTGTTGCTCTATGATTTTCCTCCAAAACAAGCCAAGATCAACAAAAGAAAAGAAAAGAAGAAGAAAAGAAAGGAAAATGAAGAACAAGCTAGAGAGAAATTATAAAACTTAAAAACTAAAAACTAAACTATATATTTTACAAAAAAAAAAGGTCCAAGCCTAAATATAGGAAAGATATTTTCCTATCTTAGCCATTAAGTTAACTAAAATATCCTAGGAAAAATTGCAACCAAAGTCCCCAAACTTTTGGAAAGTGAGCAAAATGGTCCCTCGACTTTTATCTTGTACATTTTGGTCCTTGGATTTTGACTTTCATTTCATTTATGCTCTTGATAAATTTCACTTCAAGTCCTTCAATTTTCTGGATTGTGGAATTCAGTCCCCATCTTTACATTTTTGTGCACTTTAAGTCCATTTTCTTCCTTTTTCGCTCTGTTCTTTTTCTTATCGGGGTTTTCACCTACAAAAGTGGGAATTACACAATTATGCACAGAAATATACTCAATTTCATTTCCAATTAATTCCAGAAAAGTGCTCAATAAGTGTATTTTTACACACTTATCAGAGATCTCTTTTGAGCCCATTTCTTACAGGCCAAGTATTGTATGGAACACACTCTTTATTTGTAGTTGTTCCTTACTCGACTTCTCCTATCTGGAAGAAGCTGAAATTATTTGGGCCCCGTATAGAGCCATACATTGCTTAGCACCTTGGTGTAGATCAGATTTTATTTTGACATGATAGCTGGATGGGTGAGACCATTTTGGTATCCCTATTTCCACACCGGCAGCACACATCTACAAGGGTACAGGATTTTTTTGATGATACTGGGTGTAATATAGGACGTTTATTACTAGTTCTTCCTTCTCTGGTGGCGGAGCAAATAGGGGCTATACCTTTTTGTGCAGATACCCCAGATCGAATTGTTTGGCGAAATACTTCAGATGGTAGCTTCGCTACCAAGTCCGCTTGGCAGCTCTTACGGTCGGGACGCCAATATCAGGATTCATACCATTTACTACAGAGCTCCATTTTGCCAGTCAATGTCTCATTTTCCTGCTAGAGACTATGACAGGACCTCATTCCAGTTGATGTGGTTATTCATGTGAGGATTAGATGCCAGATAGCTTTTCGCTGTCAGTGTTGTTCCGAGATTGAGACTATCAATCATATTTTCACTGGCAGTAGTATCTCCAATCAGGTAAGGTATCATTTTGGAGATATTTTTTAGATACCTTTGAATTTAGGAGTGGTTATTAGGCAGAGATCCCAGAGATGGAGGTATTCGGGACATTATGTTCGTTGCGGACACATTCGCATTATCATTCCTCTATTGATATTTTGGTACCTATGGATCGCTAGGAATGATGTGAAGCATAATGGTACTCGCATTGTTGCCAAACGTATCATTTGGAGGGTTTATGGCATGATCTCATTTTTTCATATGGGAGGACTACTTCGAGTGATAATTGGCGAGGGGATTTGACACTTGCACCTATATTTGCTATTTTTATGGACCCCTCTTCTCCATCTCCCCCTATTCTAGTTTGGTGGCGTACTCCATCAGTCAGATCTGTTAAGATCAATACTAATGGATGTGTCAATGATGGCTTTGCGAGTGGGGATGCATCATCTGAGACCACGCAGGTCACTATATTATGGCTTTCTCAACTTCGTATGGACCATCCTTAATATTAGAGGTAGAGCTCTGGGCTATTCTTGATGGGATTTTACTAGCTCGTGGTCTTGGTTTTTCAGCGACTGAGGTAGAATCTGATTCTACAATAGCTATTCACTGCATAACTAAAGGAGGAGGACCATGGGCTATTCAGGGCATACTCAGACGTATCACAGATATCATATCTTCGACATAGATAAAATATCTCACATTTACAAAGAAAGAAATCAGGTTGCTGATGCCCTTGCTGCAAAGGATTAGGATCATCGACGATACCAGATATATGGTCCACATGATCTACCACGATATATTAGGGCACTAGTACAAGTCGACAAACATGGATTGCCTAGTGTCAGAGTATAATTTTGATTATATTTACAATTATTAGTTTTCCCTTAATTTGCAGTTGTTCCCTCCGCCAGTGTTAATCTGCCATTTTCTCATATTATCCACCATGTTGGTTTAAAAAACCCCCGTGAGGATTAGATCTGTCTTTCTCAGTTTGGGTGTTCTGTTGCAGGAACAGTCTTAGATTCAGAGTCTCAAGATTGCACAATATATCTCGTTACCTCTCTTCAAACTTTGAATTGGTCCAATCCTTTTTGTAGGCGTAAAATGTGGTTTACAGCATAAATATATGAAGATGTCGAGATAATCAATCAAAAGAAAATGAAAATCAGTAAAATGACTAGTTCAACTAGAGACCGACGAATAGGACACAATTTTATCGAGTTTTTCCGACTAGCTTGCAAAAAAGGGAAAGAAGCATAGAAAAAGATAAAACCAACAATGCTTTTTGCACTCACCCAAATTATGTGAAAAATTTGTTAGAAAAATAATAATAATCATAAACGAATAATCTAAATAACAGAGAATAAATAATTCAATTGGACTTTAAAACTTGAGGCCCCGTGTGAACACAGTTTCCTTAAAACTAATTCGCCCTCTTACTGTAGGTGCTTGAGATTTTACTTGAGCGTTTGTTTTTCAGGATACAACGGTAAACCATTAGAGTCCGAACACTACAGATTCGACTCTGACAAACTTAGTATCTGATCAATATCACCACCAAGACCTTGACGACAGTAAAATATGTATGCAGACAGAGGACAATTTTGTGTGTTTTGGAACTATAATGCAGACTGTATTCTTTGTGTCAGGAATAGTGGGAAATCGAGGCTTTATATAGACTTAACCCAAATAATGACGGATTAAATCTGTCCATAACTCAATGACAATAACCATTGGAGTTTCAGAAACCAAAAGTCCATTAAAGTTTCAACAGTTTCAAACTTAATGACAATAATCATTGGAGTTTTAGAAACCAAAAGTCCATTGGAGTTTCAACAGTTTCAAACTTAATGACAATAATCATTGGAGTTTCAGAAACCAAAAGTCAGTTGTTGATTGACATTCGTGTACATAGGCAACACCGGCACACAAGTTCAAGGTCTGAAGCCTATTTCGGTCCATGATTTGCACTTTCCTCTGCGCACGCATGTAGAGAGAGTCTCTATGCTACACATGATTATACACTTCTAAAGTGGTTATTGCTTTCATTAACTTCCTATGTGGGATAAACTTAAATTTAGTTTTCCCTCAAACATAAACAATATTCCAATCGTTCACTTTAAACTTCAATTTCTCATTCACCTGAGCTTCATTTTTGGCAATTAAATACATGATTTTGACGTTCTCACGGAGGAGAACACAAATTAATGTTGATCTTTCAAAATAAGCAATCGGGTCCCGCTCAAAATTTATGCCAAAATCAGTTATCGCCTCATTTTTCCAACAATCTCTCACATGAATGAAAATTGGGAAGAGACACAAAACGTGAAACAAAGACTTGGTAATAAAGTTCAACGGTTGAAAACTACATAGGATAGATAGGTCCCTTTGAACCTTCCATTGTAAAATCATATTTACTTTATTAACTGACCAGTAGACGCGTTGTTTTTGAATTGTTCTATCGTTTATGTAAATGATGATATGCTCTACACAAGATTCTTCCTAACACAATTCAGTTCTCATTATCATGAACCTATGCCTGGTTCTACTACTACACAATTCTCTTAGAAGTGTCCCCACTTCTCTGTCACATAGGTGATTTTTTATTACAAGTAACCCTAATTACTTGGCTCGATTTTTGATGCATAAGAATCATTAAAAGCATGTTGCTTATCCTTCATCCTTACGGGCATCACTGTTGCATCATAGGAATGGACAAGAGGGATCATTCTCCCCACAGTGATTTAATTAAGTCTTTACAATTAGGTTGTCCATTTGAACCTAAATCTTGGGATCTTCAGTCAACTAGGTTGGGTTTTCTTTGTATTAACTTATCCGTTCAAAGGTTTAAGTCACATTCATTTCGATGACTTCGCAACTAACTCTCTATTTAACCCTTTGATTAGCGGATCCGCAATGTTATCAATTGTCCTTACATAGTCAATAGTGATTTCTCCAGTTGAGAGTAGTTGTTTTATGGTATTGTGTCTACAACGTATATGTCTAGACTTACCATTGTACATGTTACTCTGTGCCCTTCCAATTGCTATTGACTGTCACAATATATATGCAAATTGCTGGCATAGGTTTCGCCAATCTTTGAATATCCTCTAAGAAGTTGTGTAACCACTCAACCTCTTCACCACATTTATCTCTATAAACTCAGATTTCATGGTAGATCTAACTATAATGGTTTGTTTATAGAATTTCCAGGATATAGCTACACCTCCCAATGTGAACACAAATCCACTTGGAGTCTTTTATATCAGATATCCAATTTGCATCACTATATCCTTCAATGATTGTTAGATTCCTGGTATAGTGCAGTCCAAAATTACGAGTATATCTTAAGTACCTTAGTACTCTTACTATTCTTTTCCATTGATCAGCTCCTGGATTGCTCGTGTATCTACTCAATTTACTAACTATGTATGCTATGTCTAGTCTTGTACAACTCATCAAGTACAACGGACTTCCAATAATTCTAGAGTATTCCATTTGAAAGACACCATCACCTTTGTTTTTAGATAGATGCCAACTCATATCTATCGGTGTTCTAGCCATTTCAATATCATCCTTGTTGAATTTTTCTAGAATTTTGTCCAAATAATGTGACCAGCTTAGAACGAGTCCATCTGATGTTCTGTTAATTATGATTCCAAGTATGACATCAGCTAAACTCATATCTTTCATGTCAAACCTTGAATTTAACATATTTTTAATGGATTTAATCATCTTATCGTTGCTACCAACAATAAGCATATCGTCAACGTAAAGACATAAAATGACATAACCATTTTTGGTGTCTTTGACGTAGACATATTTGTCACACTCGTTAATCTTAAATCTACATTCCATCATAACATTGTCAAGTTTTTTGTGTCATTGTGTTTTGAAGCTTGTTTCAAGCCATACGGTGACTTTACCAATTTACAAACTTCTTTTCATATCCTGGTGATAAAAAACCCTCAGGTTGTTCCATGTAGATTTCTTCATCTAACTCTCCATTCAAGAAAGCATTTTTAACATCCATTTGATGTACTTCAAAATTTCGTAAAGCAGCAATCCCTAGTATCATCCTAATATATGTTATTATCGTCACTGGTGAATATGTATCAAAATAATCAAGGCCTTCTCGTTGTCTGCAACCTTTTATTATTAATCTGGCCTTATACTTTTAGATAGTTCCATCTGCTTTCATTTTCTTTTTGAAAATCCATTTGGAGCCTAGTTGTTTGCTTCTTAGAGAAAGATCCACTAGCTCCCATGTATGATTTTGCAATATGGAATCTATTTCACTTTTAATGGCATCTTTCCATTGAGGTCCTTATGAAGAGTTCACAGCTTCTTGCTAACTTTGAGATTCACTTTCTAGCATATAGGTCAGAAAATCAGGACCATAAAATTTTTATGTCCTTTCTCATTTGCTACGTCTTGGTTCAACATCAATCTCCTCTTCTAATTCTTGGTCATGACTATTTTTAATTATAGTCTCATATGTCCGTTTAGAAGAGTTTGCTTACACTTTGGATCTGTACAGAAATACATGTTCAAAGAATGAAGCATTTTTTGATTCCAATATCCTATTTTTGTGTATGTCTGGGATTTTAGATTCATACACAAGAAATCGATAAGTCTATTATAAGCATAGGCAATGAAAATGCAATCTATAGTTTTCGGGCCTATTTTTACCTTTTTAGATGTTGGAACGGCTACTTTAGCGAGATACCCCTACACTCGTAAGTATTTATCGGAAGACTTTCTTCCTTTCTGTAACTCATAAGAGGTTTTTTCCATTTTCTTTCGAGGCACCTTATCTAAAAGGTAATTTGCTGATAACACAATTTCTCCCCACATGTTCTGAGGTAACTCAGAACTCACTGACATTGCATTCATCATTTCTTTTAAGGCATGATTTTTCCTTTCAGCAACACCATTTTGTTTAGGTGAATAAGGTGCAGTAGTTTCATGTATGATTTCATGTTGTGCACAAAATTCAGTAAATGGTGCTTCATACTCACCACCTCGATCACTTCTCGGCACCTTAATTTTCTTATTGAGTTGATTTTCAACTTCATTCTTATAGAAAATAAATTTCTCTATAGATTCGTCCTTATAAGAAAATACACATAATAGTATTTTGTGCTATCATTGACAAAAGTAATGAAGTACTTGTTACCACCTCTTTTTTTATACAAGTTTCAAATCATACACATCACTGTGAATTAAATCAAGTGGTCCTGTATTCCGTTCAATTGATTTAAAGAATGACCTTGTCAATATCATAGTTAACATGTCCTAGTCTACCATGCCATAAGTTGGATGATGCTGATTTCCTTGGGAATCGTTATACTTGGACTAATGGTTGGGTTAGGAATAAACTTCTCCTACAGTAAAGTTCATCTGATCATTCGCCTTTACTACTTCAATGAGTTTCTTAAGATGATTTGGGACCCAGACCGTTCAGATTCCTCAATGTTTGTACAAAGCATTATGATATTTCAGTATTTGTCTCTCAAAAGTGGTCACTCCCTACTCATCTTATGGGGATGCCTGCCCCCTGGAAGAAGTCTTAAAGCTGAAACATGGACTACGTTCGTGGAATCAACATGTATTTAGTGATGTTTTCCAATGAGTAAGAGATGTTGAGGATATGGTTGATGAGGCAGAGATAGTATAGAGCACTACGACCTACTGCATCATACTTAAGACAGACAGTGTTGTCGGTCCGGATGGGTTCTCATCCCTATTTTTCCAACATTGTTAGGACATTATTCAGAACAACATATATAGGGCAAACTTGAATTTTTATGGCAACCATCTTCCATGGGGTTTCGCTGCTACTACTATTATTTTGCTCCCTAAGACGGACAGTGCTTGTAGATGGACTAACTTTAGACCCATTAGTTTATGTACTGTGTTCAATAAACTTATTACTAAGCTTTTGAACACTGGTTGAGTACACTGCTACCGCGCATTATCTCTCCTCCACAAAGTGGTTTCATCCATGGCCGCCTAATTGGGAACAATATCTTATTAGCTCAGGAGCTTCTCCACACTTTAGATACTAGAGTATAAAGGGGTAACACTATGTTGAAGCTAGACAGGCTAAAGCATATGATCGCTTGGACTG
This sequence comes from Fraxinus excelsior, assembly GCA_019097785.1. Lineage (NCBI taxonomy): Eukaryota > Viridiplantae > Streptophyta > Magnoliopsida > Lamiales > Oleaceae > Fraxinus > Fraxinus excelsior. The sequence continues at coordinate 20,126,033 of CM032635.1, read as the reverse complement.
GGGCTTTATTTATTCTATTTTGGAGGAATTTAGATTTGATTAGATCTAGATCGACAAAATCGGGCGATGTATCTCGGAGTGTCATTTTTTTGTACACCTAAATGGCCAACCATGTGATTTTCTTCCTCTTCACGAATGCTTAGACAGGGTGATCCCCATCTTTCCATCCTTGTTTATCATAGCTTCAGATTATTTCTCACACCTGCTCATTTAGAGGTTTAAGAAATATCCTAGTATGTGTTATTAGCATGGAGATAATACTATTGTCTCATACCTTTTCTTTGCTGATCATATTCACCAATGGCCAGAAACAGCCTATCAAGAGGATTCTTGATTGTCTGAAGCATTACAGGGGTGTTTTCGTCGGTTGGTTAACATGGACAAGAACGGACTTATATTACCTAGATGGGTTTCTACTAGTCAGATTAGACGTTTGGAGATTTTGACTGGATTTCGACACCAACAGCAGCCTTTCACTTGTATGGAGATTCCCTTATTTGAGGAACCCAAAAGGAGCTTCATTTATGATTACCTTATAGAATGTCAGGAACATGATCTCGGGTTGGGCTTCAAGATTATTGTCACCTGGGGGCCATATCACTTTGTTGAGGTCAGTGCTTTTTTTCATGCCATTACATTTTCTTCAGATTACGTAGTCCCCAAAAGTTATCCTGAAGAAACTTGAGAGCATCTTTGCGCGTCTACTATGGGACTCCAAGGAACGGCGGGGTTTTTACATTGGCAGAGATGGAAGATGATTCACCTTGCTATTGATGAGGGTAGTCTAGGCTTCAAGAGATTACAGGATGTGGTGGACACATTCTCCATGAAGCTTTTGTGGTTATTCCATTCTCAAAGATCACTTTGGGCCAAGTTCTCGCTGGGTAAGTATTGTATGGAAACATATCCTTAAATTGTAGCAGTTCTCTACTCATCTTCTCCTACCTAGAAGAGGTAGAGATTAGTTGGGCCTCGGACAGAGCCATACACTGCATGGCACTTTGGATCAGGTCAGATATTCTTTTGGCATGATTGTTAGATTGATGAGACCATTTTAGGATCCATGTTCCCACATCGACAACACACATCTGCGAGGATGCAAGATTTCTTTGATGATACTGGGTGGGATATAGGACATTTATTACAGGTTCTCCATTATCTTATAGCGGTATAGATAGGGCTATACCTTTATGTGAAGATGCCCTAGATCGCATTTTTGACGGGATACAATGGATGGTAGCTTCACTATCAAGTCAGCATGGCAACTCGTACGTACATGACGCTAATATTAGGATTTATATCGATACCGTGGAGCTCCATTTTACCAGTTACTATATCATTCTTTTGCTGGAGATTGTGGTATGACCTCATTCGAGTCGATGTGGCTATTCAGAGAAGGATTGGATGTCAGTTGGCCTCTCGCTGCCAGTGTAGATCCAAGACTGCCTTCAGCTGCAATAGCATCTCCGATTAGGTATGGTAGTATTTTGGGAATATTTTCAGATACCTATGATTTCGAGAAAGAGAGTTAGATGGAGGTTCTAAAGATGGCGATATTTTGGACAGTATGTTCGTTATGGACACATTCGCACTATTATACCTCTACTGATATTTTTGTTTCTTTGGACTGAGATGAATGCTCTTAATTTCCAAGAATTAGTCACTTCAACATCCTTCGATGGTTATACGGGTATCCAAAGTACGAACGAGATGGATGTTTGTTGTCCTAACGATTCTTTTAGTCCTGGGTCCGATAAGGAAAGGGATAATTTCTAACAAAGTTTTCGTGTTGTTGATTCCTAGGTCTAGTGCTTCTTCTCCTATGCTGCCTATTGGTACTAGTGGAGTAGGATTGACCCATAATAAAGAACCTCTAGGTGTAACCTTTCTGCTATGGTAAAATTGGTAGACGCACTACTCTTAGGAAGTAGTGCTGGAGCATCTCGGTTCAAGTTCGAGTGGCGGCATGCCATCTTCTAAAAAACTAAATAGATACTATAATGAATTCAATTCCTAATTTCTTGTAATTAAAGAACTCTTTTTTAAGATTTTTATGATATTTTCAACCTTAGAGCATGTATTAACTCATATTTCTTTTCCGCTCGTTTCAATTGTAATTACAATTCATTTGATAACTTTTTACTCGATGAAATCATAAACTCTATGATCATCAGAAAAGGGCATGATAATGACTTTTTTCTGTATAACAGGATTATATTAGTTAATCGTTCGATTTATTCAGGACATTTTCCACTAAGTAATTTATATAAATCATTAATCTTCCTTTCATGGAGTTTCTCCCTTATTCATATAGTTCCGTATTTTAAAAAAAATAAAAAAATTTTAAACGCAATAATCAGCCCAAGTGCTATTTTTACCCAAGGCTTTGCTACTTCAGGTCTTTTAACTTAAATACACGAATCTGCAATATTAGTACCCGCTCTTCAATCCGAGTGGTTAATAATGCATGTAAGTATGATGATATCGGGTTATGCAACCCTTTTATGTGGATCATTATTATCAGTAGCACTTCTAGTCATTGCAGTTAGAGAAAAAACTTTCACATATGTCACATCATTCGACAGAGACACAATTTTCCACTTCCTTAGAGAAGGAAATCGGGTTGCAAGTGCTCTTGCTGTAGAGAGTTGGAATTATTGGCGATATCATATACATGGAGCAGCTGACCTACCATGACACTCGTATAGATTGATAGACATGGACTGCCCAACATTAGAGTATGATTTCTTTTATTCTTATTTTTTACTTTATTTGCATTAGTTCTTATTGTGAGAGAAGTAGTACTTCATTTTTTATAGTTTTACAACTTTCCTTTATCATTTATTTTCGTTGTAAGGGAAGTATTAGTTCCTTATTTACTACTTTCATTATTTGCTCACGTAACCACATTATTCATCTGCCACAAGTGAGGGTATATTAATAAAATGTGAGATGTAATGCCCTCCTTTAACTAAAAAAAACAAAATTTAATATATAATTGGTGCATATTTATGGCAAGATCTATTATTTAATTGAATTAATGTTCTAATAAATTAAATAATAGAATCTGTATTGTTAGAATTTATGTTGTATTGGCAATTCTTTAGACGAAAGGATTATTATAAAAGAATATGATTGTTATAAAAGAGTTGTAAAAGTCAAGGAGTACTTTTGACGGTTGTATAGATGAACTAGAAGTCTTTGGATTCAAGTATGGAACAAGGAGGAAGAGTCGTCAAATTTATGCTAGCATGTCGCCTAGCTCATGCTCGAGCGGGAAAACCCATCGTCGCTAGCCTCTCGCTCGAGCTGCACACCACACGCTCGCCTGTCTCTAGCCTGTCACTCGAGCAATAGAGTTGTCTGAGAAATTCCGGTTTGCATTTTTCGAGAATTCTATCTATCATATACTACCTAAACACCTCTTATTATAAATACCTAATATCCAGAACATTTTTGTGTGTGGTCGATCATTATATTATAGCTTCATAGCATCATTCCAAGATCCAAGAACACATCCAAATATTGAGATTAACCTTTTGATTATTTAGATCAATCAACCACATGTTTGGAAAAACATCAAATTTAAATAATTCAAAACACCCGCTTCCTAGATATTATCAGGAATGTACTTTCTCAATAGCCTTTAGAGATTGCTGAAGTTTGAGAGAGGTTGGACCAGAAGTACAGGAAAAGTACAAAAACAATGCGTTCTTGGAAATCCACATGAGATAGACAATTCTAGAAGATTGAGAGCATGTGTGAGTGAAGCACGTTCCAGTGGGTCTAGGTGATTATAAGAATTAGATCAGCGAGTCTAATGGGTTTTTTAGGTTGGATCATACTATAAGTTCTTATTATATATATTGGAAACTACTGGCTTGGTCCTGGAGTTTTTACCCAGTTAAGGATTTTCTCCGTCATGAAATCTTGTGTTATTTATTGATTTAGTTATTATAGTGGCAATTCAACATATGATAAAATTGATGTGATTAACTAAACATCTAGAACAATTAAGAAAGTGACTTGTTGCTATTAATTAATAAATTTAATTCTGTATTATTCACTTATAAGGTGATTTTAAGGTTGAACTATGGTATGAGAGACCAAATTTGATTCCTAACCTTAAGTTTTCTTGATGTCTGTCCCGTCATATTTTGATAGCAGTAATTATGCCATTGAAAATTTAGAATTAGAGCCTTCTTGAAATCGATGGATGAGCGTAGTAAATTGTTGGACCACCCCATCTACCATTGTTGCAGGTGTTTATCCCTACTGATATTTCAACTTGGTCTAAAAAAGATTTAGATGAGTGTAATTGGAATTGTAAAGGGCTCCATGCACTATTTATGGCTATATCACATGAAAAATTTAGGCGTGTGTCTATGTGTGATGTTGCTAAAAAGGTTTGAGATATTTTATAGATCTCATAAGGGAACTCAGACTGTTAAGAATTCTAAGTTACAGATGTTGACCACTAGGTTTGAAAAGACTAGGATGAATGGTGATGAGACCTTCGATGACTTCTATGGGAGCTTGAATGCATAGTCAATTCTAGATTTAATCTAGGTGAGAATCTCTGAGCTTAAAATTGTTAGAAAATCCTAATAACCTTACTTGAGAGATTTAGACCTAAAATTACGACTATCGAGGAGAGCAATGATCCAGATGTTGTTAAGATTGAAGATTTGGTTGGATCTTTTCAAATTTATGAACTCGCCATATCTTTGTAACGACCTGAATTTTATAATTTAAATCACTATCAAATTTATTTATTTCAATAGTGTAAGTATATGAAATTAACGAGTACAATTTAAATAATAGAAGAAATTCATAACCAAATAAAATATATTCCAAATAAATGTTAAAAGCCATGCATATTTCATTTATTAGATAAATAATAAATTTTAAATCCACTAATAAAGCATAACACATATTTAAATTTATAACCCAACAAAGCATGTCTTAAGTTTCTAAATAAAAATCCTTATGAAATAAACTAAGAAATTGCTGAAATTAAAAATATCTTGCTACACTAGATTATTTTATTGAGGCCCATAAATCCTGATACCATGATTGCACCTCATCGCCTCCCAACCTACAACCCGTTCTAACCTGTGAAGAGTAGAGAAAATGGTGAGTATATGGGAATACTTATTAGGACATGAAAAAAATGGTGCAATCTCGAATAAAAATATTAAACCACGCACAAAAAATATCATATCTTTAGAAACCGGTAAGAGCTCATAATATATCATATATTTGGTACCGGATGCCCATTTCATTGTTGACCTATAATTTAATATAACTCCACTTGTTTTGATTATAACAAACAATACACTTATATTTCTAACAAATTTTGTTTGTTAAGTTTTTCATGAATATATTCTCTTAAGCATTCAAAGAGTCAAATCGTCATCCGATAAAGAACAAGCAATTAAATGAGATTCGAAGAGAACAAGAACAAGAACTTTAAAGATTTAAGCTTGGAAGTAGTTTATTGGAATTTAAATGTAAATGTATTAACTCTTCGATTTTTAGTAAATGCATAAAGCTCAAATTATTTTTCATAATCTATCACTTGCATAAAAAAATGATTTTCATTTATATGAAATAGATTTTGAAAAAAAAACTATTTAAAAAAAGTCAAAGTCAAAGTTCGATCAACCGAACTTGGTCAACCAAAAGTCCAACGGCTATATTTTCAAAAATTGGTCAACCGAAAATTTCGATCAACCGAACTTACCCGAGAGTGCATCTTTTTGCTCTATAAATACCAATCTCTTTTGCATTCAATTTCACAAACTTACAAGAGATTTTTGAGAGCTTATTTATTGAGAAATCATTGAGTTTACTTAATTTTAAAGTCTATAGCATTTATTACAAAATAGTTTCTTGATTGATTTAATTTATTTCATTCATCTTATCAAGAAATCCTTTTTAGCAAACAACTTTTCATAAAACTTCATCTACTCTTCATTCTTGATAAAAAAAATTCTTTGCCAACACTTTGATTTAGTGTAAATCTCTCTTCACACTTAACTTGTATTATTTGTTAAGGGAGATCATTGGTTTGAAAACTTTGACACAAAAACTCAAACTACTTCATTATCATTTATTCATCAAAGTTTTCTTCATAAACACTTGAGCTTTATTACTTGCTATTTATTGAAATGTTATCCTAACTCTCTAAATACTTGAATTGATTATATCATTTTTTAAGATAGTTCTTTTAATTGTAAAATTATCATTTATACTTTTATGGTTTCGAGAGTCTTGTGAAAACTCGATTGTTATTAAGTCTATGTGTTCCTTGTTGTAAGTCACCTAAGGATAAGTGCTCCTTGTTGTAAGTCATTTAAGGATAAGTGCTCCTTGTTATAAGTCACTTAAAAATTGATACTCCTTGTTTGTAAGTTATCATTATAGTGCATTTGACTTTACTCGTGACAGAGAGCTTGGTAATGAGGACGTAGAACACATTGAGTATTGAACCCTATTAAATTGGTTTGTTATCTTTACGTTATCGCACTTTACTTCACATTGCTATTTAATTGAGCTATATCTATACTCGAATTTAATTATTGAACTTGCATATTTAATTCTCGTATCATACTTTGCATTTATATCTTGTGTGTTAAATTGTTTTGAGGCTAAGTGACGAAAAAGTTTCAAAAACCAATCCACCCCCCTCTTGGTTAGTTATTCTTGGGTTATCAATTGGTATCAGAGCCTAGGTGCACATTTTTAAGATTTCACTATCTTGTATTATGGCTAATCTTAATATTGAGGGACATTCTACAAATCGTCATCCTTTGTTTGATGGTACACATTATAATTATTGGAAACTAAAATGATGATTTACATTCACTCAATTGATTATAATGTTTGGGAGGTTATTAAATCTAGTCCTTATAAGCTTACTAAGGTTATTAAACTTGATGGAAAATATGACCAAACTATTCCCAAGCCTAGAGAAGAATATGATGATGATGATAAAAGAAAATTGTCATTGAATGCTAGAGCCAAAAATCTTCTTTATTATGCTTTGAACATAAATGAGTTTAATCGTATTAGTACATATGATTCCGCATATGATATTTGGCATGTATTAGAAATGACACACATGGGCACAAATAAAGAAAAAGAAACTAAGATAAATCTCTTGTAAAAAGACTTTGAAAATTTCTTTATGAAACAAGATGAACCCATTGCTAGCATGATTATTCAATTCACAGATATTGTTAATGGCGTTAAAGGTTTTGATCGAAAATTATTGATGGTGAACTTGTGAGCAAAATTCTTAGGTCTCTCTCGGAAGATTGAGATTCATTAAGAATATTAATAAAGAACACCAAAGATATCAACACATATCCTTTGGAAGAGCTCTGTGGAACCTTGATGACCTATGAGCTAAATCATGCTGAAACAAATGAGAAATCAAGAAAATCAAAAGAGGAAGAAAAAAAGGATTCTCCTAGAAGGCAAATAGCTTTGAAATCATCAAATGATGAAGAAACCGCAAACTCAAACAAGAGTGATGAGGAACTTAATGATCTTGTTCTCCTTGTCAAAAAATGGAGAGGTTTTCGCAACAACCGTAGATTCCAAAAGAAAGAAGACAAAGGTAAGGAAAAGAACAAAAATGTTGTTTGCTATGATTGTGACAAACCCAGTCACAAAAAAACCGGATGTCCGAACAAGAGAAAATTCTTCAAGAAGAAAGCCCTACAAACTACTTAGGATGATAGTGATGATGAGCAAGAACAAGATGAAGGTCAAGATGAAATTGCAAATATGTGCTTCATGGCCATGGAGGAAGAGGTAAACACAAATGACACTCTTTCTTATGATGAATTATCTACTTCATATGATGAAATTATTAGTGCTTTTGAAAAACTTGCTCTCAAACACTCTACCCTCAAAAAGCAATATATTTTATTGAAAAATGAGACCAAAAAGCTTTTAGAAACTCAAAAGGATTTTGAGAAGAAAAATAATGATCATGAACTCCTAATTAAAGAAAATGTTTCCCTAAAAGAAAATGTTCTTGATTTAACCAACATTGTGCACAAATTTACACAAGGGAAGAAAAACTTTGATTTAATGCTTGAAAAACAAAAATGTGTTTTTTTATAGAATTGACATTGGATACAAACCTTCTCTAAAACAAAAATTTCTTGAGAACATGTTTGTCAAAGCTTGTAACACCACATGTAGTTTTTGTAACAAATTTGGGCATATAGCTTTTAATTGCTTATTAAAAAAGAAACAACATTTTCAAAGAAATAAGTGGGTTCAAGGGTCCACTAGCACCAACTATAAAGGACCCAAAGTTAAATGGGTACCAAGATCAAAATTTGAATCAGCTCTTGTACCTGCGTTCAAAGATAAAGAGCAATTGGTTCTTGGATAGTGGTTGCTCAAAACACATGACCGGAGACAAAACATTATTGTCAAGCTTCAAAAGAAAATATGGAGGTCATGTCACATTTGGAGATAATGCAAAAGGAAAAATCATGGGCACTGGAAAATATAGGTAATCCTTCATCTCCATCTATTGAAAATATTTTATTAGTAGATAATCTCAAACATAACTTGCTAAGTATTAGTCAATTATGTGATAATGGTTATCATATTAAATTCGATTCTTCGAAATGCCTTATTAAGGAGGCTACATCAAAAGAGGTATTGTTCATGGGTAGCCATTGTAAAGATGTTTATGTCATCAATATTGAATTTGACAAAGAATTAAAATGTTTGTCAAGTTTTGAAGATGATACTTGGTTATGGCATAGAAGATTAGGTCATGTTAGTATGGACCTAATTTCAAAAATTTCAAAAAATTGTTTTGTTAAAGGTCTACCAAACTTGAAATTTGAAAAGGTCAAGATTTGTGATGCTCGTCAACTTGGAAATCAAACTAAAGCTCCTTCAAAACCAAGCAATTCTCTTCAACTATAAAATCGTTACAACTTCTTTACATGGATCTATTTGGACCTTCTAAAACCGCAAGTTTGGCAAGCACTATGTATTTGTCATCGTTGATGACTTCTCAAGCTTTAAAAGTATTTAAACATTTTTGTAACAAGGTTCAAAATGAAAAATGACATTCTATCACAACCATTAGAAGTGACCATGGTGGAGAATTTGATAATATTGCTTTTGATGATTTTTGTAAACAAAATGGATATGAACATCACTTTTCGGCTCCTAGAACTCCTCAACAAAATTGTGTAGTAGAACGAAAGAATCAAACATTGCAAGAAATGCCTACAACCATGCTAAATGAAAAAAATTTACCCAAATATTTTTGGGTCGAAGCCATTAACACTGCCTGCTCATTATGAGTAGAGTTTTGGTTAGTCAAAAGAACACCAAAACTCCATATGAGTTTTGGAAAAATAGAGTTCCCAACATTAGTTATTTTAAAGTTTTTGGTTGCAAATGTTTTATATTTAACACAAAAGAAAACTTTGGAGAATTTGATTCAAAATCTGATGTTGGAATCTTCCTTGGATATTCACCTACTACCAAAGCTTATAGAGTCTTTAACAAAAGAACTTTAGTAGTGGAAGAATCCATGCATGTTACTTTTGATGAAACTAATTCTCTTGATTAAGAGAAATGTATTAATGTAGGTTTGGTAACCCCTTTTGAGCAAATGAACATTCAAGATCAAAACAAGGAATATCTCAAAGAAGTTGAAGACAAAGAATTGGAAGAACAAAATCTTCAACAACAACAAGAAGAAGAAGATACTTCCAAAAATCAAGATAATCAAACATTCCCTATCGAATGGAAATTTGTTCCTTCACATCTAAAGGAGCTCATCATCAGAGATCCCTCCAAAGATGTAAGTACTAGAAATTCCACCAAAAGCTTTTTAAATAATTGTGCTTTCATTTCTCAAATTGAACCAAAGAATTTTAAAGAAGTCGAATTTAATGAGTTTTGGATTCTTGCAATACAAGAAGAATTAAATCAATTTGAGAAGAATCATGTTTGGGATTTGGTTGATAGACCAAATAATCAAACCATTATTGGTACAAAATGGGTTTTTCGAAATAAACGCGATGAAAATGGTATTGTTGTAAGTAACAAGGCGAGATTAGTGGTCCAAGGTTACAATCAAGAAGAAGGTATAGATTTCGAAGAAACCTTTGCACCAGTTGCTAGATTAGAGTCTATTCGCATGCTTCTCGTTTTTGCTTGTTATAAAGGTTTTACTCTCTATCAAATGGATGTGAATAGTGTATTTCTAAATGGTTTCATTCAAGAAGAATTTTATGTAGAACAACCTCCTAGTTTCAAAAATCACATATTTCCAAAAAAAGTATTTAAACTTAGAAAAACTCTATATGAGTTGAAACAAGCTCCTAGAGCTTGGTATGAAAGATTGAGTAAATTTCTTATCTCAAATGGTTTTCAAATGGGAAATATGGATACCACACTATTTATCAAAACCAAAAAGGAAGACATGATTGTTGATGATATTATTTTTGGTGCTAGTAATATTTCCCCTTGTGAAAAGTTTTCTAAATGTATGGACAAGGAATTTGAAATGAGCATGATGGGAGAACTAAAGTTTTTCCTTGGACTTCAAATCAAACAATCTTCATTAGTCAAACAAAATACATCATATACATGCTCAAGAAATTTGATTTTGAAGACTTAAAACCGATGAATACTCCAATGAGTACATCAATCAAATTGGATAAAGATGAGAATGACACCTCAATTGACATAACAAAATATCGATGTATGATCGGATCCCTTCTTTACTTAACCGCTAGTAGACTCGATATCATGTTTAGTGCATGCTTATGTGCTAGATTTCAATCCAATCCTAAAGAATCTCATCTAAGTATCGTAAAAAGAATATTTAGATATTTATGTGGTACTAAGACTTTATGCCTTTGGTATCCGAAAGGCACACACCAATACCTCATTAGATATTCGGATGCTGATTGGGCGGGTTGCACTATTGATCGAAAAAGCACAAGCAGAACTTGTCACTTTCTAGGCTTTGCCCTTATGTCATGGTTTAGCAAGAAACAAAATTCTATTACACTATCTACCGTCGAAGCCGAATATATCTCGCCGCTAGTTGTTGTGCTCTCAAGTTTTATGGATGAAACAAACTCTTAGCGATTTTCACTTAACCTTTGAAAATACTCCCATTATGCGTGTAACACTAGTGCTATAAATTTGTCAAAAAAATCCCATCTTTCACTCTCGCACAAAGCACATTGAAATTCGACATCATTTTCTTAGAGGCCATGTACAAAAAGGTGGTATTTATTAGGAATTTGTAAGTACCGATAACAATTGGCCGATATTCTTACCAAACCTCTTGCTCTTGATAGATTTTCTTACATTCGAAGAGGATTGGATATCATCGATGAATCCAAAATCAGTGGTTAACTTGTCTAAAATAGAAAAGACCGAACGTTAGTGGTAAAATGTGTCTAAATTTGACCCTATCAGGTGAGTTCGGTCGACCAAAATCGTCATCCAATAAAGAACAAGCAATCAAATGAGACTAGAAGAGAACAAGAACAAGAACTTTGAAGATTCAAGCTTGGAAGTAGTTTGTTGGAATTTAAATGTAAAGATATTAACTCTTCGATTTTTAGCAAATGCATAAAGCTCAAATTATTTTTCATAATCTATCACTTGCATAAAAAAATGATTTTCATTTATATGAAGTAGATTTTGAAAAAAAAAAAGACTATTTAAAAAAAAGTCAAAGTTTGGTCAACCGAACTTGGTCAATCGAAAGTCCAACGACTAGTATTTTGCAACGGCTATATTTTCAAAAATTGGTCAACCTAACTTGCCCAAGAGTGCCTCTTTTTGCTCTATAAAATACCAATCTCTTTTGCATTCAATTTCACCGACTTACAAGAGATTTTTGAGAGCTTACTTATTGAGAAATCATTGAGTTTACTTGATTTTAAAGTCTATATCATTTATTACAAAAGAGTTTCTTGATTGATTTAAACTATTTCATTCATCTTATCAATAAATTTTTTTAGTAAAGAACTTTTCATAAAACTTCATCTACTCTTCATTCTTGATAAAAGTTTTTTTTGCCAACACTTTGATTTAAGTGTAAATCTCTCTTCATACTTAACTTGTATCAAATTAAAAGAGATCATTGGTTTGAAAAATTTAATACAAAAACTCAAATTACTTCATTATCATTTATTCATCAAAGTTTTCTTCATAAACACTTGAACTTTATTACTTGTTATTTATTGAAGTGTTATCCTAACTCTCTAAATACTTGACTTGATTATATCATTTGTTAAGATAGTTCTTTTAATTGTAAAATTATCATTTATACTTTGGTGGTTTCGAGAGCCTTATAAAAACTCGATTGTTGAACGTCTAGGTGCTCCTTGTTGTAAGTCACATAAGGATAAGTGATCCTTGTTGTAAGTCACTTAAGGATAAGTGCTCTTTGTTGTAAGTCACTCAAGGATTGATACTTCTTGTTTGTAAGTTATCATTATAGTGCATTTGGCCTTGCTCGTGACGAAGAGCTTGGTAACGAGAACGTAGAACACATTGTGTATCGAACCCCATTAAATTGGTTTGTTATCTTTACATTATCGCACTTTACTTCACATTGCTATTTAATTGAGCTATATCTATTATCGAATTTAATTATTGAACTTGCATATTTAATTCTCGTATCATACTTTGCGTTTATATCTTGTGTTTTAAATTGTTTTGAGACTAAGTGTTGAAAAAGTTTCAAAAATCAATTCACCCCCCTCTTGATTAGTTATTCTTAGGTTACCATAACTTTCACTAGCATAATATTTATCAATATGAAGAAATAAAATTAAACGGGACAAACCATTTTCACCTCGAAATCCTAACTCATTAGATCAAATAAATTTGATAAGCAAAACCAAAACCACTTTCCAAATCTTTATCTTCTACTTGTAGTGTTGCTACAGCCGTATCACGTATCTATGTTTTCTTTCTTTTTCTTTTTTAACCTTTTTTCTCTTTAGGGTAGATAATGAGTACTTTTACATGGTATTTAAAGTTGAAAAGGAAAATTGAATTTTGATAGGTCTAAAAATCTGCAAAATACCTTGTTTTTTTTCCTAAAAAGTCTCAATCCCGGTGTTCCATAAATTCAAGAGTTACTTCATTTCCTTTCCAATCTACATGTGGTAGCATATCCCTATCAAATCTCAAAATCGAACAAACAAATAATAACAAAATAAAACCCACCTTACCTAGCATCTAACTTACACATGTGTTCACACATACAAATAAAAATCTAAATCAAAATAAAACACTCCCATACATGTGGAATAATCACATTTTCCTTCAATTTATAATTAAATTGAAAAAAGTAGTTTTTTAACAATTTCTTCAAACCAAAATATCTTGGAACTGACTTATCCAAATTGACTTTTTCTTAAGCATAAAATAGATGATTAATTACGAGTTATCCAATGAGCCCAATATTGATTTACTAATTATCACTCTATCAATAATTAAATATTTGACTAGAATAAAAGATATGAATTAACATATATATTAATTTAGTCCCCCAAAATATTAAAAATATAGCATATAAAATAATTAATTATATTCTATGAAAATTCCCGTGGCTTACAATTTCCACTCCTTAAAATATTTTCGTCCTCGAAAATTACCTTGGCCAATCGAAGAGTTCTGAATATTTGGTTTTAAGCTCATCTTCCTTCTCCCAAGTTGACTCGTTAAGTCCATGATTTCACCATTGGACCTTGACTAGGGGAACATCTCTATTTATGAGTTAATTCACTTTTCTATCCAAAATCATCGTCGGGATTTCTTCATGTGACAAGCCTCTTTGTATCTGCAATGTCTAATAACCCACCACATGATTAGGATCGTGAACAAATTTTCTGAGCATTGAAACATGGAACATGTTATGCACCGTTGCGAGTTCAGGTGGTAAGGCAAGTCGATAAGCCACACACTAATTCTTTCAAGAATTTCGAAAGGTGGAATAAATCGTGGTCTCAACTTTCTCTTCTTACCAAATCTCAATACGCCCTTCATTGGTGCTACTTTCAGAAAAACTTTATCACCCACTTAAAATTCCAAACCCTTCATTCTACCATCAGCATAACTTTTCTGTGGTCTTGTGTTGCCTTTATTCTTGCTCTAATATTATCAACCGCCTAACTGTTCGTTCAATAATTCCAGAATCTAAAATTCTATTTTCTCCAGCCTCATCCCAATGGATAGATGATCTGTACTTCCTATCATAAATAGCTTCATATGAGGGCATGCCTATAGTAGCCTGTAAGCTATTGTTGTAAGCAAGATGTGTCTCCCAACTACCGCAAAGATCTAAAACGTATGCCCTCAACATATCTTCAAGAGTTTGAGTAGTTTTTTTATTGTCCATCCGTCTGTGGCTGATAAGCAGTGCTAAATTTCAATTTCGTTCCCATGGCCCCTTGTAAGTTTCTCCAAAACTTTGATGTAAACCTTGGTCTCTATCGAAAACAATGGTGATTGGAAATCCATGCAATCTGACTATCTCTCTGATGTATAACTGTGCGAGTTGTTCCATGTTGAGATTTACTTTGATTGGCAGAAAAAGAGTTGAATGATAAATGATCAAGCACTATCCCAAATAGCATTGTGACCTCTCGCTGACCTTGGAAAGCCTACCACAAAGTCCATCGTTATATGTTCTCACTTCCATTCTGGAATATCAAACAGTTTCAGTAGTCTTGATGGCCTTTGATGTTCTGCCTTGACATGTTGACAAACGATACATTTCTCCATGAACAGACCAATTCCTCTTTTCATATTTCTCCACCAAAATGTGTTTCAGAGATCTCAATACATTTTTGTACTGCCTGGATCTGCAGCATACGGGGTAGAATGAGCATCTTCCAATACGGCAGAAATCGGTGGGTTCATGATAAGTTCCTCGTACAAAAAAATGGTTAATGATACAATCAACCAATGAATTATGACTTAATTATTCCACCGGTAGGATTCATCCAGTCGAAGTAATTAACAACTTCGAGTTGAAGTAATAATATTATTAAACCATCACAACTACTTCAATATTTCTTTTTTCGTTTCTATCCAAAGAATCTTTGTAAATCCATAGGGCTTTCATCCTTCATACAGTCGTAATCTTTCACTAACTCTAACCATTTCCTCTTTTTCATATTCAATCCCTTCTGTGTGAAGAAGTATTTGAGACTCTTGTGGTCTGTATAGAATTCACACTTCTCTCCATATAGATAGTGACACCATATTTTTAAGGGATGAACTACCGCTGCAAGCTCCAAGTCGTATGTTGGATAGTTCTGTTCATATTGCTTCAATTATCTCAAGGCATAAGCAATTTATCTTTCTATGTTACATCGGGACAAAGCCTAAACCTTGCTTTGATGCATCTCCATATATTACGAACCCATCTGATACTTCAGGTATCATCCTGAAAATATTTTTCACACTTTTCTGTCCACTAGAACTTCAAACTCTTTCTAGTCAGCCGAGTCATCAAACTTGATATTTTTTTATAAAAAATCCTTTATAAATCTCCGATAATAGCCGGACAACCATGAGAAACTACGAACTTTACCCACACTAGTCGGACTAGGCCAATTAGTTACTGCTTCTACTTTAACTGGGTCTACCTTAATTCTTTAGGCGGTAACTATGTGGCCAAAGAAACCTACTCGATCGAGCCAAAATTCTCGTTTCATGAATTGGGCATATAATTTCTCCTTCCTCAAAATTTCAAGTACTATTCAGAGTTGTTCTTCATGCTACTTCGACTTTATTGCTTGGCTAGTCTTATTATTAAGTGGCACGATTGTCTTCTCACTGGAGTAGTCACCTTCCCAATAAGCTTTCAACCATTGTCTGTTTACTTTGAATATCCTATGTTGATCCTGAGATGCCACCTCTATGGCGCAATGTGGAAACACGGCTACCACTGTAAAGGGACCTGACCACCTAGACTTTATCTTTCTCAGAAAGAGCTTGAGGTAGGAATTGAACACAACACATGCTGACCAACCTCAAACTCTTTTTCCCTTATATGCTTATCATACCATCTTTTGGTTCTTTTCCTTGTAAATCTTTGCTTTCTCATATTAATCTAACCGAAACCTATCGATCTCATGAAGTTGAAGAACTCTTTTAGTTCTGTTTTATCAGGTGTGGCTGATTACCCATATTTTCGTGGACTTCTTAAGCAACTGATTGGTCCTTTGAGCACCCAACTATTTGATCAAAGATCAAGCATTGTAAAATAGGTACATAATAACATTGTTTGACCACATAACTACAGCTTATTTCTGCCTTTGCTTATAATCTAGTTTCATAGCTCTTACTTGTAGCGCCCCGAGTTCTGTTAACCCGGATTGCCACGTCATCGTCTTTTGCCCTAATTTCAAAATCAATTTTCGCGGAAATAACCTAATTTTGAAATCACATTTGTAATTGAAGAACTGTATTGACAAGTAAACTCATAGAAATTTAAAATTTAAATATCATATTTTAGAAGTAGCGGAAAACGACAAAATGTTATCAATATTCGAATACAAATTTTCAAAGAGATAATAATTTCGATAGTCAAGTTTTCTATGCCACCACTGCCGGATCAATCACGATCGCCTCCGAAGTCTGCAAATATTGTTAAAAATAGCAGAGTGAGTATTTCGAAGAAATACTCAGTAGACTCATCGCCGATAATTAATTTACAGAATAATTGAATACACACTTATGCAATATACATTGTGATATCATCTTTGGTTCATTTTCTTGAAAATCATAGGCTCTTTAAAAACATGGGATGTGTGTACTCTTTCTTTCTTGTGCTGATGAGGCACATAAGTTATGCATAACATTCTTTTCTTATCCCATAAGGGATTCTCTTCTTATCCCATAAGGGATTCTCTTCTTTCTCATGCAATTAAGCATATAAGTTATGGCAAGCATAACAATATCATATATCTCATATGATAAATTCTCATCTTATGCATTAAAGCATATAAATCACGTAATTCACATAAAGCATGTAATTATAATTTAAACTAATTAATGGTGGCGAGTCTACCTCAATATATCGAGTTCGTGAAAATAGTGCGAGAAGTAACTTCAATCTCTTAGTGGTCCGTACGTTTCGTCTAGCCAATAGAAAATAAGTTTGAATTAGTATTTCGAACTTTCAAGTTTTAAAGTGTTGAAATTAAGTTTAAGGACTTAATTGAAAACTATTGGAATTGAAATAAATGGCTTAGAAAGATAAAATAAAGTTTAGGGGCTAAATCGGAAATTTATTAAATCTGAAAATAAAACTTTAAGGGCTAAAATAATAACTTTCATAAGTTTAGGGACTAAACTGTAAATATAATAATACTGAAAATTAAAGCTGAAAACTAAAATAATAACTTTTAATAGTTTAAGGACTAAGCTGTAAATATATTAAAGCTGAAAATAAAACTTAAAGGCTGAATTAATAACTTATATAAACTTAAGGACTTAAACTATAAATATAATAAAGCTGGAAATAAAAGTTAAATACTGAAATAATAACATATATAGATTAGGGGCTAAATTAAATAACTTAAAACTGAAAATAAGAAATGTAAGGGCTGAAATTAAAACACCTAAACTTAAGGACTAACATAAATTAATTTAACATAGACTTAGGGCTTAAATAAATAAATTGACTAGTGTGGGGACTTAAAATCAAAATTTCGAAACATAAATTATAAACTAACCTAAAATAAAACTAAACTAAAAACCTAATATAAACAAAACAAACCGATTAAAATCAAAACAAAGAGGAAATCCCTCTCTCGTTCCAGAGAGAGAGACGGTGACGGGAGGAAGTCCTCCCTCCTTCTTCCTGCCGCCGGCAAGCGGTGGCAGCAGCGCCACCATCGTGGTGGCGCCGGTAAGGGGTGGGGGTTTTATTGTCGGTTTCTGGCGTGAAAAATGGTGGTTGGCCGAGATCGGGTTTTTGTGATTTCCATCCGGAATTTGGGTCGAGAACATGAGGTAAGTTTCTGATTTTATTTCTTGGTTTTTGGTGGTCGATTGGTGGTGATAGAGGTCTCGGTGTAGGCTCGATTTGGGGGTTTTCATTTCTTGTTTTGGGTTTCGATTTTTTTGGTGCAGTGAGGATGTTGGTTTAGGGCTGTTTTGGGTATTTGCTCTCGGCCTTGGGTGGAACTTGGGTGTTCTTGGTTTGGGGCGATGGTTTCGGGTTTGTGAGTGGTATTTCTTGGATGTGGTGGAGTTGGCTTTTGGTGTTGCAGTTGGCTTGGTGGCTATGGATTTGCTTTCGGGTTTGGGGTGTTGCAGTTGGCTTTGGGTGGTAACTGGGGTGATTCCGGTCGTGAGTTGGAGTTGCAGTTTTGGTGTTGGTTCGGTGGCTATGGCTTTTTAGTTGGGGCTCGCTGGTTACTAGCTGCAGTTTGGGAGTTCTGCATTTGGCGCTATTGCAGTGAGTTTGTCTTGCAGTGAGTGAAATGTTGGTGTTGGAGTTGATGTTGCAGTGAGTTGTTGATGGTGAATGGCGTTGTTGGTTTGAGCTTG
The DNA here is from genome assembly GCA_019097785.1 of Fraxinus excelsior. Taxonomy (NCBI): domain Eukaryota; kingdom Viridiplantae; phylum Streptophyta; class Magnoliopsida; order Lamiales; family Oleaceae; genus Fraxinus; species Fraxinus excelsior. Next base: position 20,107,433 of record CM032635.1, on the reverse strand, counting down.
GCAGTGTTAATGGTGTGGTCTCGAGAGTGATGTTAGGCAGTGGAGGTGGTGTTGGTTTGTGTGGAATCATCATGTCAATACTAGAAATCGAAATTCTAGTATCAGATTGATTTTCCATTGTGAAACTGGAGTGATGGAGAACTTGAGGGAGTTGAGGGAGGGAGAGATTTCTTACCTAGGCTGCTGTATGAATAGTGAAGGAGGAGGGAAACGAGGGAGTTATATGGATAGTGGATGTTTAGGGCACAAATCCCAAAAAAATTAATTGGGCTGAAAAGTTGGGCTTAGTGATTTTCTAGTTGGACTTGAATAAAATTGGGCTAAGACAAATAGAATTGGACTAATAAAATTGGACCTTAAAGTATAAAGTATTGGACTTATATTAAATTGAACTTTAAATAATTGGGCTTGAATAATTGGGCTTTCGTAATTGGACTTGAAATTAATAAAAATTGGATTTAAATAAAATAATTCGAAATTGATAATAAAATTATTATTCGGGATCGGATTCGATCGAATACATTTGAATTCAATATAATAACGGCTAGACGAACGCGCTTCTCTAAAAATTAGGGTTAATGTTTTAGCGACACGTTTTTCGAGAAAACTAATTTATAATAATTAAAAGTTCGCGGTCGCTACATTACTAATATAAACAAGAAGAATATGAAGTTATTTTCATAAAAAAGTTAACAGTTCTATTTGTTATTTCTGCAAAAATGTATATTTCCTTTCATGTACTCTTCTATACATTAACTTACAGGAGGTTTCTCTTCATAGACTATCTCATCACTCCTAGTTTTAACATGTAATTGATAATGATAATTGATTTCTGTATAAAATACTTGGTGTCGAAGTTTTTAATTTGGATTTTATATCAACTAATTCAGACTTTTGAATAGAATGTTCCTTTTTTTAATTTTATATATTTGGTCGTTTTCTCATCTATACTATCGCAATGCTCTTCCTTCTCTATTTTGCTAGGTATGCCATTTGTTATGCTTCTTATCAAAAAAGTTCTTGGGGGACTTTCAGTAGTGTGTTGAGATGTTTATTCCGGCAATAGCATTTTCTGTATTTAGTTACTATAGCGTTATATGATCATGCTTGTTTCTCACCATTTATATTGACATTTAGGTCATTTTCAAGCTTGTTGTGATAACAGTACTTGTAATTGTGGAATCTACAGATAATTGCATAAAAACAGTATTGTTGTATGCCTTACTCGATTAGATTTTTCTTTTATTGTCCCTAACTCAGGAGTTGACTGACCATGATCTCGTGATCCTCCATTTCCTCTTGCTGTTCCAACCTCGAATGGTCGTAGAAATTCTTTTGTGGTAGGTACAATGTCTGGTAGGTCTAAAGGTAATAATCACAATGGAGGCTTGGTTTTATCTGATATCATAACTCAGATTTAGGTAAATCATACTACATACCTTGTTGCCGACGTGACATCTCGTATGAAATATGTTCTTGCGTTGTTGCTCCGAGTCATCTACTTTGATTTGAGTACTAAGAGCTCGCTATAATTAATAGCTCTCCCACTGCATACTTCAATTCCTCACCATTACTAGTATCTTCGAATTCCGACATGTCATCATATTCACCTTCACTATTACTCTTCACTTCTCCATTGTCACGTAAGATCATCGCCCTCTTGTTTAAACATTAAGAAGCAATGTGTCTCTATCCCAAACACCTAAAGCACTTGATATCCCGATTCCTAAAGGGTTGGAAATCCACCTTGGGTGTAGCTTTGCAAGCAACTTTCTATTTTCCCTTCAGTAGCTCAGTCTTACTTTTTAAAATAGCCACATCCTCCTTAACATTTGCTCTAATCATCACAATCTTCATCTCATTGTGATAATCATCCACACTCCTAGAACTTTGGTAGAGGCTTTGCAATTTTTTATGAAGCTCCCGATAATAATTATTAGGCATGAACATCTTCCTCGTGATAGCCTTCAATTCTTCACATGTATTAATAGGCCTCTCATGGTTCCTCATCCTAGATGTTACTACTTGATCCTACCAAATGATAGGATAATCTGTAAATTCAATTACCGCACTCTTTACCTTCTTTTCCTCCGAGTAATTGTGGAAATCAACTCTACTTTCTTTTCCCACTCCAAGTGTGCTTCCGGATAACTCATTTCTTTGCATAAAGGAATTGTCATCTTGATATTGCACATACTTCTATCAATACCATCTCCAACAAGATCTTTACCCCGCCTTTCATGCCTAACTCCTCTATCCCTCATTCTAACTAACTCGACATCTTCCAATGCATCATCATTAATATCACTATTCGCCTCCCATTCACCATCATGATACACTTTATGATCCCGCCTTCCTTGCCTATCTGTGTTAGGAATTTCTCTAGGGTTTTCCCTACGTAAATTAGCAAACAACGTATCTTGCATGTCCAATCTGTCTTTCACATCCTCAAATAACCTTTTGAATCGTCGTATCACCTCATCCGACATGTTGACTTGGTCATTATTCTTGCTTGCAATAGAATCATCTCTATCTGACATCTTAAATCTAATTTAATATTTATCTCACGTGTATATGCTCGTGTATCACTAAAATTAGTTTTTTTACCTCTATGAGTCTCACCGCTTTGCATTTTTCCACTTAATGCTTTCTTTCAAATGCTTTAAAAAACTAATTCGAGCTCAATCAGAATTAGTCCTTGTAGAATTTTAAACAAAGATTTGAGTAAGAAAAATTTGACGCTAGAATGACTCAAGAATTATAAGTTGTAACTTTGAATGGAACACTAAGGGAATATTCAAGAATGTGTTTCTTGAATTTGAAATTGGACACTTTGAATTTGAATTTTTTTTTTTACTTAGACAAATGAAAATTGGACGTTGCTGTCAATTTTCCAAATTTTTTCATTTTTTTCACTCAGAAACTCAAGTAGATACCAGCAAATGAAACGGGAACTGATTTGGGTGCTAGATTAGCACACAAACAAGTTTTGAATTTCTTTTTGGTATTTTATTGATTGGAGACTCAAAAAAATGAAAAACACAAAGAACACGAAAAACAAAAGACTCAAACAAAAAAGATAAATAAACTTAGATAACCTTAATTTTTGGAGTTTTGCTCTGATACCAACTGATGTGAACCCACGTAGCAATGATAGCTACGAAACTTAACAAAATTGATTCAACCCCAAGAAAGTCAAGAAATCAATGTTTTAAGCTTGATTCAAAGATAGTGAATCAATTAACCAACACAGTTGTCGACAATATGTTGACCCCGTGATTACAAGACTCAAGAATCTCACTCGATTTTGTTTGAACGCCACAAGAAATATTCTTGATAAATTCACAATTAGCTCGATGAAGAACAAGAAAAAAGTAATATGCCTTTCAATTAAACTCTTAATAAATTGTGTTTTTGTAATGAATATAATGAATCCTATTTACATGGAACTCATAAAATCTAGCTAGAAACGGAATTAAGCCAAAAAAATAGAAAAACATATCATAAAATGGAGTTTTAACTTAAATAGAAGATTACGCGAAATTTGAAAAACTCGCAGTCGGGTATCAACTATGCGGTCGCATGGTATCGTATAGATCAATTGAAATCCTCCACTGGGATTTTAGTAAAGGGACATGTGGTCACATGCTATGGACAACTATGTGGCCGCACAGTTGTCCTATCCAGTTTCTCCGTCCATCATTTGAATCAAGTTGCTCCACTTCGTTTCAACTTCCATGCCCAACATGAGAATTGTTCATTTGCTTGTTGTGATCAATGTTTTGTCAACCGTAACTTGAGCAAGCACTCACATAGCCTCCTTGACTCACTTTTCTTGCAACCTAGTCATGAGTCCGCCCTCAATGATCAATGAATCCTTGCCCAGATTTGCCCTGTATCCTGGATCGCATCACTGCCTTGGTGCCCTTTTTGGGGCCAAGTTGCAACATGGCCCCTAAACTTTCTCTGAGCTTTTTTACGTCCTTCAATTCTCCCCAATCATTTCACTTCTTTTCTTGTCCAATTGAGTCCTTGCATTCTCGACTTTTCATTTCAAGCTCCAAGCCAACTTTTGATTATTTGCATTTTAATCCACATATTATCTTTTTGCTTCAGTTAACCCCTTTTCTTGTTCCTTTTCTCCAATTCCATCGTATTCATCGATGTAAACCTAAAACACACAATAAACAACAAATTCAGCTATAGTTCAATCTAGATATCAACAAATATCCATGTTTTGACTTTCTAAATAAGTGTATAAAATACACTTATCAGTTACTTACTCGAAAAGTGAAAAATTCTGGACATTGTGGTCTAACCGTAATAATGATATTCATGTCTCATTATTAATTATAACCACGGATAATTTAAGATTTAATCATATATAATTTGTATCTCACAATCACAACAAGATTTGAGTGAGAAAAACTTGGCGCTAGAATGATTTAAGAATTATAAGGTGTGACTTTGAATGGAACAATGAGGGAATATTCAAGAAGTTGTTTCTTGAATTTGAAATTGGACACTTTGAATTTATTTACTTTTTTTACTCAGACAAATGAAAATTGGACGCTACTAGCAATTTTCCAATTTTTTTTTTTTTTTTTTGCATAAAAAGTCAACTAGATACCAACAAAAAAAATAGAAAACTGATTTAGGTGCTAGATTAGCACACAAATAGGTTTTGAAATATTTTTTGGTATTTTATGGATTGAAGACTAAAAAAAATGAAGAACACGAAAAACAAAAGACTCAAATAAAAAAGAAAAATAACTTAGATAACCTTAATTTTTGGAGTCTTACTCTGATGCCAACTGATGCGAACCCACGTAGGAATGATAGCTACGAAACCCAACAAAATTGATTCAACCCAAGAAAGTCAAGAAATCAATATTTTAAGCTTGATTCAAAGATAGTTAATCAATTAACCAACACAATCGTCAAACATATGTTGACCCCGTGATTACAAGACTCAAGAATCTTGCTCGATTTTGTTTGAACGTTACAAGAAATATTCTTGATAAATTCACAATTAGCTCGATGAAGAACAAGAAGAAAGCAATATGTCTTTCAATTAATCTCTTAATAAATTGTGTTTTTACAATGAATATAATGAGTCCTATTTACATGGAACACATAAAACCTAACTATAAACGGAATTAAGTCAAAAAAAAAAAAAAGGAAAACATATCATAAAATAGTGTTTTAACTTAAATAGAAGATTACGCTAAATTTGAAAAATTTGCAGCCGAAGATCAACTATGCGGCCACATAGTGTAAATCTATGTGGTCATATAGATCAATTAAAATCCTTCACTGGGGTTTCTGTAACAACTATGCGGCCGCATAGTTGTCCCCTCCAGTTTCTCCGTCCATCGATTGAATCAAGTTGCTCCACTTCGTTTCAGCTTCCATGCCCAACATGAGACTTGTTCATTTGTTTGTTGTTGTCAATGTTTTGTCAACTGTAGCTTGAGCAAGCAGTCACATAGCCTCATTGACTCACTTCGCTCGTGACCTAGTCATCGGTCCGCCCTCAACGATCAATGAATCCTTTCCCGAATTTGCCATCGTATCCTGGATCACATCACTGCCTTGATCTGGGGCGCGTACCTCACCTACGCCTTGGTGCTCTTTCTAGGGCCAAGTCCCTAAACTTTCTCCAAGCTTTTTTTCGTCCTTCTTCAATTCTCTCCAATCATTTTGCTTCTTTTTTTGTCCAATTAATTCATTGCATTCTCGACTTTTCATTTCTCGCTCCAAGCCAACTTTCGATAATTTGCATTTTAATTATCAGATTCTCTTTTTTCTTTAGTTAACCTCTTTTCTTGTTCCTTTTCTCCAATTCCATCGTATTAATCGATATAAACCTAAAACACTCAATAAACAACGAATTCAGCTATATTTCAATCCAGCTATCAACAAATATCCATGTTTTGACGTTCTAAATAAGTATACAAAATACACTTATCGGCTACTTACTTGAAAAGTGAAAAGGTCCGCACGTTGTGGTCTAACCGTATTAATGATATTCATGTCTTGTTATTAATTATAACCATGGATAATTTAAGATTTAATCATATGTGATTTGTATCTCACAATCACAACAAGATTTGAGCAAGAAAAAATTGATGCTAGAAGGACTTAAGTTGTAACTTTGAATGGAACACTAAAGGAATATTCAAGGTGTTTCTTGAATTTGAAATTGGACACTTTGAATTTGAATTTTTTTTTTTTTTTACTTAGACAAATGAAAATTGGACGCTGCTAGCAAATTTCCTTTTTTTTTTTTTTTTTTGCTTTGAAATTCTACTAGATACCATCAAAATAAATTATGTTTTTACAATGAATATAATGAGTCCTATTTACATGGAACTCATAAAACGCAGCTAGAAATGGAATTGAGACAAAAAAAAAATAGAAAAACATATCATAAAATAGAGTTTTAACTTAAATAGAAGATTACACGAAATTTGGAAAATTCGCAGCCGGAAATCAACTATGCGGCCATATAGTGTAAATCTATGTGGTCGCATAGATCAATTGAAATCCTCCTCTGGGGTTTTAGTAAAGGGGCATGTGGTCACATGCCCTAGACAACTATACGGCCGCATAGTTGTCCCCTCTAGTTTCTGCGTTTATCGCTTGCATCAAGTTGCTCCACTTCGTTTCAGCTTCCGTGCCCAACATCAGACTTGTTCATTTGCTTGTTGTGATCAATGTTTTGTCAATCGTAGCTTGAGCAAGCAATCACATAGCCTCTTTGACTCGATTCACTCGCGACCTAGTCATTAGTCCGCCCTCAACGATCAATGAACCCTTGCCCGAATTTGCCCTCATATTCTGGATCACATCACTGCCTTGGTCTGGGGCGCACACATCACCTTGGTACCCCCCAAACTTTTTCCAAGCTTTTTTCGTTCTTCTTCAATTCTCTCCAATCATTTTACTTTTTTTCTTGTCCAATTGAGTCCTTACATTCTCGACTTTTCATTTCTCGTTCCAAGCCAACTTTTGATTATTTGCATTTTAATCCCCATATTCTCTTTTTTGCTTCAGTTAACCTCTTTTCTTGTTCATTTTCTCTAATTCCATTGTATTCATCGATGTAAACCTAAAACACACAATAAACAACGAATTCAACCATATTTCAATCCAGATATCAACAAATATTCATGTTTTGACATTCTAAATAAGTGTATAAAATACACATATCAGCTGCTTACTTGAAAAGTGAAAAATTCCGCACGTTGTGGTCTAACCGTAATAACGATACTCATGTCTCGTTATTAATTATAACCATGAATAATTTAAGACTTAATCAGATGTAATTTGTATCTCACTATCAAAACTCCTTGTGATTAACAATTTACGATAAATCTATGGATTTTTTTATTATAATTTATTAAAATAGTAATTCAAATAAATAATAGATCTTGAAATAAATAAAATGAATTAAATTATAATAAAAGTGTTTACGTCCATGATTGATTGGAAATATGACATAATACTTACAAACTCCCACTTACACTAGATTCAATCACATATGTATTTAATATCATAAGGGTCTACATGACGATCATATTTATGCTGTGACAACTCTTTGTCAATAGATCTGTAATACTATAACTTGTGAGAATTCATTATTTATTTACGTAATTTCTTTGTATGATATCTCTTAGGAGATTATACGGTCTTAACACACGTTTGGATCATTGATAAAACATTAATTCCTTTGCTTGCATGGTGACTCCATTATGATCACAATACAGAGGTATGTGATCAACAATGTTAGGAATTACTCCAAGTTCATTGATGAACTTCTTGATCCAGACCACAACCTTTGTTACTTTTTGAAGCAATGTTGTATTATGGCTATTGAATCAATGGTTGTTTCTTGTATGAAACATTTCCAACTAGCTGCTCTATTATTAAGAGTAAACCCATATCTTGATTGAGATTTTTGCTATCATCCTAGTTCGATTGGAAGTTAGCATTAGTGTATCGATAAACTCTCAGTTCATTTTCTCCAAATAAAATCTTTTTAAGATAGTATCTATATAGATTGGGATAAGTCAAGCTATCTTTCAAATCAATCTTTATAGATCAAGTTGCTTCTCTCATATTTCTCACGGATAAGTTTTTCGGCCACCACAATTTTACAGATTGAAGCGTAAGGACGTCATTTTCCGTTAATAATAAGCCATCTACATATAATATTAGAAATACGACATCGCTCCCACTTGTCTTCTTGTAAAAACACGGATAAATTTCATTTTTGATAAAATTAAATATTTTGACTTCCTCATCAAAGTGAAGATTCTAGCTCTAAGATGATTGCTTCAATCAATATATAGATTGATCGAGCATGCATACTTTGTAAGCATATTTGTATTCAAAACCTTAGAGTTGTGTCGTGTATACTTCCTCTTGCAAGTTCCTGTTAAGGAATGTAGTTTTGACATTCATTTGCTATATAACTCATAGTCATGATATGGAGATATTGGAAGCAAAATCCGAATGGATTTAAATATAGCTATAGGTGAAAAGGTTTCATCAAAGTCAACTATTTATCTTAGCTTGTGATCCTTTTGCTACTAGATGTTTCCATCCATGTCAACATTTCTTGTAAACTTATTTATAGCCTATAAGTTTTAACCCATCCAGTGGGTCAACCAAGGTCCAAACCTCGTTTACATACGTATAGTTTATCTTGTATTTCATGGCCCCTTGCCATCTCTTTGATATACCTGATTAGTAATTAAGTATTCGTACCTTCTAGGAGGTCAAATGATCCTACAAAGTTTACACAAAGTTGTCGTGCCCTCAAGAGTCTCTACTTCTTGATCAAGAGTATGTCATTTAGTAGGTGTGGGATCAGACTTAGATTTATCTACTTGATCAAATATATCTGTAGATTCATGAACTCCTTCAAAATCCATTACGTCCCAGTATCTTCTCCTAGAATGAACTCTTTGTCTAGAAATATGACATGTCTTGAGACAAATACTTTCTTCTCAATGGGATTATAAAATTGATATCCAATTTTATTTTTTATATTTTTGGATATTTCACAAACATACATTTATCGATTCGGCCTCAAACTTATCTGATTCAGTGCGCTTTACACAAGCGTCACAATCCCAAGCTTTAATGTGAAACAAGTTGGGTCTTCTGTCTTTACATAACTCGTATAGAATTTTGTCAACTGGTTTAGATGGGACACGATTTAGTTTATAGCACGCAACAATTAAATGATTTTGGGATGTTTGGATGGCTCGTTATTTATCGCACTATTCTCTTCTCAGATATATCATTGTGATGATGCGAGGAGTCCACTACATAAAATCTTATTCTCCTTTAGATAATCTAAAATTCACCTTTAAGATATTCTCTACTATCAGATTTTAGTATGAAAATACCGTTATCTAATATCTACTTCTAGTTTAAATCCCCTGAACATTTCAAGAGTTTCATATTAGCATTTCGTCAAGTATAAATAAACATTTCTAAAATAATCATCAGTAAATGTGATGAATTGAGAGAACCCTCCTCTAGTATTAATTCAAATGGGTCGGCATACATCATTATGTATTAGGCCTATTAACTCTACGGCTCTTTCTTCTTTTCAAGTAAAATAAACTTTGGTCATCTTGCCTTACAAGCATGATTTTCATTTGTCAACTGATTCAAAATCAGTTGATCCCAAATATTCATCTCTATATAATTTGGAAATACGTTTTTCATTTATGTGACCTTGTATGCAGTGCCAGAGAGACATATTATTTAGATTATAACTTTTATGCTTTTTATTTTCTATATTCATAATAGAAAACTCAGTATCTATAATATAAATGCTATTTTTGTAATTTATCATAACCATAAATATCTTATCAAAATAAATGGAATAACAATTGTCCTTAACATTTACAATTCATGTCCAAACATGAAATTGTGTTAATATTTTGGTAATGGGGGTACATACTAACATTTCTCTAATTCCAATACTAAGCTTAAAGGCAATGGCAAGTAATATAGCAACTCTTGCTAATTTCCAACGTGTAGGTCAAATTTTCTTTTTGCAGTGGTCTACTTCTATTTAGTTTCTCCATATTTATAAAATCATGAAATTTATATTCAGTATCTAATACCCAAAAAACTAAAGAAGTAGACATATTAAACCTCAATAATAAAGGTACGTGAAGTGGAAGCTCCAAAAGACTCATTTCCATTCAAGTTCTACAAGGTAAGTCTTTCGGTTCCACTTCCAATGACCTTTCATTCAAAAATGATAAGAAAGATCATTAGATTTGGTATTGTCCTTTTTCTCTTTGACTGTCTTACCCATCTTGGACTCTTTCCTAAAACCTCCTTTAGAATTCCTTTTAGTGTCCTTAGAGGAATTAATAACCAAGACTTGCCCACTACAAACTTTGATGTGGGACTTAACATTCTTAAACTTGTTCAGCAACTCAAGGAGTGTGCACTCAAGCTGATTCATATTAAAATTCATAATTAGCTATGAATAACTCTCTGGCAGAGATTGTAGAATCAGGTCAATACTTAGTTCACAGTCCACGAATAAATCTAATTGAGACAATTTCTCAATATAGCCAATTATTCTCAGTACATGAGCATTGGCTGAAAATCCTTCTATCATTTTGCACCGGTACGGTTGCTTTGAAATCTCATATCTTTCCACATGTGATTACTCATCATAGAACTCTTGAGATGAAATATCATTGCATCGATACTCTCATGTTGCTTTTACAACTCAAGTGACGTAGCTGCAAACATCACGTATGTTGCAGTACTATCATCATAACTGTGTTTAATATAGCAGCAATCTCTTCCTTAGTCGAGTCATCAGAAGGTGTCGCTAGAATGGATACTCAATTACATAACCAATTTTATCATGCCTAAGAACAATTCTCAAATTGCGGTGTCAATCAAGAAAATTTGGCTTGATTGTTAGCATACAATATGCCTCTCAAATTCATATGATTACTTATGATTCAAAAATGTAAATGACAAAGAATAAAGAATTAATATGTATAAAAAAACGCATGGTATAATTTAATATGGACTTAAATTAAATTAAATATACTTCCACTGTTTGAAATAAATTTATGACACTCGCACATAAATTAATGAAATCCATACTTAATTTTCAGTGGGTTGAGATCACATTTGTAATATTAAGATTCAAATATATCTATTTTATAGGGTCAAATATATTCCTAATACACTAGCCTTGAGTGTACGCAATAGGCTGAGACGATATAGGACTCTCGTTTTTCACTATAATGATGGAAGACGAAAAATAAACTGACTTAGTATATTAGCGAGGGATTTTCATGCAAATGTCTTATCATAATAATTATATATTTTTTATTATACATCTAATATGCAAATAAATATAAACTAATTCTATCTAACATTCTTGAACCAAATGAAAGACTAATTAGTCAATTCCTAAGGGGTATACCATCGATTCATACAATGCTTCATCCCCACGGTCTCATCATCTTCTTGCTTTTTCAATTAGTCCAGTTACAACTTGTGTCTTATACTAATTGGAACGCATGCCTAAAATAATTGGATATGCGGGCTCATAATAACAACAACAACAACAACAACAACAACAACAGACCCTCATGTCCAAAGAAACAAAAATGAAAAACTAATCATTCAATACATTCACGTGGTCACAACAATTAAATAATTAATTAATCATCCACTAATTAAATATTCATCATAAAAATGCATTCTTACATAAAATAATTTAGACAAATGGATTGGAACAATTAAATAATTAAATAATTTAATTAGTAAGTTTGTTTGTTTAATTAAAATGAATTTTAATTAAATACAAAATTATAATCCGACTCTGATTTCCAAAATTATAGAGCGGATTGATTTAATTAAAATCAAATCTTAATTAAATGTCAAATTAGAGTCCAGCTTTAATTTCATAAAAGAAATTAGACCGGTACAATTTAATTAAAACCATATTTTAATTAAATGTCAAACGTTCAACTTCAATTTCAAGAATATATTGTGGTGGGATAATTTAATTAAAATCATATTTTAATTAAATATCAAATTAAAGTTCAACTATAATTCTAATGGAAGTTTTAATTTAGGATAAAAATTTTAAATAAAATAAAATTCAATTTAGTGTCAAAGTTTGATTTAAGTTAAAATCAAATTTTAATGATAATATAAAAGTCATCAATTTTAAAATAAAATTTTAAATGGGTCAAAACCTTTTGAAAATCAAATTTAAAAACTCTTTAATATTCAAATTCAAAGCTCTTTTTAAAAAATTACAATGACCAATTTACAAATTATTAATAGAGCCCCAAATTTCAAAAATTTCAAACATGCCCTTATTTTAAAATTGCTACATGAACCCTGAATTAAAACTGCACACATGAGCTCGAAATTCCGTGCACTACAAATCAAGCAGAAGCGAAGACTCCACTACAATACCCAACGATGCCCATAGTTCATGCGCCACCTACGCGGCCGCCAACTCCGACGACAGCTGATACCTCATGCCATCTCAAAATCCTCTCTTGATCCGATTTTCAACCAAAAATTAATTATCTTTTCAAAATTTGATTTTAGAAGATGAAAATCAATTTTTCTAAGAAGTATAAACAAGGAAAAAACAAAAGAAACAATCAACTTTTGATTGTTCGAAGATGTAAAACAATTTCTAACAAACATAAAATAGGCTATGGTACCACTATTTGGAATTTACTTAATATGCACAATGGAATTTAAACAATATTTCAATTCCCATCAAGGATATGCTCTATGTTTAGAAAGAAACCGTGATAAATATTATAATTTTAGATCATTCTGCGAAAAACAATCACGATCTGCAATCCACGACTGTCGATTTGTTCAGCTTCCAATGAAAATCCACACAGAGAACATAAATGAGAGAGTTGGAGTTTCTCTCATCTTGTGCTAGCAAAATAATACTTCTGTTATTTTTTTCTCAACACTAACAGCTTATTAATAGAAATTCGAGTTTGACCCAGCATTTAAACTCAAGACAGTCCAATGTTTAATTAATCTAATTAATTAAATGAACCCATTAATAAACAAATCAATTAATTAATTATCCAATACTTGTCAATTAATTAATTATTATATTTCATTCTTCTAGCTTTCCTTTTGTGTGACATATTACGTTCCTAATTATTATATCTAACGAATTGAATTATTATTTTGATTCATGAGAAATCAATAAATTCAATTCCCTTTTAATTTATTATTAATTCACACTAGTCGTCCCATATTGACATCTAACAATGTCGTGCCAATACATATGACGAAAAAATGTAACACATTATGACAAAGCCAAACTTGTTAGTTTATCATGAAACTTTAATTCTTTCATCAATATAATCTGATTAATTACGAGGTATGAAGTGTGTTAATCTCGATTATCTATCATATCGTTCATCCCAATCTTAAGTCAGTGTAAATCGAAAGCTCTTTCAACTTATGAGTACACATTGGTAAACAATTTCGTTTAGGGCTGGACAAAACTCCCGAATCGAACCAAATCGAGCGATTCTTTATAAGTTAAATACCCAAACGGGTATCTGAATTGAGAATTGATGGGTTTGGATCGGTTCTCGGTTCTAGACCCAGAACCGAGAACCCGAATAAGAACCAAATCTAAATAATTTTTTTAATTTTTTATATTGAATTAATTAAATTATTTTAATTTTTTATAAACAAATTAGCAAATTAACTAAACAAACCAGCCAATTTGCTAACCCAGCCCAACCTAACCCAATTTCTAAATTCAAATTTTAATTTGAAATTTTTGGTCCAATTATTAATTTTTTGTTAGCCCAACATTTGGGTCTTATCCTTCCCCTCTAGTCTTTTCATTCTAATTTCGACTTTTTCCAACATTAAGGCATTATCCTTCCCCTTTGGCCTAACATTTAGGCTGTGTGAAGCAATGAATTATTGATATGGATCATTAGTATCTACTTTTTGGTATTTGTATACATTTAATTAATCTTATTTGACATATTGTTATTTATATGTTTTTAAATTGGGCTATGTTAATTTGTAAAAGTTAAGAATAAACATGTCATTAGTTGTATTTATGTAGTGTTGCTGTAAATGTTAAAAAATTTAATTATGGTATGGAACAGAACCAAACTGAACCCGAACGATTCTATAATTATATTTGGACCCGACGGTTCCATTTATTAAATACCCGAAAGTTTTGGGTCAGGTCGGTTCTGAAGAGAATCGAACCGAACCGAACCGACCCATGTCCAACCCTAATTTCGTTATTAACTTAACTAAATGACATATAAATCGTAATCTCTTAGTATCTAAAAATGATGAATCCTCTATTGATCATACATTTATATGATTCTTGACATTTCTAAATGATACCATATTAGCAACTCTTCTTGGCAGAGCAACATCCAAAATCACCAAAGTATGATTGTCCACATATAGAACTATGATGACCGCAAGTCAAAGGGCGAATTCCACTACGTAGCGTTAGAGATTAACCACTGACATTCAAATAATTATCCATTTGGAATCTTTCCAACGAGTTTTGACATGTTGGTTTTATAACGGAGTTATTAGATCTTTCACTTTTGAAGTTGAGAATTTCTACTGCATTTATGTATTTTTATGATACATTCAGGTACTTTATAATAGGATAGCCAACAACGAGAAGATGGAATCAATTAGGAGCAAACCAAGGATGTATATTACAGCCAATATTGGCGCCCCCGCACCAGTCACAGGCATCCCTGCGCCCGAAAGAGGCGCCCCTGCGCCGCGACGACACTAGTCCGCCACATAATGTAACACCCCGAAAATTTTTAGAATATAATTTAATTATTTTACAAGTCACATTTTATTATTTTGAAAGTTGAGGGACTAAAATAAAGTTTTAAATTCTTATATTTTTTGGGCCAAATACTCGATTTTTAATTGAGTGACCAAAAGTATATATCAATATGGATCTCGTTGGATAGTTCATTTTTAATCATAAAAATAGGCTCGAGAAAATGTTAATTCGGATAAGTAGGTCTCAAAATATTAAAGTTTAAAGAAAATTATAATTTATTTACATTTTTAATATAAAAGTGAAATTAGATGAGGATTGTCACGTGTAGAGGATGAATGTGAAAATAATATTTTATTAGAATTATATTTAAAGTATAAGTTGTCATTATCACCTTTTGAGATTAGAATATTTTCTATTTGTGATGGACACATGTCATCTTGTGATTGATCTCTAGAGAATTTAATTTTTATCAAACTAGACATACACGATTTTTATCACAATTCTACTATGACTCAACTACTATACTTTTCCCTATAAATAGTGTGTCCATGTCTCACAATTCACCACAAGAATTTTACACAGCAGTTTTCATATAGAAAGCAGCTGTAAATTCTAAGTATATTTTTATATCAAAAAACCCCTTCTTCAATTAAGTTAAGATACTTCTGTGCAAGTGGTTTTTGTTTCCTTATACTTTTATGTTCAGTAATTTATGCATGAATTGTTTATGAGCCTTCGGATTCTTTAGAAGGAGTTAAGAGATCCTACGGGATTTAAGATGACCTAGATGAGTGTTTCGCTTGGTTACCGATATACTCCATATGAGAAGAGTGGTATGAATTATTTATTTTATTACATATAATTGTATACGGGAAATGCACGTATCTTACTGGGTGTTTTTAAAATACTCACTCTTACAAATTTTACAGATTAGTTCGGGTCGATTGGATCTATGGCGAGATGGTGCAGCGGATTATCAATGGATTTCAACCTACGAGAATAATACTAAGTTTTACTGCACTTATTTAAATTTATTAGTTCGTTTTGTCCGATAACATTATTAGATTTATTAGTCGGAGAATGTTTAAATTGTTTTTTTTAAGACATGATTTTATGATTATGATTTAAATTTACGAATGTTTTGTTATTTAGAAAAATAGAATTTTATTTCCGCATTTTAAGTACATTAAAATTATTGTTGGTAACACCTCAAGAAGTGTGAAAAATTGAGGCGTTACAATAAGCCCTAAACTGACGAGTTCAAGGGGGAACTATAAATATGACTGGAAGGATTCAATTAAAGGACTTTTGGGGAAGAAATCCAGCAGCCACATCAGAGAGAACATCCTTGGAGATTGAGGAATCCACAAATCAAAGAGTTCTTCTTACTCTCTATCAATATTTTCTATCAATGTTTAAGAACATGAATTATATTTTCTTTTATATTTTCATGGAATAATTTGTTTTTCTAGAGATACAATGTAGCCAACACTAGAAATTATGTTTTGATCATTTAATTGTCTATTTCAAAAGTTATTCTTGGTTTATTTGTGATTATCTATTCTTAATGCTTTTGAATGCTTGATCACCATTTGAATGATATGAAATTTGGAGTTTATTAAGAAAAGGAATTCTAAATTGAGACTATTGATAAACACAACCTAGGAGATTATAGAGTTCGAAAGGCCTATGAAATCATTTGTAGTTATTAAGAGAACCAAATATCTTAATGAACTTTATCATCTTAATTTTAGATGGAGACTCAAAATTAGGGTTTTAAGAGTAATTCTTAATTCGTCATCGAGAGAGGGGATTAAGATAATTTCGGGTTCTTGACTAATAAACCTTAAAAATATTTTAAGAAATAGTTAATTGATTGAAGTATGATCGATAGTTAGGTGAAATTGGATCTCTAAAGTTTAAGTCCATTGGGGTCCGTTTGATAGAAAGGTGGAAAATGGGTAGAAAGAAAATATTTTACAGGAAAAAGATTTTCTTAGAAATTATTTTGCTGGGAATTGTAATTAATTGTGTTTGATTGGTATAGTTTTCCATGGAAAATATTGAAAGTTTGATATTCGTTTGATTTCGTTTTTTATAGAAATTGTCCATTAAAGTGATAATGTTTTCTACCATTGGGTCTAGAATTTGTTCCAATTACCAAAAAAAAAAAAAAAAATTTTGAAAAAAAACATACCGAATATCATTCGTTTGACTTTGTTTTGCATGGAAATTGTCAATAAAAGTGAATTTTTTTTTTACCATTGTGTCTAGAATTTTTTCCAATTGCAAAAACCAAAAAAGAAAAAATTGAAAAGTTGGAAAATATTTTCTCACCAAAACATCAAGAATTTATTTTCCTCAAAAAGGTGGAAAATTTGAAAAGTTGGAAAATATTTTCCCGGGAAAATTTTGTCAATCAAACACTACAAAAGTTGGAAAATGGAAAATATTTTCCATTTTCCATGGAAAATAAACCGTATCAAACGGACCCTTAGTGTTTATCTTGTTTAATTGCATTGTTAATTAATTAAATTAATCCAGTTAATATCTCACTATATTCCTATTTTCTAGATAAAATTAAGGTTATTTTAATTATAGGAATTATTAGGATTTGATTTCAATCTTTGTGAAAAATGATACTCTACTCTCACTATATTAAAACTTGACACCGTACACTTGCGGTTAGAAAATTCTCGTATCAAGTTTTCGATGTTTTGTTCTTTAACAAAATATCTTCGTATTAATTTAAATGTCACTACATTTTAACTCATGAGATTAGCTACTCACTTCAAAAGTGAGAAATATCACACGTGATGATCTAACCATAATAACAACATCCATGTCTCATTATTACTTACGACTACGGATAATTTAAAATTCAATCATATGAAATTTATATCTCACAATCACAATTCATTGTGATTTACAAATTACCAGAACTTGAATCTACGAACTCTATTTAATATAATTTATTAGAATCGTAATTCAAAACATATAATAAATCTTGTCATAAATAAAATGTATTAATCACGTTAAAAGTGTTTATGGTTATTACCTAGCTCACACAGTTCATGTTCGAATCTTATTGATTCACTAGTATTACACACCAAGGCATCAACTTTAGTTAAGTTGGGGATGGTTGTCAAAAGAAGGAAAATACTAGTGTAGCCAATAGTCACGACTTTTAACGACAAACAGAAAATTGAAGAATGCTAGGCAATACATTAACAGGGAAGGGGCACGACTTTTGTCATATACGAGCGACATAAGAATTGGTCTGAGTAACATATCTCACCCACCGATAAGGGTTGGGGGTTTTGGTCTTCTTCGCTATCTGTAAATATTTTACCTGCAAAATGCATAAAAGAACCTGTGAAGAAGGGTAAAACTGAAAAAAGTCTTAACCCTGTATGCATGCCATCCATCTCATTCAATTTTTCTTCTATTCTCAAACTGTTGAAAGCAAAATCAAGATGCTCGTAGATAAACTGGCAACCCTTGAGCATATTTATTGAATAATCATTTTAGACCTCAGGCTTTTTCTTCTCCGCCAAGCTTCATGGATTTTCTCAATTATGATGAGACAAATTTAGACTTGTATCAATTTGGTGATCTTTAATTTCAATTATATCCATGATCCATCCGATAGGTTGTTAAATTGTTGACATGATGTGCAAACAAGGCATTCAAAATGTAAATCTGCTGAAGTGGACTTGTCTACGTGTAAAGGGGCATAACTGCTATTATAATTTGAGAAAAGTTACAAAACTACTCAATAACTAAACAAATTCTCTCCTCTTCACCACAAAAGCAACAGCCAGAATTTTTCCCTTCTCAAGTACTCCCAACCTATAACCTATTCTCATTAACTAACTCAAGTCTTGTAGGTATTTTCTGTACACTTCTCACAATCAAGCTTCCACTACAACCCCGAAACCCTACATACACAACCCCACTTCCCACCTTTATTGTCTCTAACCTCTGCCTGCCGACGCACCCATGCCTTCTATAGCAACGAAAACTCAATGGTTAGCCAAACAACCTACTTCCTATCACTATTGCCTTCCACTGTATGCCCATTCACCATACCCACAACCTCCATTTCAACCTCAAAACCCACAATTGTCAGCCTTACAACCTCTTCACCAATCACCTCCTCCTCGGTTCACCGACCACGCTCACAACCCTGAAACCCACTGAAACGAGCCAAACTAATTTTTCCCTAACACAATTCCACATAACCTGAGAGCGAGCTCTCCACATCCAAAAAATCCAATGGATCCTCGAAAACTATCACCACTGACAAAAAGACGTCCTTCGGAACTCCATATCACTTTACCAATGGCTCGCCTACCATTCAGCAACCTACATCACAATAGTAATCTCGAACTCCAAAATGAAAGGTGATGATCAAACTAAATTAATTAACTAATAATAGTTTTTAACGTAATAATCATGCATTCGTTATAATAATAACTTCATGTAAATTATTACCGCGTTTCAATAATGAAAGCTCTCACCAGAAATCTAGACGATGAGGTTGTATAGGGAGGTCGTGTGATACGGAGTTGTAAATAAGGATGATGTAGATAGGTGGAGATGAATAAGGATTTCGGAATGATTATAGGGGTAAATAAGGATGATGTAGATATGATAGAGGTGAATGGTAGAAATGGGTGCAAGAGGAAGGGGATGCAGTCGGAAGCGGGAGAGTCTATGCCCAAGCTAGGATCTGCAACAACCTCCTGAGGTTGTGGGAGAAGGGATGAAAGGGAAGCATAGAAAGTGAAGGACAGTAAGAAAGGGATGAAATGGGCTTTACCTGGACTGCAACAACTACTCGAGGATCTTGAAACACACGTTTCTTCAACTTCATTCTGTCACTCAAATGTTTTCCTTGCGTCAAAGAGTTAGATCAGTGCTGATGGTTGTTTTGGAGAATACTTTTCTGGTTTTTCTTTATTCCAGTGCCTGTTTAGCTAGGGATAATCCATTTTATAATGACACGAGTGCTAAAAAAATGTAAGTCCAGATATCAGTTTTTTCGTTGGATTCCACGTGTCCATGCCATGTCATCAATTTAACCTCCTATTGGACAGCTTAGTGACAATGTAGTCTGAAACCGAAAAATCTTATGATCACCAAATTGATATAAATTAAAGGACACATCATAATTAGGAAAGCTGGTTTCATACTTTTCTACAAGTAAATAGAACTAAGTTTCCAAAGAATTAGATGCCAATTTGACACTTGTAAATTGATTGGGTGGCTAAAGTGATGCTCATTTAAATAGATAGAAGGAAATAAAATAGGTTATAAAGGGCTAAGTCAAAGCAGAAATAAATTAAATGACTTTATTCCTTTTGTGGAGGTGGAAATTTAGATGCAAAATAGAAATACTGCTCATGCCACATACAAGAGATGAAGTTCTTTTCTGGGTTTTATCATATAGGGACTATCAAACCAAGATCATTCTAGGCGTCTAATGAGGAACTGCTTAGACAAAATGCAATTCTGAGAACTTTCGCAACCAGAAGAATTCCAAAGGATGGGTCCCATTTTGTTTCTCAGGGCAGTGTTTTCAAAATGACAACTTTACCTGAAGTCTTGATGGATTATACATAGGTATGGTGAATGTCATGCTCACAGGTCCAGCTTCTTTGGTGATATTACCTATGTTATCAGAAATAATAACATAATTACAGGGAAGATCTACAAGTGGAATACTGATTACGAAGTATAAGCTCGCTGAAAGGAACAAGGTATAAAATAACTCTTATCACTATACCATGTGACTCCTGCGAACAAGTTAGCTTCGCACGTAGTGTGTGTTCAGACCCACCAACAATCTGTTGAATATCACACATATTAGCAACTTCTTCCACAAAAAAAAAAAAATAAAATAAAATAAAAAATCACTATTTACGCGGAAGTTTAATAAATTAAAGTTAGAGCTGATTTAATCACCAGTGTGCAGCAGCAAGAGACATTACCTTCTTCAAACTCCACTCAAGTCGCCGGTTCGACTCTTTGAAATCAGTCATCTGTCCAACTGCTCCAGGTTCCAATTCATAATTCACTCTGAAATTAAAAGAAAGAAGAAATAAATAATATTATTCACTCTCACAGAAAGGGGCAAACTATATGAATCATAATAAGATTGACAACTAATGAGGTTCTGCAATAATGCAATCAACTTATTCAAAATTTTGAGCAAAGAAATTATACAATAATGAGGTATTCAATTCCATTAGTATTAGATGCTTGCCACTCTAAACCTAAGCAAGCAAGTATGCTTGAGATCTAATGGTCATAGGTAAAGAAGCTAGTTCAAGATAATAGAATTAGGACAGAAACTTGCAAGACTGGGAACTAGCAGGGAACTCGGTCATTAAGGTTATGGGCCAGGATATTATTAGTTAGACTTCTTCCAGGAGAAGACTCAATTAGTGTGCATGCTCCACAAATAGGATTAAACAACAGTTCTGGAAAGACATGGATGGATTGATTAAAGGATTATCAAGATAAGATTTTTTGTTAGATGAGATTTTGAATGGACATATAGGGAGATTTAAATTGGGATATGAAAGACAACATGGAAATTTGTATTTTGGGATTGAAATGAAGAAGGTGAAATCATAAGAAGATTCTGAATTTCTTGATGAATAATACAAGCCTACGGTCTTAATTTATAATACAGCAGAGGAGAAGAAAAAGGGAAAATAATCTCCTAAATAGGGAAAGAACAAATGTGCCTAACTAAATAAAGTACAATGAATCAATCACAATCATCCCATATAATTTCCAGGATTTCTATACTTCCCTTCAAGTTGAATTTTAAATGTTGATCACATCCAACTTGAGGATGAAATCATCGAAATTTTGCTGAGGTAGTCATTTGGTGAAGATACCTACTATCTACTCTTTTATAGGGACATAGGTCATACAAATAATTCCGCTTTCAATCTTTTCTTTGATAAAATAAAATGTTTATCCACTTCTACATGCTTGACCCAGTCATGTTAAAATAGATTAAGAGAAATGTTGACAGGTGCATTGTTCTCAAAGTAGAGTTTGATTGGGAGTTTTACTTTGACCTTAGCCATTTCAAGAGTTTCTTTAACTCTAAACCCAACTTCAACACTGCTTCTATCCACTAAATTTTGTTTTTTACTTTTCTAGTTACCAAGTTTTTCCATATAAAGTTGCAATACTCGGTAGTTGACCTAGTATCTTCTATTGATACTGCCTAATTAGCATCTATGAATATTTTAACTTCCTTCCTTTCTTTCATTTTTTTTTTTTTTTGTTGAAGAAGACCTTTTCCGAAAGAGCTTTAGAGATACACGAGAATCCTGTAGACCGCTTCTAGATGAATTTCCTTTGAAGAATGCATATGTTGGCTTGCCAAGCTAATTGCAATTCGATCTAATATGCGATACGTAGGTTGTCCTGCCAACTAGTCATTGATATCAATCTTTTTCAACTACATTTCCAACTTCCTCTATTTTTCTTCCTGTATCAAGGTGTTTCGCTTGGTTTAGATCCAAGAATGGTTGTTTCAGTAAGAAGGTCAAGAACATATTTTCGTTGGGAAACACTGATATTCCTTTTCGATCTAGCAACTTCATTCTCAAGAATTATCGTATCTGACCCAGGTCTTTTACTTCAGATTTTGTGGCTACACTTCTCTTTAGTCTGTCCATCTTAAATATCTCCAGCTAGGATTATGTCGTAGATATATATAATTAAGATTGCCTTCATCCCATCTTTCGATAGTTGGATACGTATTGGAGCATATACAAGCTTGGATACTATCGAATACGGGTACGTAATGAGTTTACAAGTTCCCATACTTCTTAGCTTGCCGATATCTCAACTCCTCAACAGTTTTGTAAATAATCGAACCATGTTCTTGGTGACTATTTGAGATCGTATAGAGATTTTTTTTAGTTTACATACTGTTTTTCTTCATTCATTTTACAAAAACCTGGTGGTAATGTCATGAATAATTCTTTTTCTAATCCCACATTTAGGAATGCATTCTTAATGTTCAATTGTTAAAGAGGTCAATCCAAATTGGTTGCTAAAAACAAGAGAACCCGAATTATAATCAACTTTACTATAGGGAAACGTATCTGTGTAATCAATGCCATTGGTTTGAGTATATCCTTTTGCAACAATATTGTCCCATCAACTTTATACTTCACATTAAAAACCCATTTGCAACCAACAAGTCTGTTTCCTTTGGTAACTTCATTACATCTCAAGTTTCAATTTTTTAGCGCTCATCTTTCTTCCATTAATGCCTCTCTCCATTTGGGAACTTTCAAGGCTTCCTGGGTATTCCTCGAAATTTTTGCATTATCATGGTTAGAGGTAAAAGCACGAAACCCTGTAGATAGAGCACTATAAGTTATGAATTTTAAGATAGAGTACATAACCAAGTTTGTTCCATGAGAGCAATATGTCAGTTAATATCGAAAGTTTCAGACTTATTGAAATTGGAAGGGGTCTTACGGAGAGATCTGAAACTATCACTGGTTCCAACTCTCTTGATACTTCGGGTGCGAGATTCTCCTTATACCTTGATTTTGACTTTCTTGAGTAAACTAATATCTCCTTGTCATGTTTTCCTCCATCTCCCCTTGTGTGTAAGTTCCATTCTGTAAATGGCTTGTTAGAGCAAGATGGTGTAATAGGTTCGATGTGTGGTATACGTTCAAAAGGGGATAAATTTTAGAACCCCGATTTTTTTTAAGTCGTGTTACATATAATTTGTTTGTCAATTGATAGAAATGCTGTGTCTAGTCAAGTCGTTATGTAGATTAATTTGTTATGCTTAATAGTTAAATTGGATCTATATGGTTTTTCCTTAATAGTTGAGGGACCAAGGTGAAGATAAGCATTAAATCTTATATTTGTATTTAATTGGGCCAAATAGTTAACTACTGAACGAGTTAAGAATTACCCTATCAATATTATGCTCATTTTGAAGCTCATAATAAGTGATGAATTATACTCAAGAAAAAAGTAATTTTGGATAAGAAAAACTGGAGTTAGAACCAATTAACAAAACTACTTAGTTAATGATATTAGTTTTCGATTTAAACTAAATTACTATAGCAATATTGGATTTGTTTGAGCTTACATATCAGGCTTGAGAAAAAGATATTTTAGAAAAGTTCAAATTAAGATAGAATCAATAAAAGAATCAAGATATGAATGAAATAGTAAATAATTAAAATATTTCCATTACCTTTATTTTTTTGGCCATTATAATTTTAAAGAAAAATAAATTGGATATAAACATAGTTAATGATATAAAATATATTATATTTATCATAATCCAATTAACCTTATGACAATTGAAAACAAATTTATTTTATGGTTAGATACTGTTTTGAGTGTTAGCTTTCGGGGATAGACTACAATCCCAATTTGAAATAGTGATTTAAATGCATTAGGACTCGTCATTTAATCACTATAAATAGAGGCACAAGATTACGGTGATAAATTACTTTAAATTTTCCTCACAGTAGCTCATTCGGGACTTTCACTCTCTCTGCCTCTCTATTTCACGCACAAACAAAAAATAAATTGGTTTTTGCAAAGAAAATGGAGACCCATATATTAAGTTTACGGATTTGCATTAAAGAATCTCGTTTCTAATAATTTTATTCTCAAAATTCATTTTCAAAAGTTGAGGTGCTCGGTGCTATTAGGCATTTTTCCACATCGTTTCAAATACGTTGTTGTTGTTAGAATATTTAGAAGACAAAGAGGGGGAAATCTAATTGAATTGATTCACCATTTGAAGTGCATGGCCTCCATACTTATAGCCATACATGATGCAAAATAAAATGATATTTTATCCACTATTCTACCAACTACCACTACACAATACTTGTCAAATACATCAACTAGTAGTAGAAGTAAACTAGTCTAACAATTCATCATTACATGTGTTAGACATTAATCAAAAACATTGTTTAGTGACAACAAAAATGTCACACGATTCATCACTCCTTAACATTTTTGTTGGAAACACCAAGACATCTTCTTAATGTTTCAAATCTCTCTTTGGGCAATGCTTTGGTAAAGATATCAGCAACTTGTTCTTCTGAACTGCAGTGCTTCAATTCAACTTCCTTCTTCTCTTGTGCTTCCCTTATGAAATGGTACTCGATATTAATGTGTGTATTCTTACCATGGAACACTGGATTTTTCACAATGACAACTGCTGATTGGTTATCACACAAAATGGTGGTTGCTTCTGATTGTTGATGTTTCAGATCATTCAAGATTTTCCTCAGCCATATAGCCTGGTTTGTCGCCTCTATTGCAGCTATATACTCTGCTTCAGCCGTGGATTGAGCTACAGTTTTTTGCTTAATTGAGTTCCAATAGATAAGACTTAATCCAAAAGCATAAAAAGCATAATCGGAAGTACTCTTCATATCATCCATTGAACCAGCCCAATCACTATCAGTGAACCCTGTCAACACCAATTTTTCTGATTTCCTGAAGTTGATTCCATGGTTTTCAGTTCCTTTGATATACCTCAGAACTCTCTTGGCAGCTTGAAAATTAATTTGGCTAGGCTCTTGTCTGAATCTCTGGATAATAAATTCACAGCATACATAATGTCAGGCCTTGTAGCTGAAAGATACAACAAACATCCAATCAGACTTCTATACACCTTTCCATCGATTTTGCTTGCACCATCATCCTTTATCAACTTCAAATTCTGGACCAAAGGAGTGTTAACTGGCTTGCAATTTTCCGTATGAAACTTCTTCAATATCTCCTTGGCATATCTTTGCTGACAAACAGAAATTCCTCTGTCAGACTAATCCACTTCCATTTCAAGAAAGTATTTCATCTCCCTAAATCAGTCATCTCAAAGTCTTTCTTCAGTTCATTCTCTATCTCATAGATCAAGCCTTCATTGCTTCCTGTGATCAAGAGATCATCAACATAAAGTGAAATGATGATCAAGTCCTCCTCCACTGGTTTGATGTACAAAATTTGCTCATTTACACTTTTGTAGAATCCTCACTTAACTCCCCATTTAGAAAAGCAGACTTTACATCTAGCTAATGGATCTTCAAGTTTGAATGTGCAGCCAATGCAAACAATACTTTTATTGTCTCAAGTCTGGCAACAGGTCCAAAGGTATCTGTAAAATCAATTCCAAATTGCTGAGAATACCCTTTAACTACCAGCCTGGCTTTGAGTTTATTGATTGAACGATTTGCATTTAACTTGGTTCTGAACACCCTGACTCCAATAACATTTTTGTATCTTGGTTTGTCAACAAGCACCCAAGTATTGTTTTTTTCAATTGCAGTCAATTCATCCTTCATAGCCTCTATCCATCCCTTAGATTGTGCAGCATCAATATAGCTCACTGGTTCTAGAATAGCAGAGTTACAAGTAGAATAGATATCCTGAAGAGATCTGGTTCTCAATACTTCATTTTCTGAATCAGTTCCACCTTCAGGTTCAGCCTCAGTATGAATTTCATTTCCATCACCTTCATTTTCATCGTTACCAGCATCTTCATTTTGAGAAATCAACCTTGGAGCCTCAGTTCTATCCACAACATTTGTCTCCCAATTCCATGAAGAACTTTCATCAATCTTGACATCTCTACTGGAAACAATCTTGTTGGTTTGAGGATTATAAACTCTATAACCCTTGGCATTGTTACAATAGCCAACCAGAACTCTTGCCTCAGCTTTCTGACTTAGCTTATCTCTTTTGACATCAGGTATGTGCATATAGCACACACTTCCAAACACTCTCAAGTGAGAAACTTTCGGTTTAATTCCATACCAAGCCTCATAAGGGGTTAGTTTGTTTAAGGCTTTAGTAGGCAGCCTGTTGAGTAGATATATTGAAATGTTCACTGCCTCAGCCCAAAAAGCTTTAGGTACACTTTTTTCCAGCATTAAACACCTTGCCATTTCCATAGCTGTCCTGTTCTTCCTTTCACAGACTCCATTTTGCTAAGGTGAGTAAGGGATTGATTGTCAATTGATGTTTGATCCCTACTTCCTCACAAAATTTGTCAAACTGATTGCTAGTGTACTCAGTTCCATTGTCAGTCCTTATAGCCTTTATCTTGCAGTCACTTTCATTCTCCACTAAATTCTTAAACTTCTGAAATACTGCTAGCACCTCAGACTTCATCTTAAGGAAATAAACCTAGCACATTCTAGTTAAATCATCAATAAAGAGAACAAAGTATTTGCTTCCATTTAAGGTTGAAGTTCACATAGGTCCACAAACATCATAATGAACCAGTTAAAGTCTGGTTTTTGGAAAAAGGCAATCTAGTTTGTTTCCCCATTTGACAAATATCACAGATACATGCAATATCACATACTTTTGGCATATCCTCAACCAACTCCAATTCATTCAAATGTTGAGTGAGGTATAATTAACATGCCCAAAACGTTTGTACCATAATTCAGTTTCAACATCAGTACTAGTATAGGCATGTGAACTCATGTTCTTCCACTCAACAGGAAAACTCCTGTCTCATTTCTACTGTCATTAGCTCCAGATTGTTTTGGTCCAAAATTGTGCATCTACTATCCTTAAATATTAAGGCATAGTTCTTCTCAATTAATTGGCCAACACTTTATCAAATTTTGATCAATATTTGGAACATACAAAACATCATAAATGAATTTAGTACCTGATGGTGTCTGAACTGAAACTTTGCCAATTCCTTTCACCTCAACATACTCTTCATTTCCTACCTTTACTCTTGATCCGTAGCTATCATTCATCTCCACAAAGATATCTGAGTTTGAAGTCATATGGTGAGTGCAGCCACTATCAAGTAACCACGTTTCAACTTTGCTGATAGCTGTGAAGTTTATGGCTGAGAACATATGCTCTTCAGACTGATCTTTTGCAACTTTGGCCAGCTGCAACTCCTTCTTTTCCTTCTGATTTTTTGCAAACTCTTTCCATATGTCCAAATTGTTTACAAGACCTGCATGGAACTCTAGGTCTAAACCAACACCATTTAGGTGAGTGACCTTTCCTTTTACAATGTGGACAAGGAGGATACTTAGTATCTTTTCCAGAACCTTTAGCTCCTTCTTCCTTCTTCACGTTTTGTGGCTTATTTCCACCAAAACTTAAACGAGTTCTTTGCTTTCCTTTTGCAAACAGAGCACCTTCAGTTTGCTCTTCTTGCCGAACAATGGCATGAAGGGCATTTACTAGTTCAGCCAAAAAGATGCTAGCCAAGTCCCTTAAATCTTCAAGTGAAGAAATCTTGGATTCAAACTTCTCTGGCAGACTGATTAACACTGTCTCCACCATTCTCTTATCTGGCAAGTTATCACTCAACAACATGATTTGATTCACCACCTTCATTAGCCTATCAAAGAAATCCTTAACTGATTCTGAATTCTTCATTTTTAGAGTTTCAAACTCCCTTCTCAGATTCAGAACTTGCATTTGCCTGGTTCTCTCACTTCCTTGGAATTCCTCCTTCAGTCTATCCCACGCTTCCTTTGCTGTTTCACAAGTGATTATCCTTGTGAATATAGAATCTGAAATAGCAGACTGAATACAGGAGATGGCTTTGAACTTCTTGGCAACATCTTCACTGTGTTGTTTGATTTGAGCAAGCGTGGGGTTAGCTCTCAATGGTGGAGGTTCAATTCCAGTCTCAGTTATCTCCCAAAAATCATAAGCCTTGAGATATGCCTTCATCTTCGCAGCCAAGAAATTATAATTTTCTCCATTGAAAGCGGAGGAAAGGGGTGCTGAAAATCCACTGGAAGCCATCACTTTCTCACCAAATCACTCAGCTATTTATGAAGGATTCTTACTGGTTTTCTCTCGTGTTTGCTGTTTTTGATGACACTGGATTAGCAAGCAACTTACCGGTTTTACACAAGACTTACCGTATATGCAATGTGCACACCGTTTTTGCTAAATGAACTCTGTTTTGTTGGGAAAACAGAGACTTACCGGATTTGCACTATGCTTACCGTATATGCTTTCCTCTTAACGGTTTTGCTTCTTTCTTTCCTGATTTGCACAGAATACTCTGTTTTCATTTTTTCTTCACCTCACTCAATTCCTTCAGTTTTTTCATCGCTTTTTCGATCATTGAGGCTCTGATACCACAGTTAGAATATTTAGAAGACAAAGAGGAGGGAAATCTAATTGAATTGATTCACCATTTGAAGTGCATGGCCTCCATACTTATAGCTATACATGATGCAAAATAAAATGATATTTTATCCACTATTCTACCAACTACCACTACACCATACTTGTCAAATACATCAACTAGTAGTAGAAGTAAACTAGTCTAACAATTCATCATTACATGTGTTAGGCATTAATCAAAAACATTGGTTAGTGACAACAAAAATGTCATACACGATTCATCAGTTGTTGTAGAAAGTAATAAAAGAATAGTTTATTCTCTTATGCTGTATTACAATCTTGCCTCAATATATATACTACATTACAATAGAGATAAAAGGAAACAAATATTCAAACTTAGGAAAGAAAATCAATTATTCCCTAACTCAATATATTACAATATTCCCATATTAAACGAGATTTCTACACTCCCCCTCAAGTTGGATCATAGATATTGATCATATCCAACTTGCAGATGCACTCATCGAATGTTTGTCTCGATAGTCCTTTGGTGAATACGTCTGCAGTTTGTTTCCTAGTGGGGACGTAGATCATACAGATAGTTCCACTTTCAACTTTTTATTTGATGAAATGTCTGTCCACCTCTACATGTTTGGTCCTATCATGTTGAACTGGGTTGAGTGAGATACTGATAGCTGCCTTGTTATCACAGTAGAGTTTAATAGGAATGTTTGTTGGAATTTGTAGTTCGTCCAACAGTTTCTTTAGCCATAAACCTTCACATATTCCCTGAGCAGCTGCTCTAAACTCTGCTTCTGCGCTGCTTCTGGCTACCACATTTTGTTTTTTACTTCTCCAAGTGACTAGGTTTCCCCATACGAATGTACAATAACCAGTGGTTGATCTCCTATCCTCTGTTGCTCCTGCCCAGTCAGCATCAGTGAATACTTCTAACTTTCTGTTCTCATTTTTTTTTTAACAACAGTCCTTTCCCAGGGGAGCCTTTGAGGTATCTCAGAATCCTGTATACTGCTTCAAGATGGGTTTCCCTTGGATCATGCATGTATTGGCTCACCATACTTACTGCAAATGCAATATCTGGTCTAGTGTGAGATAAGTAGATCAGTTTTCCCACCAGTTTTTGATATCTCTCCTTCTCAACACACTCCCCAATATTATCTGTTTTTCTTCCGGTCTCCATAGGAGTATCACTTGGTTTACATCCAAGCATACCAGTTTCAGCAAGGAGGTCTAGAACATATTTCCGTTGAGACATACTGATTCCCTTATTTGATCTGGCTACTTCCATGCCTAGAACATTTGTCCCAAGTCTTTCACTTCAAATTCTGCAACTAATCCACCTTTCAATCTTTCTATCTCAAGTATATTATCTCCAGTGAGAATTATGTCGTCAACATATACAATTAGAATAGTCTTGGTCCCATCTCCAAATGATCTGAAAAACGTAGTATGATCTGATTGCCCTTGTTGGTATCCTTGCCCTTTCAACACGCTTGCAAATCTGTCAAACCATGCCCTAGGTGACTGTTTGAGACCGTATAGAGATTTTTTTAATTTGCATACTTTACTTCCTTCATTTCCCTTAGAAAATCCAGGCGGTAGCATCATATAGACTTCTTCTTCCAACTTCCCATTCAAAAATGCATTCTTAATATCAAGCCGTTGGAGTGGCCAATCTAGATCGCAGCTAGTGATAGGAGGACCCGAACTGTATTTAGTTTTGCAACTGGTGCAAATGTTTCTGTGTAATCTATACCATACGTTTGAGTGTATCCCTTTGCAACTAGACGAGCCTTGTACCGTTCTATTGTTCCATCTGCTTTGTACTTCACATTAAACACCCACTTACACCCAACAGGTCTTTTTCCTCTAGGAAGTTCCATCACATCCCAAGTTTCATTTACTTCCAGTGCTTTCATTTCATCCATTACTGCTTTCCTCCACTTGGGACTTTCCAAGGCCTCCTGAATGTTTCTTGGAATTTCTGTGCTATCAAGGTTAGAGACAAATGTTCTAAATTTGGAAGATAGAGTGTTATAAGCAACAAAGTTTGAAATAGGATGAAGAGTGCACGACCGAGTTTGTTTTCTGAGGGCAATAGGTAGATCGTCAGTGTTATGTGATTTGGGAGAAAGTTCATGAGGAACTATCACCGGTTCTGACTCTCTTGGTGCTTCGAGTGTGAGTTTCTCCTTATCCTTTGATTTCGGCCTCCTTGAGTAAACAATCATCTCTTTGTCATGTTGTTCTTTCCGTTCTCCCCCTGAGTTTAAATTGTCTTCTGTAAATGGCATGTTGGATTCAGTGTTTGGGGTAAAGTTGGAGGGACCAAGATCGAGAGGTATGCTCAAGAACCGATCTTCTTCACTTAGGATCTTCCCCTTCTTAGGATCTCCCCCTGAAGAGAGGTTTTTTTGAAGTAGGGTTCGTTCTCGAAGAAAGTGACATCAAAGCTGACAAATATTTTCTTTGTGGTTGGATCATAGCATTTATATCCCTTTTGGGTAGGTGAGTAACCAATGAATACACACTTAATTGCTCGGGGTTCGAGTTTGGTACGAAGATGAGAGTGAATGTGGACAAAGGCCGTACAACCAAACACTTTAAGAGGTAGGTCAGAAGTGAGGTGAGTATTAGGAAAAAATTCCCGAACTTTCTGGAGGGGAGTTTTGAAATTGAGAGTGCGACTAGGCATTCTGTTTATGAGATAGGCCGCAGTAAGAATGGCATCCCTCCAAAATGTGTTGTGTATATTTGTGGTGAACAGTAGTGCCCGAGCTACTTCAAGTGTCTATTTTTGCGTTCGGCAACCCCATTTTGTCGGGGAGTATCGACGCAAGAACTCTGGTGGATGATTCCATTTTCCTGGAGATAGGTTCTTAGTGTATTATTGAAGTACTCAGTGCCATTGTCTGTATGCAGAATTTGAATTTTAGTGTGAAATTGGGTTTGGACCATTGAGGAGAAATTCATGAACACAGATCGGACGTCAATTTTTTCTTTCAACATATAGACCCAACATATTCGAGTATGGTCGTCGATAAATGTGACGAACCATTTTGTGTGAGTACGATTAGGGGTTCGAGAAGGTCCCCATAGATCACTATGTATTAAGGTGAATGGTCTAGATGGAGTATACACGGATTTTTTAAATGACGAGCGGTGGTGTTTTGCAAGTTCACAAATATCACGTCATATCGAAAGATGTTTTATTCGAAAATATTGAAGGGAATACATGTTTGAGATATTGGAAATTAGGATGACCCAAACGGTAATGCCATAACAGAATTTCATTATTCCTAGGAGCAAAAACAGAATCACAACTAGCAAATTGACGTTGTGACTCACAGTAGTCTCGTCAAAGTAGTAGAGTCTCTCACACTCTTTAGCACTGCCAATCGTCTTCCCCGATGATAGGTCCTGAAATACACAATAGGACGGGAAAAAATAAGTGGAGCAATGTGAACTCTTTGTTAACTGGCTAACGGACAATAAATTGCAGGATAAATTTGGAACATGTAGAACATTTTCAAGTGTAATTAAATTGGAGATTCGAATACTCCCTTTTCCAGCCACGGGAGACAAGGAGCCATCTGCAATTTTAACTTTAAGGTTGCCAGCACAAGGTGAATATGACACAAACAGATAGTGTGAATCCGTCATATGATCGGATGCACCAGAATCGACAATTCAAGGTATTTTTGAGAATACAGTAGTATTAAGGCCTTTCAGGATATTACCTCCGTGAGCCAAAGAACTTGAAGAGCTAGGTGATTGGAAATTCGAGAACAATTTCTGAAGTTCCAGCTGTGCGGGACTAAATGCATTATCGGAGGTGGAGTTCTGTGTTTCAAAGGAATTGACTGCAGCCTGGTAGACGGAATTTTTGATGTTTTGTCGTGGTTTCCAATCAGACGGTTTTCCATGCAAATCCCAGCACGTGTCCTCTTTATGCCCAGGTTTTCGACAGTGGTCGCACCATGGTCGACCCGTTTGTTGTCTTGGGCCGTGTCCAAATTTTTTTGAGGATCTTGGCATATGGGCTCCCAAATCAGGCCCAAAAAATTTAGGCCCATCATTTAAATTCCACCTAAATTTATTAAAAGCTCCTTTAGGCCCATTTTCATTTGACCCAGTAGGCCCAACATAATTAGATAATAGGGCTGACCCATTTTCCTCTGACCCAGCTTCCTGCTTCTTCAACATGATCGACCGGCGGTTCTCCTCGCGTCGCGGGTGGATGGCAGTGGCCGGTGGCTGAGGATCCTACCTCTGACGTCGTCGAGATCTCTGTCCAACCCAGCCAAAAATTCATACAACCTCTCATTCTCGACTCTCTTCTTATACCGAACCCCGTCACTAGGGCAATCCCACTGTTCATCCATACTCAGGTCCAATTCCTGCCATAGAGAGGACATCTCCATGTAGTATTCTGTGACACTGCGTTCTCCTTGCTTCGCCTTCCAGAGATTGGTCTTAATTTCAAAAATTTGTGACGAATCCTCCGTGTCGGAGTACATATCTCGTGCGCCGTCCCATATATCCTTCGCAGTTGCCATGAAGAGATACATTTTGCTGATTGAAGGCACCATAGAGTTGACGAGCCATGACATGACCAAAGAATTTTCAGATTTCCATTTTTGTAGTAGAGCTGGGTCTGCGGGCTGCTTCGTGTCGCCAGTAAGGTACCCCATTCTTCCTCTCCCTTCGACTAATAGCTTGATGGATTGGGCCCATTCTCTATAATTTTGGCCATTAAGTTTCTTGACGGTGAGTTGAAAAGAAGAATTATCAACTCCGATTGAAGACATGTTGTGAATGGATCCAGTCTCATTGATTTCGGATTCAGTGGATTCCGATTTCTGACTGTCGGCAGTGGCTTCTGCCATTGATGGTCGGGTTTGAAAAATTACCCGAGCTCTGATACCATGTAGAAAGTAATAAAAGAATAGTTTATTCTCTTATGCTGTATTACAATCTTGCCTCAATATATATACTACATTACAATAGAGATAAAAGGAAACAAATATTCAAACTTAGGAAAGAAAATCAATTATTCCCTAACTCAATATATTACAATATTCCCATATTAAACGGGATTTCTACAGTTGTGTATGGAATTAATTACCCTTAGTTCAGAGCTCCATCGAGAGAAATCATGATACATTTTAAGGCATACCTTCAGGTATCAATTAGCTTTCACTTTATTTTGCAGTACTTGCTAGAATTATCATATTTTATGGCGTGATAATTTTCATTTTATGTTGGTAAGAGTTTATGCATAATTTCCTGTTTGATTTGAATGTGGAGTAGCATGCATCTCATTGAGTATAATTCGTTATGCCCATCCCTCTTATTCACAATTTCAAGTGAGAGTACGCTGGACGGCGGCGGATGGATGAATATGCCATTGGACCAACGGATCCCGATCACATACTTTATTTGTTAAAACTAATTTTAGTAAAATGTTTTTACGAATAATATTATCTCCAAATACTTCAATTTTTTAAATAAATTAATTTTCTTTTAATAAAGTCGTCAGTTTTATTGAATATACCCATTATATACTAATTAATTTTTTTAAACAAGCTAAGAAATTCATGTTTGGTAGCACATTGGGTCTAGAATTCTAGACATTACAGAGATTCACGTCTAAGAACCAATTTTCGCTCAAATTCTTCCCCTAAAGAGATGGCTTTTGGAAGGAATCCTCTAATAAAAACTTGACATCATGGCTAACAAATCTCTTTTTTGTGGTCGAATCATAGCATTAGCTTTCACTTTATTTTGCAGTACCTATGAGAACACGTTTAAGTGCTTCGGGGATGTAGATTACTTCGATGATGGGAATGTACGTGGACAAAAGCCACACACCTAAACACTTCGAGAAAGGTTATAGCTGAGGAAGGAATTGGGGAAGAATTTTTGAAATCGGGGATTCGAACAAGAGAGTACGACTAGGTATTCTGTTTATGAGGTAGGCTGATGTTAAAATAGCATCTTCCCAAAGCATTTTAGGCATATTTATAATGAACAGAACGAGCAACTTCAAGGAGTATGTTTATTCGTTCGAAAATCTCATTTTATTGGAGAGTATCAATACATGAACTTTGGTGAATCATTCCATTCTTTTGAAAGTAGTCTTCTAGATTATTATTGAAATATTTTTTGTTATCAATGTCCAAAATTTGAATGTGTCTGAAACTGTGTTTGAACCATCGAATAAAAATTGATAAACATAAAATGGACATCTATTTTTACTTTTAACGGATAACCCCAATAAAGTCTGGTAGGATTGATACCATTTTGTGCGAGTACGATTAAGAATTTGTAAAAGATCCCATAAATCATTGTTGATCATAGTGAATGGTCTAGATGGTTTGTATATGGATTTTGGGAATGAGCATTGATGTTTCGCAAGTTAATAAATTTCACATTGAAGGTCGACGGAAATTTTATTCGAAAATAGGGAAGAAAATACACGTTTTAAATATTGAAAATTAGAATGACCCATTCTATAATGCCATACTAGAATTTCAATATCCCTAGGAACAAATGCAACATCACAACTAGGAAATTGGCGTTTACTCATATTAGTCTCCTCAAACTAGTAAAGACCTCACTCCTTATTATTGTCAATCGTCTTCTCAGATGATAGATCCTAATAAACACATCGATGAGATGAAAGATATTTAGCAGAGCAATTGGAACATTTCGTCAACTGGCTAATTGACAACATATTGCAAGATAGATTTGGAACGTAAACAGACTCTAATGTTATAGAATCAAATATTCAAGTACTCCATTTTCCTATCATACAAGAGTAGACTATCTGCAATTTTAACTTTAATATAGTTAGCACATGGTGAACATGAGGAGTAAAGATCATACGAGCATGTCACATGATTAGACACAATGGAGTCAATAATCCAGGGGACTTCGGATTAAGTGTTTGAGAGCAAATGAACTTGATGGACCAGATGTTTGGAAACTCGAGAACATTTTATGAAGTTTTTCCAACGGTTTAAAGTTTAACGCATTGCTCGGAGTGAAATTATTGTTTATTTCGATAGAATCAACAGAAGCTCAGTAACCATGATTTCTAGCGCTTTGCCTTCATTTCCAACCAGCTGATTTCATATGTATCTCCCAATAGATATCTTTTAAGTCTCGACTTACAACAATGTTCACACCACAGACGTCCCCTTTGCTGTTTTGGGCTTAACAACTTTTTGCTGCTCCTCTAGATATTTGGGCAAACCCATAAGGCCCAAATCCTTTGAACACATTTAGTGTTACTCCTACAGAAATTAATGCTAACCAATCTAGCCCAAATCCCTTAGACATAAAGGCGGATACATCTTATCCAACAAGCCCAATCGATCTCCCATTCTCCTTCAACATAATCTATCATCACCTTTCTTCGGCGAACACCTCGTGTGTGTCAACAATAGGGGTCATCGACTAAGAATCCGTCTACTCACATCGTCCAAGTACTAGTTAAGTCTCTCTAGAAATTCATACATCCTATCATTTTAAACTTCTTGTACCAAACAATGTTGTCGAGGCACTCCCACTCTTTTTCGAAGCGCATGTCAAGTTCTTGCCAGAGGGTCTTAATTTCAAAAATTTAGGATGAATCTTTGATATCGAAATACATCTCCAGAGCAAGGTCCCAAATGTCTTTCGACGTAAGAAGAGAGGTTTTTCCAATTGAGGACTTCATCGAATTAACAAGCCACGCCATCACCATGGAATTTTCAAATTTCTTTTTTTTTTTCAAAAGGGTTACGTATGTTGGCTTCTTCACCTCACTAGTCAACCACCAATTTAATTGATTAAGCCCATTCTCGAAAATTTCTTCCGTTGAGTTTCTCCACCATGAGTTGAAAGGATTAGTTGTCAATCCTAATCGAACTCCTGGTGGAAACAGCTTTTATCTCATTGCTAGGAGATTCTGAGGTCATCGGCTCTTTGCTGTTAATGGTGATTACTGTCATTGATGGTTAGTATTGGGATAACCCTGGCTCTAATACCATGAAATCATCATAAGATTTCTATATTTCTTGATGAATAATACAAGCCTATGGGTTTTAATTTATAACACAACAAAGGAGAAGAAAAAGGAAAAATAATCTCCTAAATAGGGAAAGAAAAAATCTACCTAACTAAATAAAATACAATGAATCAATCACAATCATCCCATATAATTTTCGAGATTTCTACATATGGCAATATGGACTTCTATTTGGCTTATGATTTGGTACGAGCAAGTACGTGATTTAGAAAGAGAGATGCGCCTTATAATTTTTAGGAATGGATAGAAGGTTAGTCAAATAGATTTCTTCCTTACTAGGAAGGTAGATAGGTCCTTGTGCAAGGATTGTAAGATAATTTATGGTAAGAGCTTAGCTATGCAACATAGGTTGGTGGTGTTTAAAATTGTATTAAGAAAGGGAAAAGAAATACAAAAGATGTTTAAGTTCATGGAAGAAGATGTGAACATACGAAAAACAAGTAATCTCAAAGATGGAATTGCAAAGAAAGAGAAGTAAGATATAGAAGGAGATAGTAACTTGATGTGGATTGAGGTTACCATAGTTGCATTTGAAACAAACCAAAGGAGGTAAAAATTTGAGAGTAAAACCACCTAATAAGGAAACATGGTGATGGAATGGGAAAGTTCAATTAGCATTTAAGACTAAATAGAATGATATCGAACCTTTGCAAAAGATTAAAATGTAGAGGCTTTTGAAAAATATAGGTTCTCCTAAATGAGAATTCAAGAGGATGATCAAGTACTTCTGTAGGTCTACACAAAACATATTAGATCCACATAAGTCGTCTCTCTTTTAGCCCTTGTTTGGTAACCATTCTTTCGAAACTCCTTTTTTCTCGTACTAATTTCCAACCACACATTCTTACTATAAAATATTCTTCACGCAAACTCAAAATTTTTTCCTAATTTTTAACCACGCATTCTCTAAAAATTACAATTTAAAAACTCATTCTCCCTAAAAATGGCTGTCAAACAAGGGCTTAATATGTTGTCGATCAGTAGCACCTTTACGGATTGTTGTATATTCTATTTACATTGATATCAATTGTTGTATATTCTTCTTTCTTATTCCATCCATTTTAGTATGGCTACACATTCATTATAGCATGCTTACTTTTGCTACTTTCGTCTTCATCTTATAGATATTTTGTCTTTTAACATCCTAACAACCAGTACTACAAATCTATAAAACTTAAAGATACAACCTTGCAACTTTATAGGTATCTTCTTATTATATAGAATTTTTATATTACTTCTCTATTTCATCCAACCCTTTTTTAATGTTATGAATTACATCCTCTTCAATTCTTCCTTGTTAATAATCAAATATAAATACCTAAAATAATCACTTTTGGCAAACAAATCAATCCAATATAGTAATTCCATTACTATCCTTTATTCCTACTACCACTAAAGTGGCATTGCATATGTGGTACCTTTTCTATTCAACGTAAAACCTTAATATTTCAAATAACTAGCCTAAAGTTAAAACCAAGTTACAATTTAACCATTCTTAATCTCCCGACAAGAACTATATTAGCATTGTATAATATACATTAAGAGATCTTAACTAGATTATGCCTAGTAAGCTCAACTATGACCAAGGCAAATAGATTACTTAAGGCAGAAACTTGATGCAAGCCTGTAGTGATAGGAAATTCTCTACTAGTTTTGCTCAATACCTCCTCTCGTAATTAGTACGAGTAATGAGCTTAGTTTGCTTGGATATCTCCTCTTTTCCTTATAAATGGACATGATAAAACTCTTCATCCATTCATTTGATATCTTTTTACACTTTTTCTTTTCCTTCTTTATTTTTTAGGCTAAGTTAGGAACTATTGATATTATTTGACACCAATATATCCTAACAAAACTCAGCTAATGGGAAGTCCTGGTTCAAATGACCTATGAGGGTACTCTACAACAATAGCAGGCTTTATGGAAGGATTTTTCAGGTTTTATCCAGAGCATGTTCCTGATGGGCTCCTATCCACCTCACACATTCTAGACAGACCTAGAAGAAGAATAACCTACTAGTGGGTGGAAAACTAGTTTGTTAAAAGAGTGAATGGGAGGGAAACACAATTCCAAGGAGCTTATAAATAAAAAAAGGGGGGAAAGGATTGGGCATGCAAAATAGCGAGTGAAAACCGTATTGTCGAGAGTACAGCCCTCTCGAAAGGCTGATTGTATTTCTTTTATTTTTGTAATTCATCTTGCAATCAATATAGTTCTATAATTTCTGCAATTATTCATCAATTTCATTGAATACTCAGGTGGTTCCTATCAAATTGGTATTAGAGCATTGAACCTGGGGCCAATGGAAGCAAATTTCAGCAAACAACTAGAGGAGAGATGGAGCTCAATCTTCAATCAGTTGGAGAAGCTGATAATTCAAAGGGAAGGAGGCCAAGACGATGATTCGAGGCTGAATGCGCAATGTAGACTAAAAATACCAATATTTTACGGGGAAAACACGAAATGGTGGGTGTTGGAGCGGAGAATATTTTCTCCAGAAATCAGTTATCAGAAGCAGAGAAAATAGAGGCTACCATTGCGTGTGTTGGCCGCGAAGCATGGGATGGGTTTCAGCAGGTCGATCGACAGAGGCCGGTGAAAACTTGGGGAGAATTGAAGGGTTTGATGATTGACAGATTTGGTTTATCTCAAGAGGTCACGGACTGGAAGTTCCTTCCACCTCAACAAGGCACCATCAAAGAGGACGAGGAGCTATTGGTTTCTCCTCCACCGGAGGTTTTTGAATCTCACTTGCTGCTGTGAAACACGTCGGAAAAGATGGAGATTCCGCCTAACAAAAGGGAAGAAGATTATGTCGATGGGCAGACTATCACGGCTAAGGAAGCCTTGGAGAAGGCCCAATCAGTAGAAGGTGATAAATGTGTTTTTGCGCACTTAATTAATACCTAGACAAGCTAATTATTGATTAAAATGAGTGGATTTCTACTCACAATTGTGTAACATTTGTTTTTGTAGGCAAAAATTACCCAAAGGAAAGAGAACAAGACAAAAAAATGAAAAAATGGACAAAAATGTATAAAAATGTGAAGTTTGGGCCCAAGTTGCACAAGTGCCGAAAGTTGAGGACACTGGGATGCAATTTATGGAGGGCAAAATTGAAAGAAACATCAAAATTCGAGGACCAAAATGTCATTTATCAAAGCTGAGGGACTAACTAAGCAAATTACCCTGAGGACCTCCTGTGCAAATTTTGATTTCACTAAAAGTGCGCACCCGCGCACTTGGGCGTTGAAAAATTACCAAAAACCTGAGGACCAAATTTGCAATTTTTTGCATTTTTAGGTTTTAAAACCCTCTCCTTCTGCTGGGATGTTCCAGTTTTTTCTTGGCTTTAGTTTTCTTCCTTTTTCCTTTTTCTTTCATTTTCTTTTCTTTTCTTTTCTTTCCTTTTCCTTTTGTTTTTGTTTGGTATTTTGGAGCACAATCAAGAGCACTAGGAGATACAACGAGGATTTTGGCAAAGATTTAGAGAAATCAATTTCTAGATCTACAAAAGGGTTTTATCTTTAAACTTTGATTTTTCTCAATTGTTTTGTCAAATTTGGAATGTATTGGTATAAATAGTCTCATTGTTATCATATATATAAAATGGGCTAATTGATTGTGTTGGGATTTGTGGTATTAATTTAACCTAGTTTTTAATTAATTTTAATATTTGCTCTTTAATGTGTGTTATTTATTTTCATGTGTTTCTATTATTGAATTTCTTGCATTTTTAGTTATGTGGCCAATGAATAATCATATTTAGTGATTTGTGCATCATTCGAGAGAAGATTGTACATTTTAGACCAAATAGTAGAAACTTTAGGTTTATATAATGTGTAATGGATAGAGATATACCATTAACCCATAGGTGACCCAATGAGCTATTTTCACAATATTTAATATGGTTGTTTGGTTGTAATCGACATAGAGATATAGTAGGTTAAATCAATCAATTAGGGTTAATTTCACTCGAGAGAGGTAATTAACTAAAATTGGAAGATCGGATCTACATCGGAATTAAGTAATTCGTTAATTGGCTTATGAAGAAATTAATTAGGCGACGGTTAAGCGAAACCATGAATTCCAACCACGTTCTCCCTCCGAAATTTCCAAGTATTTGTATTTTTCTTATTTTGTAGATTTTTAGTTTATTTACCGCTTTTCAAATCTTATCTTTAATTGTGTGTCTCTTTTGATTGTTAGAATTAAATTAATTAAAGTCGTGTAATCTAAAGTATCATTCCTCGAGGGATCGACAACCCGGACTCAAAAAGTCCACTTTATTACTTGAACGCGACCCGTGCACTTGCGGTATATTATTTTCAAGCGAACTGAAGGCAAAGGGCTAGAAATTAGGTTTGAGATTCTTATAAAAAAGCTTGTGGATTTGATTTTGCAATAGGCCGAAAAGGTTGAAGACAAGAATGAATCAATGCAACAAGCCTAGTCCACTTATGGCCCATCTAAGATCCACAAGTCCATAACATCAAATGAATCAACAGTCAAGTAGGGAAGAAGCCTCTCTAGTAGCTGAATTATAACTTGTAAAACCTGCAACAACAGTCGGTATCCTCACCGGAACTCACCTTCACTTCTTAAATTCTCCCAAAAATGGAGGAAGCTGGAGTAATTAGCCGCATCACGCACCGCCGGGAGGAGCCGGACAAGAAAGAAAATGAGGTCGCAGTCACTTCGTCGAAGCCCACCATTAATTTTGAAATCTCACCAAAAATTGAAGAAATCGAAGTGAGTGAAGCCCGACAGAACCGCTGGGAGAAAACCATCATCAGAAAAATTCAGAAACTAATTGAAATCTTACCATCACCATTACCGAAGGAGAAGAGATCGGAGATGGAAAGGATCTCTACAATTCGGCTGAATCTGGAGAAGAGGAACGAATGGATATTGTTGGATTAGATGGATTTGGACTTTGGCTGGGAAGTGGGCCAGAAGGAAAAAGACCGAAATGAGTATTTAAAACAGACCCAGTTATGTTTCGTCCCATCCAGAATCAAAACTAACTCCAGCAGCCCACTTATTAGCTACATCCCACGTATTTTCCACAGGCTAAAATTAGACACCTAAGCTGAAGTCTCTCTTTTATGGCCCGGTGGGTTGGACTTTATCATGAAGATGACCCAAGTAATTGAAGACAAAAATCAAGAGGGTATGGCAGCCCAAGACTCAAGTGGACCCAAAATACACCATGCTAACTACTCTTCCCAATTAGTAGGCTTCAAAAGGGACAGAAATCTTCCCTATCAAAATCGTGATGAAGGAAGGGCAGGCAATTGGCACCACCAACACTTCCTTGACTCCCACCTTGAGGACAAGGTGGATTTGGAAACCGGGGGTATTGATAGGCTCCTATCCACCTCACGCATTATTCGTTCCCCGTGAACTCCTCCTAACTCCTGAGATTTGTTCGGAACTTCAGACTCAAAGTCGCTGCTACAGATTCAGATAAACTCCCATTTTCTTTCCTCTCTCTCTTGTTCGCCCCACTTTGCCATTACCAACTCGAATTTCTCCATCATCACCGCAATGTCTCTCTGAAGTTCTGATTTCATTACCCCCACCTCCTCCTGCTTCGTCAAACCTCGACTCCAATTGTCCCACTCGATTAGCTATCGTCATGCTCTGATACCTAGAAGAAGAATAACCTACTAGTTGGTAGAAAACTAGTCTATTAGAGAGCAAAAATGAGAGGGAAAAATAGTTACAAGAACCTTATAAATAAAGAAAGGGGGGAAAGGATTGGGCATGCAAAATAGTGAGTGAAAACCGTATTGTGGAAAGTACAGCCCTCTCGAAAGGCTGATTGTATCTCCTTTATTTATGTAATTCATCTTGCAATCAATACAGTTCTATAATTTCTGCAATTATTCATCTGTTTCAT
Organism: Fraxinus excelsior; assembly: GCA_019097785.1. Lineage (NCBI taxonomy): Eukaryota > Viridiplantae > Streptophyta > Magnoliopsida > Lamiales > Oleaceae > Fraxinus > Fraxinus excelsior. The sequence goes on along the minus strand of CM032635.1, from coordinate 20,064,425 downwards.
TGAATACTCGGGTGGTTCTTATCAGTTCCACACTTTTTCTACAATATGTAACCGGTACATCGCAATCTAGTGACACCGAAATGAAAAAATTGTTAATTTTCTTTAGAAAATAGATATCATGAAAGTGATTGCAAGGAACCTTTCATACCAAAAGGATTGCTAAATGTAATATAAGTACGAAAGTAGGACTCAAAAAGCCTTGAAAACTTGTCTATAATTAAGTTGTAAGGAGAGAAAAGAGAGAAATCTTATATGTGAAACTAAGCCTCCATTTGGCAAAAATTTTAAATAATTTAGAAATGGTAAAACTTTATTTTCAACCACACATTCCAATGAACGTACAAGTACTATCCACTTATCAATGACTCATTCCTATCTATTTATAAATTAAATTGATAAGTGCATTTTTGTACACTTATTCGGGGCCATTTCACTAACCTTTTGTGTCGTTTTATTATTGCATTTTACTCAACTTAAGTTATTTTTATCTTCTTTTAGTTTTGGACCTGTTTCTAAACAATTGAAAAAGAAAGAAGGATAAATCGGTCAATTGATGGAAGTTTGGGGGACCAACAAGCATTTGGGTAACGGTTGGAACACTAAAATTAAAGCAATTTGATGTGAAGGACCAAAATGGAAGAAAGAAGGAAGAAAATTGCCAAAAAATGAGAGTTAGAAATTTAGCCTGGGCAAGTGCCCAGCTATTGGGCATCAAAATGGGTAACAGAACCCAAAGCAATGGCCTGGGCGAGTGCCCCAATTTGCACTGGGCAAGTGCCCAGGCCAATTCCGGAAAAAAAAAAAAGTATGATTTCCTAATTTGACTCAAACTCCTATGGAAACAAATCTTGGGGGGTATTTTAAAATCCTAGAGCAGTCCAAAAAGAGGAGAGAGACATTACAACAAGAAAAGAACCCGAAAATACATCAAGCAGGAGGATTTGGGGCAAGAATCTCAAGAAGAACTAGAAGAATTCTCAAATTTTCAAGAAATTTGTGATTTTGGTGATGTCTTCTTTTACTTTAATTTCGTATTTTCTTTCTCCATGTTAGTCTAGATCTATTGGTGCTAGGAGATCGATGAACTTTGCTATGTAAACCTTGGATTTTAGTTTTACAATTGTTGACAATTGTGAAGAATATTATAAATTGTATATAATAAACTTGTTTCTATTACAAAGTAAAATACCCTATTTATAGGATTACAAATAACTGTAAAAGGAAATAAATATAAAAGGAAATATTATGCAATCTACTACTAAGGAAAATAATCATACACTAAAAGGAAATATTATAATTGCAATCTTTGACGATCTCTGGAATCTTATTCAATATTCTTGACAACAATTAAAACATGTTTTGAGGTTTGAATGACTTTTATTCAATTATTTGTTTCCACAATTATTATGCATGTGATTGTGTGAGTGTTGTGTTTATTTCATGCATTCGAGCGAAGGGGAATAAACTTGACAAGGTACTAGTCATCGTAAAGTCCGATAGGGGATAGAGATATATCTCTATGCTTTGCGTAAATCTTGAATTGATCATAAAAATACATACATTCTTGTGAATTTACATTCGTCGTAGAGATATAGTCGGGTGATTTACATGAATAGGTCCAGCAATTCTCGAGAGAGATTGTTCGATAGGTTAGGACCATTGATTTTTCAAAGTATCAAACATGTTGTCGATATTGTAGAACTAGATTCCAAGGCGAACATTGCATGGGGATTCGTGATCCTAGTACTCATTTGTTATTCATAAGAAAAATCCAATTTGCATTCAAACATTCATTTTACATTTGAGATTTTAATTGCATTTAGTTGGTAAAATTTAATTAAGTTGCATATATAGTTTAGTGTAGTTTTGAATCCTCACAATCATCTTAAACTTTATAGATTCAGTTAAGGTTTCGGTAATTAGAATCAAATTAATTCAATTTACGTGGGAACGATATCCGAAATTCTAAATTCCACTTTATTACTTGTTACGAACCGTACACTTGCGGTGATTTTAAAACGAACAAATATTTTTGTGAACATAAATCATTTAAAAATTATTCACATATGGATGCTAAATAGTTAGTAGCACCAGCAATAATATCTTCTCCTCCCACAATTATAAATCATTAGAGGATCCAATACACTAAAAATTGACCCAGCGTAATTGCATCATATCTCAATCGCCATCCAAGTATGTTATTCTGCATTCATATTACTCGTCTATTAAATTACAAGAAAAGTAAATAATATGATGTCCCACAGAAAGAACGGAAGAATATCCATTTCTTAGGAAAGGTCTTTACATATAGGATAATTGACGACAATGAAATCTCGGATTAACAGCAAAAACCGAATAATGCAAGTAAAATATTAACTCTTTTAATTTGTCATGCACATATGTGTTAGGGTCTAAAAGGTGTGGGATTCCAATCCCCTCAAGTCTGGGCTTTTGGGAACAATGGTTGGGTCTCCACCAATTGGTATCAGAACAATTCCACGTCCTGGGTTCGAATCTCGGAAGGGGCGACCCAAACTAAGTGCCGAATATCAGCAGCCAAGTGAATGGGCCGGCTGATAATGCGAAGGTCGTCTTGGAGTGGGCCACCGTGGACATCGGATTTGGGCCGTGGGATATTGTTAGGGTCTAAAAGGTGTGGGATTCCAATCCCCTCAAACCTGGGCTTTTGGGAACAATGGTTGGGTCTCCACCAATATGTTAATGCACGGACAACATACATGCAGAGTTCATTAAGTTGTAGTCGTAATGGACTTACAATAGAACATTATACAATTTATACTATTCCAGAAATTGATTGTTTGGGGTATTTAGGCTCACTTATTAACAAGGAATGGGGGATTGAAGAGGAAGTCATGCATAGGATTGGATGAAATGGAGAAATGCTACACGAATTCTGTATAATACGAATAATAATTATTAAGGTCAAAAGGCGAGTTATAATTAGATTGGGTATGCTTTATGGCTCTAAGTGTTGGACGGGTAAAGGTCAAGATGTGCATAAGATGAATGTAGCAAAATGAGGATGCTAAGATGACTATGTGGTCATACTATGATAGATAAGAGAAGAAACAAGAATGTATGTCAAACAAGTGGAGGTGTTGTCAATTTAGGGTAAATTAAAGGAAAGAAGACTTAAATGATTAGATCACGTTTAGTGTGGATCTAAAGAGGCTCCAGTTCAAAAGTGACGTGATTTTGGTAAAGCAAGTTAGAAAGGGATGGGGTAGACCAAAATTAACTTGGCCTATGGTAGTTGCTAAGAATATAGTCACTTTAGATCTTCTAATAGACCAGCAATGAACAGAATGGTGAAGATAAATGCTAGTTGACCCCAAAATGGGAATAAGGCTTAGCTTTTTGTTGGTTCTGGTTTATATATATATTGAATAATGTTTTGGATAAAACTTTAATTCTAAATTAGAATCCAAAAAAAAAAAAAAATAGAATATCTAGTTAAAAACTATGAAAAGTAAGTCATAAAATGCCTCAAAGAATAAGCGAACATTATGACAATACTGTTAAAATGGACTGAAATAAAATTTACCTGGTTGTGTATGTTGGTAGTGGCATCTCTACTACAATTGTATTCGCAGTGATGCTTGAAGGGAACTCGGCATAAATTTTTAGAATGACTTCTGCCTAAAATAGCAGAACAAAGAAAATCAAGGAGTAGCTAGTGGCGTGCTGCTTTTAATAGTTATTACTTCTTGAAGAAAAACCAATATAGTTGCTACTAACATTTGGATACAGGAAAACAAAAATTGTATGGCAAAACTTACAGGAATTCTAATAAATATATTCATTTTCACAATTCAATCCAAAACATAAATGCTCACAATGTTTTTTACATTCCAAAAATATATTGATACAGAACAATAAGTATGATCTACCTTAAGCGGTCCAGCTTCTTCAATTAAGCTGTTAATACGGAAAGGAGGTTTGAATTCCTGAGTAATACGATAATTCATGACTGGAAACTCACCATCTGATGGCACCTAACAAGCAGAAAAGCAAGAGGGAGTAACATCATTTAAAGAGGGAAGAATCTCAGAAAATTAATCTAATGGATCAGAAGCTTTTTAGCATCATGACTGACCAGAGTCAAAGTTCTGTCAACATCAAAGTTATCAAGATGTACAGATTCATGGAAATTGCAGTCATCCAAGATTACCGATCCTGGTCCAGAAGAACCACTATAATCTGAACAAAAGTAAGTTTTAATTAATGGTTCTTCACACCTTCTGTACAATTGTGCATCGCAAGTTTGAAATGTTTTAAGTTTAAAGATTGTCTAGTAATCATATTCATTATAGAGTTTAAAAGTCTGACTAGTTTAACATAGCCAATTTTCAAAGACAGAAGAATTATTCTATTGAAGATAGTGACCAAGAGAATACCATAAATAGATCTCCCACCTCTTCCAATGCTCAGGTCATCGTTAAGAGCTAATCTAATTTCGGGATTTCCAGTTAGATAACTCTTCATTTGAATGGTCCCGTCAATTTCAGAAGTCAATATATATCCCTGCTCAAGCATTGTTTGGTATTTATGTTGTAAATTTACTCAGTTACAAGATAAACAAAAATATATATAATGTAGAAATCGCGTCAAACCATCTAATCTGCAATGAAGTATAGAGAGATTCAAGCTTAAGATTGCCCACACATTATTTCTTCATTTATTTTTAATGACAACAGCTTAAAAGTACTTATTATGAGGTCTATATATATTACATAAATATGAATATCCCTGATATAAGTTCTGTTGACAAAGAAAGTGCCCATAGAAAACCGCACTATCCCTTTCCACAAAAATGTAACAGTTATTCAAAAACCTAATACGGTATAACATGTTGCATTTTATGTTGGTTGTCTTCAAGTGAATCCCTCGTAGGCCAGACTGAAATCCTCTTAACGATAATATGGAGCATTACAAAGGTCTGAACTAAGTCAAATGGAAAATTCATTATTTGAGTTTATAGAAGGTGAATAATAAAGAACCAGATACAGGAGTATAGGAGCATTTGACATGAGAACATAGCACAGAGCCACGAAATAGAAACTAAAAATTCACTCAAGAATACAGTAAAGACCCATTGGAGTTTGAATTAAATAACTTCGGTATGAAAGTTTCCTATGCAGCAATGCTTTCTTGGGATAAGTTAAATATAATTTTTTTTTTTTTTTTTTTTTTTTTTTTTTTTGAAAGGTAATCAACATTTTATTAATCAAAAAGCATAATACACGGGGAGTGTACAATCAACTCAAATCAGAAAGAAACAACATAAACTCAGGCAACCCGTCAATATGCCTAGTGGCCATGGCATTGAACCATGAATACAAAGTGAAATAAAACAATTCCCTAAACTGTTCTGTTGTCCGTGATTGATCTTCAAAACAACGACTGTTTCTTTCTCTCCACACACACCAAACAAGGCAACCCGGAATAAGATTCCAAACAATTTTGCTGTTCTTGTCTCGAAATTTTCTCCTCCATGCCCTTAATGTGTCATCCATACGCCTCGGCAACACCCAGTCCATGTGTTGTGATGCCAATATATCATTCCACAGCAAGCGAGCAGCATCACAATGAAGAAACAAGTGGTCAGTCGTCTCCCCATCCCTCTTACACATATAGCACCATTCTGTAATACAGAAACCCCTAGTTCGAAGATTATCCACCGTTAACACCTGTCCTCTGACCACCGTCCATAGAAGAAATGCCACTCGTGGAGGTAGTTTACATTTCCAAACCATCTTCCACGGGAATGAGCTCTCAGTAGATCTCAATAATGAACTAAAGTAAGTGCGAACGGAGAAAATACCATCACGGGACAGTCTCCACTTGCTACAATCACTATCTCCAACCCTAAGATGAACTTCGTATAATGTGGTCAAAAACAGCGCATAATCATCCATTTCCCAGTCCTGCAAACCTCGGCAAAAAACAATGTTCCAACTGAAATTCCCATTGTGACTACCTAGAACATCATTTACCATAGCAAACGACTCCAACGCAATACGATACAGCGAAGGAAATTTCAATTTGAGCGGTTGATCTCCACACCAACAATCATCCCAAAATCTGATAGTATTACCAATCCCCACGACAAAAGTCAACCTCTCCCGAAAGTCACTCCACCCTCGCCGGATATACCGCCACAAACTCACTCCATAGGAACCTCGTTCCTCGCCTGAGCACCATCCCCCCTCCAAGACACCATATTTTGCCCCAATAATATCTCTCCAAAAACTATCCCTCTCCCTTCCGAAACGCCATAACCATTTACCTAGCAAAGCCTTGTTAAACAACACAAGGCTTCTCAAACCAAGACCACCGAAACGAATAGGAGAACAAACTGCACGCCAATTAACCAGATGTAACTTCCTCTCCTCCCCCAATCCTCCCCAAAGAAACTCCCTTTGAATCATCTCTAATCTTTTCGCCACTGCAACAGGGATAGGGAATAATGACAAGTAATAAGTGGGGAGATTCGACAAAGTGGACTTTATGAGGGTAAGACGACCTCCCTTTGACAGGTACATACGCTTCCACCCCGCAAGCCTCTTCTCCATTCGTTCCACAATACTGTTCCAGATCTGTCTGCTTTTAAACCGGGCTCCTAAAGGAAGTCCGAGATATGTCATAGGTAAGTGCGCCACCCTACAACCCAAAATCGCAGCCAATTCCTCCGCATTATTAACCTCTCCCACTGTGATAGCCTCAGATTTTCCCAAATTTATTTTCAATCCAGAAACGGCTTCGAAGCACAAGAGTAGACGACGCAAATTCCTGAACTGCTCAACATCTGGATCACAGAAAATCAGCGTGTCATCCGCAAATAGCAGGTGAGAAACCTGCAATTGCTCAACAACAAAGCCCCTTAATAAATTTTGCCCCACAGCCTTCTCAAGCATCCTACTGAAAGCTTCCATAACGATGACAAACAGCAATGGGGACAGAGGATCCCCTTGCCTCAAGCCTCTACTACTGCGAAAAAAACCCTCCGGACTGCCATTTACCATGACTGAGAAGGAAACCGTAGAGATACAAAACTGAATCCACTGGCACCACTTCTCTCCAAAACCACATCTCCTAAGCATATACAAAACAAACCCCCAGTTAACATGATCATAGGCCTTTTGAATGTCAAGCTTACATAACATCCCTGGTACCCTTAGTCGCATTCTGGAATCAATACATTCATTTGCAATAAGTACGGAATCCAGAATCTGACGCCCTTTGACGAAGGCATTCTGAAATTTAGACACCACTTTGCCCAACACCTCCTTCAATCTATTTGCCAGAATCTTCGCAATAATCTTGTATACCCCACTCACTAAGCTAATAGGACGAAACTCCTTAATATCAGTCGCTCCCGATTTCTTAGGAATAAGCACAATGAATGTAGCATTAGCGCTTTTAAGGAATCTTCCACGCTGATAGAAGTAAGAAAGGACCTCCACAATATCAGATCGCACCACTTCCCAACAAGCCTTATAAAACGAAAAAGAGAATCCGTCGGGTCCTGGTGCCTTATCGTCGTTCATGCTGAAAACCACCTCCTTAATTTCATCCTCCCCAAATGGTCTCTCAATCCATTTAGCATCCTCTTCATTAATAGTAGAAAAATCGAGCCCATCCAATTCTGGCCTCCAGTCCAACTGCTCTCGATACAAATTCTGATAAAAGTTAACCATATGGGTCCCGATATCCTGTGGATCCTCATAAGTAACCCCATCAACCTCCAACATAGTGATAGAATTGTTGCGCCTGTTTGAATTAGCTACCTTATGGAAAAATTGGGTGCATCTATCCCCCTCTTTCAGCCACTTGACCCTAGATTTCTGACGCCAAGCAATCTCCTCAAGCTCCACCAACCTCTCCAGCTCCTCCCTTAATTCTCTACTTTTCGCCCTATCCTCCCCAACCAGTCCTCCACATTCCTCCCTCCTATCCAACTCGTCAATCTCTAAAAGACATTGTTTTTTGCGATAACTGACATCTCCCACCACCTCTTCATTCCACCTCTTGAGATCGTTTTTCAAAGCCTTCAATTTTCGATCAAACACATAACTAGGAGACCCCCGAAAATCATAAGATGCCCACCAATTCCGCACTCGGTCCCCAAAACCTTCAATTTTTAACCACATCCTCTCGAACCTAAAAGGCCTCCTTCCACTCCGCATCATGTTCCCATAAAGCGAAATAGGAAAGTGATCTGAATATAATCTCCCCAATCTTCTCTGCGTGACCTCAGGGTACTTAGCCTCCCATTCCCCACACACCAAAAACCGATCAATACGGGAAAGAACAGGTTGATCTCGATTCGATGACCAAGTAAAATCTCCCCCACACAAAGGCAGGTCCACCAGCAAGTTCTCCCTAATAAAATCTGAAAAGTCCTCCATAGCCCTTGTGACTCTCCCCCCACTGGACCTCTCAGAAGGAAACCGGACCACATTAAAGTCTCCTCCAATGCACGTGGGGAGGTTCCACCAATTCCTCATCCCAGCCAATTCATCCCACAATCGACCCCTACTCTCATCAACATTAGGCCCATAAACTCCTATAAACATCCACCGATAGTTATCCCCAAAATTTCTAAACGCAAGCGATAGAGTGAAAATCCCTTCACTAAAAATATCCAAAAGTTTAAGTGTGTTCAGAAATTATAAAATTCTTTAATTATTTGAACGGCTGTGAAGGCGGATATTGTGCTTCAAAGAATATATCATAGCAAATCATTTGTTTCCATATCCATCATAAAGCTTCTAAAACGATTAAAACTAAGGGAATAATAGCTATTTGGACTGAACATGGCTTTCACTTGTATTCACCTCGCACCAAGAATGAAGAACATACATCCATATATATACGAGGAATTAAACAACAAACACAAATGGGAAAAAATTTCCGTGTAACAGAAATAACGGTGACTTGTGAGAGTGATTCTTCTATTTATATGCCCTCAAATGCACCAGTGGTGTGTCTCTTGGCTGTAAGCTTGTCCCCGAGATAGTAATCATGAGAAAAGAATTTCAGACACTTGTTCTTCACTAGGAATGCATTGAATTTATAATTCATTGCCGATGACTTTATCCCTAGTACAGTGCACATCAATCTCAATGTGTTTTGTTCTAGCATTATAGACATGGTTGGAAAAGTAGAGTAGAACCAGAATTGTCACACCGGGGTTGATTTGTCCTCAACAGGAAATCCCAGTTCTTTCAAAATTGATCTCAACCCAGTCAAATTAGTAGCAGACTGTGCCGATGCCTTGTATTCAGAGATTCTGTACTAGAACGTGCCACTGATTTTTGTTTGCTGGAGCTCCAGGTAACTTAATTCCCTCCAATATAAAAGGGTAGGTTAGCTACAATCCAAGGAACTAGCCCAGTGCATCACCATATCCTTAGCGTTAACTAAGTTGTTGAGAAGAAATGCAAGCCATGTTATTAGAGAACCACTAAGATATCTTAGAAATTTTTCCAAACTTTTCAATGAGTTTGTGTGGGAGAGTTAAAATATTAGCTTAACTTGTTCACGGAAACGGATATATCAAGCCTGCTCCTATACTTTCCTATATAAGGTGACATCCTCGAATTGCTCACCTATAGTTAAGACTCAATTTGGTACCCTGACTTAGACATGTCAAACCAGTCCGGAACTGGCTCTTCCAGATTAACACTCGAATCCAGGCCTGGATCGTATATTTTTTTCATTGGACCGGACCAGACCAGACCGCTGGCCTGTCTTAAAACTGGGCCTGTTCAGTCCGGTTTGGATAAAAAATGTATTTTGGGGAACAAGTTAAAAAAAAAAAATATATATGTGTATATTTTATTTTTAGTGATACGAAGTAAAAAATAAAGGAAAGTTCCAACTTTCAAGGCCTGCCAGTGCATCGTTCATTAACATTCTTTTATTAAAGCAAGCCCAGGCTTACAGGAATGTCTGGCACTAGATCTTCGGGACTGTACTGGACTCCAATGAAGCTGGGTGACCCGTGGCTCAGCCCAGTTCCCAGTCTGGTTTTTTACCAGACGGGCCTAGCAGGTTCGGGCTGGCCCACCCAATTTAACATCTCTACCTTGGCTCATGAGTTGGAAGCTTTTTCCTTACACCAAACAAGTTTGGTTCAAGAGGCTTGTTGTGTAATTAAACTCTTTTAGCAGAATTCTAGCGTTACTTTTGGTGATTAAAATAAGGACTTGCTCCTTAACCTTTTCAAGTTTAACTGCCAATATTCTTAGAATTGCTTCACCACAAGAATTAGACTAGTGCATTAAATTAAGAATCTACAGAGGATTAAGGCTTAGGCTTAGCTGCTTCTGTTGCTTCTTGATATTAAATTAAGAAGCTTCAACAGTGCAACTCACATTGATAAATATTGGTACTTCAATAAAATTACACATTCACTTACGCTAGAGCTGAAAGTGACACTTATTTTCTCAATTATATCCACGAAGATTTCCTCCCTCTTCCTACCCCCAGGTTCATGTGCCACAACAGATTTTGTAACAGCCGTTCCAGGCATCCGTTTTGCCCCTTGCTGCATAAAATAAAGTAGTTGGCATCATTGATAACACGTGAATAGTTAAGTTCAATTGAAATGTATACTAATACAGCAATACTAAATCATAACTCAAGAAAAATTAGCTGTAGTTGTAGTCTTACTGCATGAATATCATGATTAAACAACTTGAAGTTAATACCACAAATAAGGCTGCAGGACCAAGCGATGGTAAGCGGTCAGTATCAACCACAATTGGCTCATTGAATATATAAGATTTCAAGACTTCAGTGGATGTTGTCTGAACATAACCAAAATCCTGTGGAATTAAAATAACACGTGGTGAGGTTAACACAAGCAAGGATGACATGAAAGCATAAAAAATCATTGAATCAGAACGAACTACTGTTGCAAAAAGTGAATTAAAATAACACGTGGTGAGGTTAACACAAGCAAGGATGACATGAAAGCATAAAAAATCATTGAATCAGAACGAACTACTGTTGCAAAAAGTTGAAGTGGGATGCAAGAATGAAACATGGTGGATGAATATATTAAATGTTCACATGTTGCTATATTTTACAAAATGATGCAAAAATTCTATTAAAATTTATCACATGCAAATGTTCGGTGAAGGATAGATGCTAAATTCTATTGTGTATTATGCTGAGGAAAAAAAAAAGCATCATTACATCTCGTATGTTGTGCATTTACACTTACCATAACTTCATCAAGCAGCTCATAAACAAGCACAAAATTTTTGCGTAATGACTCTTCACTGAGAACTCCAAGGTAATCTTTAATGACACGTGAAATCCTCTGTAGAAGCTCCAAGACAAGGGAAGGCGACAGATTGTTCCTTGTCGTTGCAACGAAGAGGAGGCCGACAACCTTCACATGAAAGTAGTTTACACCATCCAGATTCTATTGATGAAGAGATGTGACAAATTAGTATCAAATGCATTGATGTTATCATCTAAATGTACTGGCGATCATTGAGCACAGGCAATAACAGATACTTTAGGGAAGAAGTGATGAGTTCACACAATAAAGGGTAGACCGTTTACTCTTGCCACAAAAAGCACAACGTTCATGTTTTTGAATATCAAGTATCAAATGAATTAGCAAAAACAAAAAGTTACGTTCAAACATCAGCCCCCATGGTATCCCAGCCTCTTAGAGCATCTGTTTAATCACTTGGGATCTAACGCATGCTTGGCAATATATGTTTCTTCTTATCTGGCTTATAAGCTAAGCTTATGTATTTTGGTGCAGACAATCTGTGGGACCCCAGCTTATAAGAAAGAAATTGTTTTTGCCAAACATATCTTAAGGGAAGTCCAATCTGGTGCAGATTATTTTGAACTAATAACCAATTATAGATTAAGTAATCTAGATTTCCGATATTCAATAGTAAGGTTATATAATAATTTGGGCCATAATTCAGTGATGATTGTTTCAGAATAAGATACTGAGGCCTGAATTTTACCATAGTATGTTCACTACCACATTTTGCACAAGTCAGGGCATTCCAAAATCAGATTACCACAATTTGTCAAACAGTAACAGACTATTCCAACAATATATTTTCTTACAAATAATTCAATATCGTAATATAATACTCTTATGTTCCGCGAAAGAGGATCTCTAACTACAAGATGTCAAATATACTCAATAAAAGACTCAATGCCCCTCTTTGTGAGAGGTTCTCTCATTAAATAGGACTAAAATAACAACTAAATATGGAAGCAATCAATTACAATATTAATTAATGGTAAAAACAATCTATCTATATCTAATACAATTATAATAATATAATCGTAATCTTCGATGATCTTCGGAATCTTATTCAAGCTCCTCGGCATTCCCTCAAATTGATGCTTGTAAAAGCATCAATTTGCAATCATGAACTGACGACGGCGACAATATTTGTGCCCACTAAGAAGAAATCCAAATCAGAGCAACCAACGAAGAAAATTAGTGACGACGAGAGACCAAGAACAATAAATAATGCAAAAACAACAAAGAACTACTCCAAGAACACTCCAAAGATATTACGAGATACTACGAGAACACTTCAAAAATACAACAAGAAACTACGAGAACTCACTCCCCAAGAAGAATTTTCAAAAGAAACTCACGAAGTGTGCCGACACACACAGTGAGCTCTATCTGTCGGGAGAACTTGGTCGAACACATAATTCATATTCCAACAAAAGCTCTAACGCCAAAACATCGGCCACAATTCCAGATGTTGCAGGTGGAAGAAATCCCACAAAACATCATACATCAAAAAACAAAGATGATCCTCCTATGAGAATCCAAAACTTGAGCTCTCCTCCTCAAGCAAAAATTATCCCTTTTTTTTTAATCCAGTACTGTGCTAACATCAGCCCAAAACACGAATTCCAAAATCAAAATTGAAAACTATACTAACACAACTAACAATTCAAATCTCCTTGCCCACTTAACTACCCATCAAATACGGATCTGAAGCCCAATAATAAGACTAACACACTAAAAAACCCAACCCAACCAGCAATATAAATGTTTTAATAGCAGCCCAAGTTTGGCCTAAATAGGAGGTAACAGAAAGGCCCAAAAATATTTTCTTTAAATAGATGCTACCTTGCCCACAATTTCAGCAACAAAAGAACCCTGCAACCCACGATCTCTTAACCTTTTGTGCACAATTTCAGCAGCTAAGAAGTCGGAATCTACCACGGTCAACGATTCTTTAATAAGATAACAATCAGAAACCAGAATCTACTAAGTAGGATACTAGGGTTTGTGGTGGACTATCGGCGAAGAATGGAGGGAATGAACAGAAGCACACGGATTTATAGTGGGCTGGTTTATATATGGGTGGTATATGTATAGGCTAGCATATGTGTAGCAGCAAAAAGCTGTGCTGGAAAACAGTAACTAATGCAGCCTTTTATTTGAAAAGCAGTAGACGCATCGAACGACATTTTTTTTTCAGAACTGATGAAAAATCTGAAGATGAATTTTCGGGTGTGAATAGTAACTCGAGAACAGGACGGTGAACAGTTTTTTTTCAAAATATAAAAAAAAAAGATGATTTTGAATTACTTTCTCAATACGTTAAAAAAACCATGAACATGAACAGAAAAAAAACAATTTATTTGACGAAGACCGGACGGAAAGAGCAAAAAAGCTCATCCCGCCTTGAGAAAACCTAGCCAAGAAAACAAGAGAAAATTCTAAGGAACTGGCTCTGATACCATGTCAAATATACTCAATAAAAGACTCGATGCCCCTCTTTGTGAGATGTTCTCTCATTAAATAGAACTAAAATAACAACTAAATATGGAAGCAATCAATTACAATATTAATTAATGGTAAAAACAATCTATCTATATCTATATCTAATACAATTACAATAATATAATCGTAATTTTCGACGATCTTCAAAATCTTATTCAAGCTCCTTGACACAGAAAAGCCATTTAGTAATCATGTACTATCATAGCAATGTATCAGGTATTTTTTATTTTTTTTTGGAAAAAAAAAAATTTGATATTCATAAACGGAAGATCCATGTCGGTCTTGTGCTAAAAAATTGTTAGCTTTATCCATTGATATTCTAAAAAGTCAAATGTAAAATTAACAGTATAATCATGACGAGCTGTTTCAATCGGACAAAACGCATACAAAGACAGGAGGTGCTTCTTCTTTGTCATCTTCTTTCCAGAATTTTACTTTGCGGAAGAATATCTCAGCACTGCCTTTCTGTACATCACCTCTGTCTGCATTATTGCAATTATATAGTCAGAATAAAATTCAAGCTCGAGAATAAATATGAAGGGTGAAAATTTCGAGAAGGTAAAGGAAGTTTTTGAAAAATGTAGAACTGGGCAATGGTTTGAGTCCATAACATTTTCGCACGCAAATTTTCAGTTTTTCGAGTGAACTTCGTGAATTTTGGAGGATAAATAAGAAATAAAGGTCTCAAATTAATCATAAAGTGTAAAAAGAATAATGGTAACAATTAGATTAATGTTCTTTATCAAGTTAGGTCAAATGTAATTACACAAAAAAAATCCAATTTCCTTTTCAAATTGATGCCTACTGACAATAGAAGAACAAATAATTCGTCACCTTTTCAGTTGCTTGAAGTAGTAGAGTTAAAGAGTTTGATTGGTACTGCCTCATGCATCCCATTGTGGAGGGGGTTAACAGACTCGTTATATATGTTGCATATAGTTAATTAACATATCATTGACAAGGCAAGGATCCAATGCCAAATCTTATACAGTTGGAAGAAATACAAACTTTATAAACAAGATCGTCACCTACTGAACTCCAACACTAATAATCCACCATAGATCAATTTATTGTAAGATTGTCAAAACACCGAAGTATTGAATAACATCCATCTAGATGCTGAATCTCATCCCACAATTGATAAGAGAAGGCCATTAATTAAATCAAACAAGGCAGCACCAATTAGTCGTGTCATTGCATTGGCAAACCCCGCCAACACATGAACGAATTAAGCATTTTTATTGTTTACCTTAATAAAACTCTCAAGTTATTTCAGCCTCGCCATGTTTCAAAGAGGGCACATAAATCCAGTTTCGACGTTATATATCAGTTGAATCACTGACTACACTTTATAGGGCTAACTCCAGCTCAAGTTGATGAATGCACAAGAATAACATGAATTATAACATGATACAAGTTTCAACAGGAAAATTACGGCCAAAATAAGCTTTCGGTAACTTAAAATTCAGAAAACTCAAATTACGAAACAAGCTAATGAAAGTACTCTCAGCAAGTAAAAAATTCAGAAGATATCAGATAAATTAAAAATAAGATTGCAAGAATCAGTGAATGCTTAATTGCTACGAGATCTGAAATTAAAAGAGAGAGAGAACCGACAGTCGCGAAAGACGATGTTATCGCCTCTCTGAGAAAGCACGAAGAACTGAGAGATCATTTTCAAGTTTGAATGCCGGAACTCAAGTCCACCACGTAAGCCACCGTTGCCTTGTAGAGATCGGGTCCAGTCTAGTCTAGTGTAAATATCAATTTTTAACTTGATTCCGATTTGGGAGTTAATTGTTCAATTGGTCATTAAACTTATGACAATGTCTTCGATTGCTCACCAAATTTTGAAATGTCGTGTTTTGAATACTAAACTTTAAAAAACTTTGAACGTTACTCATTAATATAACTTCCGTTTAAAACTTCTATAACAGAATTGATGATGTGGCCAACGAATGGACTCGTCAAGCCGTTAAATTTTGAAATGGTCGAATTTTTGTCCCTAAACTTTGAAAAATGTCTCTGGTTGCTTGCTAAACTTTAAAAAGCATCGTATATTGCTCACTGAACTTTAAGGTGGTCGAATTTGGATCTTTAAACATTGAGATAGTCGAATTTTGTCATTAAATTTTAAAAAAGCCTTCAGTTGCTTGCTAAATTTTGAAAAAAAAATGTCTTTTATTACTTACTAAACTTTGAGATGATCGAAATTTGACAATTAAACTTTGAAAAAATGTTTTCTATTGCACACAATAAATTTGAATTAAAATTAATTCTAACAACAAATTTAGCACATTAGGTATCGATTAAAATTCAAATTTTAATCAAAGTCAAAGTTAACAATCAATTTTAACCATATATTTGTAGGTCCCCGCAACTTTTTAATAATATATTTCGTTAAATTTTATTTAAAATCTACTAAAAATTTGATTTTAATCTATATCAAACAAAGATTTAGGGTCTGTTTGATTGTAAGGTGGAAAATAGATAGAAAGAAAATGTTTTACATGAAAGAGATTTTCCTAGAATTTGTTTTCATGAGAATTGTAATTAATTGAGTTTGATTGGTATAATTTTCTATGGAAAATGTTGAAAGTTTGGAGTCCGTTTGACTTCGTTTTTTACGAAAATTATTCATTAAATTGATAGTGTTTTCTACTATTGGGTCTAGAATTTGTTCAAATTGCCAAAAATAAAAAAATTGAAAAAAAAAAAACTAATCATACCGAATATCATTCTTTTGGCTTTGTTTTGCATGGAAATTGTCAATAAAAGTGAAAAAATTTTACCATTCTCTATAATTTCTTCCAATTGCCAAAAAAAAAAATCTGAAAAATATTTATCCACCAAAATATCAAGAATTTATTTTCCTCAAAAAGGTGAAAATTTTGGAAAGTTGTAAAATATTTTTCCGAGAAAATTTTGCCTATCAAATTCTGCAAAAGTTGAAAAATGGAAACTATTTTCCATTTTCCATGAAAAATTCTGCATATCAAACAGAGCCTTAGTTCATATTTGGTAGGAATTAAAATTCAAGTTTTTATCAAACTCAAAATCAATAATTGATTTTAACCACATATTTATGGTACCCACAACTTTTCAACGATACTTTTCATCAATTTTTATCAAAATATGCTAAAAATCTTATTTTAATCCCGACCAAATAGGGGCTTATTGTGTATATTGTTGTAAAATTCAAATACTAAAAGTAAAATTTAATTTACTTTTAATAACAAATTTATTGTGTGTCTCATTGCAATTAGTAATCGCTTCCTTTGCACAACTTTGCAAGCGTTATGGATCATAATATTTGAATTTTGCAACGATATATACAATAAATTTGTTATTAAAATTAAATTAAATCTGAATTTTAATATTTGTGTTTTCAATGAAATAACAATAGTTAATAAGAGTTAACTTCATCTTCCCTACCCCAATCCTTACTCGGGTCATTGGCTATGTTTTTTACATTGTAGAAGTTCCCTCGTGTCCAGGTTCCATAATGGATTAAAATTACTTGAGATTAGGAACGTATTTTGTTGGGTTTAGAAGTATTAGGTTACTTGTTTTAAAATATAATTTTAACATGTGTTTTGTATGGGACATCGGTAGAATCATGAGAAGATGGTGGGAGGATATTTTCTTAACTTGGGTTTTTTGATATTTTTGTCTCCTAATTATGGGAAAATGGGGTGGTCATTATTTATCAATGGATAAATTTCATTTTGGATCACTAAACTTTCAGATTGGCTGTGTAGGCAAATTGGATTGAATCGGGCTATGGGTTAATCCATAAAAATCAAATAAACCCGTTAAACCCGACCCACATACTTTTAAAAAAAAAAAGAATAAGAAAAAGAATAAGTTTTCGTGTTTTTTTTTTCATTTTTTTTAATATTCAACCATGTTATGGGCCTTGTATCTTTTTCTGAATTGTTACTTTACAAGTTTGATGGATTATGATATAGTTCTAATAAGAGGAGGAAGTAAATTTTCTAATGCAAGTGATGCTCTGAAAAGAATGAAACTATATGAACAGTCGAAATGCATAAACAACAACAATACACATGGCCTTAAAACTTGAGCTTATTTTCTACTCCTAATCTTTCATGTATTATATGCACAACAACATGTATTCCTCGAAAAGATATAGCAGTGAAGAAATATTTGAGATGGGTCTTCATTGAAAATGAACCTAAAAAAGTACGAGTGAATAATCTAACCGTAATTATCTTGGTGCACTTTATTCTTTGTATGCTCAGTTAATGAGGATTGAATTAGATAATAGATAATTTTATTTATTTATTTACTTACTTACTATTTTATTTATTGACCGCTATTATTTATTTACTCAAAACTTTATTTTTAACTACACGTTTAAACCCACGCACATATATGGATTTACACCATAGAATTGGGAAACTGAGAAAAACCTAGTCTGATATTCAAGATCATACACAAATTCACACGCACTGCCTTACGTATAACAAAATCAGCCTACATGGATATGAAGTCTTTTAATTTTTCCGAAATCAAATTCTGCAGCTACGTCGTATGTGTGTAATGAAATCTGAAAGTGTATAAACATGTTCTACAAATTCAGCCTTGTATCTCATCTCTCTCGTGAATATCTGTGTGCATATGCGTTTGTGTAATAGCGTATGGGTTTTTGCCTTGGTTTGTATGTGTCTATATATGAATTCCGCAACAGCTTCCCCGATCCGTGTCCATATTTTCTCAAGCAGCCGATGTATGTGTATAGATTTTGGTTTGAATTTGCCTTGATTTGGTTTGCATATGGATTCTTCCCGCTCGAACCCTCATGCTGATCGCTGTATCAGAGGCGCTCGCCATTGTCAACAGTAGCAACGAGCATCGCTGCACTTTAGGGGGAGCACCAGGCACTGTAGCTCAAACTATAGCGCCGGGTGCTGCCCCCGTGGGGGCTCCGTAGAGACGTGGGTGGCCCAGCGGCACTTAAGGAAAGAAAATGGAGAAAGGCCTAGGGTTTTTCAGTTTTTAGGTAGAGACCCGCTTACGTGCAATTATGATAAAGTGAGATATTTTCTTACAATTAACCATCTAGGGGCTCCTCCTGCAATTTGTGAATTTTGGGGGCTTCCCCTACAATTTAACTAAGGAAAATTTTGTAATTTAAGGAAGATGGACTTTTATTATAATTTCTAAAATTTTGAGGCCCTTTTCGTAATTTTAATTTTAGGGTCAATTTTGCAATTTTGAAATATTGAATTTGAATGTTTAAAATGAGCTTTTTAAATTTGATCCACTATGTTTCAATTTCGACATAAAATTAAAATTATATTTAAAATTAATGACTTTTAGTTTTACTTGAAATATTTGAATGTCGTTATTATTTGTTCATTCAAATTCCATTTTCATAAATTGCAATTTGGTTGCCAATTTCGTCTCACAATTGCGCATGGGTTTTACTTTTCATCGTTTGATGATTGTGATTATTATTATTATTATTTTGATCGAATTTTTCATGGGCTTTAAAACTATCATTGTTCTCCCATTATGAGAAATATTTTGAAATAAAAGTGGGTGATAGCCACCAAAGTGGCACACTCATTTTTATTTATTTGGTTTTCTTTAAAAAAATGGACGTTAGACGTAATTTTGGATTATTACATATAATACCTTGCCCAAAGGTGTTATTATATGTGACATTTTTGGAAATTGGCATAAATAGTTAACGAGTTTATTTGGTCTAGAAATCTCCTTCTGCCCAAAGGTGTTGGTGTTTTTGAAAACCAATTTGTTTTGTTAACTAACTCAATTATGTGTTTTAAGAGTATCTTACATCGTGTTATATTATCATCCCAAATGTGACTTTATAACGATGCACCTAGGCTCTTACCGTAATAATGTTCATTTGGTTTTGACTTTAATTACGGACAATCTAATTAGTAGCCCATGTTAATTAGATGAATATGATATCATCCATTGTTTGCATGCATTACGTTTGGATGATATTAAATAATTTGTTTTAAGTTTCCACGGTTTTAAATGTCTCGGCTCTTTCAAGTCAATTTTCTGCTATTGAAACCTTGACTGGAAATAATTATGTGAGATGGAAATGAGACGTAGAAATAGCACTTTGTCTTTTGAGGTTGGATTTTGTAACGGAGAAGCAGCTTTCGAAACTCATAGATAAAAACAATTCTGAATATGTAGCTGAGTATGAAAAGTGGGAAATGGTTAATAGACTCTGTTTGAAAATTATTAAGCGCTCCATATCCGATTCCATTATAGGTGCTATTCCGGATAATGAAAATGCTAAAACTTTTGTGGATGCCATAGAAGTGGATTTGTTGAGTTTGATAAAGCTGAAACCGGAGATGATGGACAATATAATGAATATGAGGTATGATGGTATAAGTGGTGTGAATGAGCACGTTGTGAAGATGATTAATGTATCTTCTAAATTAAAGGCTCTTAAAATTTCCCATTACAGAGCCTTTTTTGGTCTATCATATTTTGAATAGCCTTCCGAGCCAGTTTAATCAGCTTAATGTTGCTTATAATGCTCAAAGAGATAAATGGGACTTGAATGACCTTATTGTTGTATGTGCCAAGAGGAGTATAGGTTGAGGCGTGAGAATGTCGAAATTGTGCAATTAGCTTTTCAGCTACCACAGAACAATGGGTCTTCTCATAACCATAAGTCTAAGTTCCACAAGGGCAACAAGTCACACCGCAATCAGCAGAATAAAAAATTTGGAGGTCAGACTTATGATGGTCCCAAAGGAACGATAAAGAAAAATGATCAATGCAAGTTCTGCAAAAAGAAGGTCATTGGCAGAAAGATTGTTTTAAGTTTAAAACTTGGTTGGAGAAGAAGAAGAGTTCCGCAGGCATCTCCTTGGCCTTAGTTTGTTTTGAGTCTTCTTTTGTAGATGTTCCTTGAGTTCTTGGTGTGTGGACTCGGGAGCAAGTGCTCATATTGTGAATTCCTTGTAGGGGTTCACGAGCAAACGGACGCCAAGTGAGAATGGAGTAAGCCTATGCGTTGAAAATGGAGTTCAAGTGAAGGTCGAGTTCATAAGATTAGTGAAGTTATTTTTGGATTTTGGTTTTTCTCTTGTTTTAGAGAATACTACGTTTGTACCGACAATGAGACGAAATATAATTTCTATATCGAAACTTGATGCTTCTGGTTTTTCTTTTAATGGAATGGTTGAATTGATTTATGATTCTCATTTGATTGGATATGACCTTATGTGATGGTTTATATAAATTATCTTTAGCTTCTTTTGGTGAAGTCTCATGTGTTTCCAATGTGACAAAAAAATGTCTCTAATTTGTGAATCATCCTCCACGTTGTGGCAAAAGATGTTGGTCACATTTCAAAGGGTAAGATGGAGAGATTAGTTAAAGTTGAAATACTTCTCTCTTCAACTTCTCTGATTTTGACCCATGTGTAGATTGTATAAGAGGAAAGTTGACTAAATCCACTTATGATTACTTTGTTAGGTACCCCAGACAGATCAAAAGGATATAAGTTCTATTGTCCAAACCATGGTACCAGAATTATTGAATCAATCACTGCTAAATTTCTGGAAAATTGGTGATAGTGGGAGTTTCACGTTGAAGGAATTTTTGTTGAGAAGCGAAAAGAAAAACTTGGTATATAAGTTGAATAAATTTTTATATGGCCTCGAGTAGGCAGTGTTGAAATTTGACGAGGTTGTGACTTCTCTTGATTTTGTTGAAAATACAGTTGATCAATGTATTTATCTCAAAATCAATGGGATAAATTTTATCTTATCCTATATGTTGATAACATCTTACTTGCTAGCATTGACTTGGGATTACTTCATGAGAAAAAGAAAACTCCATGACTAAGGAATGAGCTAGAAAGAGAATCTATGAAGATGATTTCATATGCTAGTGCTGTGGGGAGTTTAATGTATGCTCAAGTTTGAACTAGATCGGATATTGCTTATACAATAAGTGTTCTCAATAGGTCTCAATCGAATACTGGGCAAGGGCATTGGAAAGCGGCTAAGAAAGTTGTGAGATATTCAAAGAAAACTGAAAGTTACATGCTCACTTTCCAACGTTCAAATCACCTTGAGGTGGTAGGCTACTCAGATTCTGATTTTGCTGGATGTCAAGATGATTTGAAATCAACCCCAGGTTATATTTTCATGTTGGCTAGTGGTGCTATCTCGTAGAAAAGTGTTAAGCAGACTCTAGTGGCATCTTTTACTATGCAAACTGAATTTGTGGCATGTTATGGAGCTACAATTCAAGTCGTTTGGTGAAGGAATTTTATTTCTAGGCTGAAAGTTATTGACTCCATCTCGATGCCAATCACTATTTTGATAATAGAGGCGATGATTTCAGATCCTTTGACTAAATGATTCATTCCTAAAGTTTTTAAGACATATGTTACTAATATGGGTGTTGTGGAAACCTTTGATATTTTTGGTTAGTGGGAGTTATTTAAGAGGACTACGTTTTGGCTTGATCCCTTTACGGGGTACGTAAGCAACCTATATGTTCTTCGAGCACAACCTCTTCTAATAATAATATATATTTTCCACTATCCATAAAATATTTTGTGCATGAATTTGACTTATGTTTTTTTTTATTATGATATCATTTTGATCTCGAGATATGACTCTTTTTTAGACATGTTTTGATTAGAAGCATTTTGAGGACCGATATGAATTAACACAGTTTTTTATCACATTTGGTGATAAGTTCATACTACATACTACCACATTGGTTGGAGGATGGGGATACATGTTGGCATTTGTATTTGTGGAGTGGTCTTACATCGTTTGATTGATTTAACGACTTCTATGTTCTATGTTAACATTCTTGTTGGATCGGATCATGTTGTGTAAGTTGTTATTATTGCAGCTGTACTTGTATGGCCATCTATGTAGTTTGACTCAGATGTTGAAAATTTTGTTCTATAGCAATCAAATGTTTGCTCAAGTAGGAGAATGTTGGAATAATTCTATTATGTGGGCTTCCATTTGATTGCGATTTTTATGGGTTAGATGTATGGTTTGTAATAATATTGTGATTAGGCCCAATATGTTAGTGATCACTTGGGTCGTTGTACACCTTACGATTTTTATTATTATAATGTGGTAATTTTAAGTCTGTGGATCGGAATTATGTAAACCCTAATCAGGGTTATAGTCGGTAATGGGCCGACTTTATGATTTCCTACATAATGGCTACGTCTCTCTCCTCTCCATATCGTATTGGCTTGCCCCATTGACAGCTGATGATTTTGAGGAACAAGTAGAGGAAGATCTAGCTCGTATTAATTTATACATAACAATGTCTTCCGCATGTATGAGTTTCATACTATCAACTAATTATGTGATTCTTATTCTTAGCATGATTACTATGAAATTTATCAACAGAGTAATGCAATACATGCTGGCTTCATGATGAGGCATAGATTCTACTCCCGCCTCCATCGTCTCGAAGAGCAATGCATTACATATTGGCTTCATCACATGGCCTTGGAGCATCAATAATTGCATCATAGCGACATGTTCATCATAAATACATTGTGAACTAGTAGCCATGTCAGCTACCATTTGAGTTATCCTCGCCACCATTTTTATGGGCTTCTATTTCTTCTTCTCCAGACATTCATTTTAGCAAAGATGGCAGGATTGCCCAGCCTACCCGATTCTCTTCAGTTTCTCATATTGTTTAGTAGGTGTTTTGTGAGGATTAAAATTAGATTTTTAGTAGATTGTGATAGAAGTTTTTGAAATGTGTAGTTGAAAAATTGTGGGAATCATAAAAGATGTGGTTAATATTGATGATTTGACTTTAACTTAAATTAAAATCTGATTTTAATCCGAAACAAATAGGCCCTTAATTTACTTTCACTCATATTTCTTGACTTTTCTCGGTCCTTGTTTGTTTTCTTTTTGTGGTTTTGGTAAGACTTCCCCGTAGAAAATACCAAGTTGTTAACCTCAAAAAATAAATAAAATATTTAAAGTTAAGGGTCCGCTTGATTGTAAAGGTGAAAAATGGGTAGAAAGAAAATGAATCCTAGGGAATTGAATCGCACATAAATTGTTTTACTGAGAATTGTAATTAATTGTGTTAGATTGATATAATTTTTCACCTTGTCCATTTGACTTTATTTTTCATGAAAATTGTCAATTAAAATGATAAAATTTATTAAAATTGTCCATAGATAAATTTTTTTGCAATCCTTTGCTCGAGGTAGCCTCCGCTCGCATTTGCATTCTTTTGGTCTAATGGGTCTTAGATATCTCTTTTGGTCTAATAGGTCTTAGATGCCTAGGCATAAATATTTGTCCCATGACACGTGGATACGCGATGAGATTCTTTTCATGACTTTCGTGGCATCCAAGTAAATCGTAATGATTAAAGTACGTAAATGTAGTAGTACACAAAGATGACTGAAGTGGCTACCATATGTCTATATTCAAGTTATGGCTGAGGATGAATTGCATTGTTGTGGGTAAGAGGAGTTTAGATGAGTCTAGCTAGTCGCATCGAGGGAGCTGGGTAACAGTGGTTCTAGAAGAGTGAGACGGTGATTGTTTTGCCTTTTTATACTTCTCCGTTTTTAACTTTTTAATTTGAGAATAAAGATATAACGATGTGTGAGACAAACAATTGAATCTTTGGCTGGGGAATGAACAAAATATCTAGCTGGAGATTAACGTCACATGACAAAAGTAACCACATTAGACACACACAAAAAAGAGAGAGTTTTAAACGACATTACAACGTTAATGGTCAAGGTCAATCCTGCAATTTCCCCCATTGACAACCCCCACCTCATCCCCACGAACACTTGTTCTTTCTTTTTTTCTCTTACATGTAGTGTAAAGACAAAGCAAATCGGATAAGGATTTTATTTATGAATTGTAGGATCATAAAAACTATTTATTTTTCCTAATGTGGGTAACATCTGAATGCTGAGTCATTGAAGGAAGAAGAGACGGCTCCAAGTGACGTTATGTTTAAGCTTCATTAAAATCCGTTTCAAGCATTACATTTATCCCTTCTTTACTCTAAACGAATGTTAAGCTTGATGCTTGTCAATGTCTTCTATGAGATGATGAAACATTTTATCTATTTTCCTTTATCATCCCTAACCAATCGTCCAATTTGTGCTAGTTTTGGGTTTCCTTCAAAGCATTTAATTCAATTTTGAGTAGGAAGCAAAAGTTAGTTGATTAATATTGCATTTTTTGCCTAAAAACTTGATTCAATCTGAATGCTCATAGCGAGCGGACAGAATTGCACTAGCTTTAGATTCTTCAGTTCTTCCTCAACTTGAGCAGCGCACATTTCTAGTGATGTACGATCAATGAAATTCAAGCCAATGAACACTAAGAGAAAAGAACCAGAGGAAGAAGAAGAGGTGACATGGAGGAAGAAGGGAGAAAATGGGCTGCAAGCCACTTTTCAATTCATCATATTCATCAACTGTCTAATTTACAATATGAAAATCATATAAATAGTGAAAACTTAACTAGTAACGGGTTTGGGCCAACCCACTACTACAAACCCAATAACAATAAAAATAGAAAACATAAATGATAAAACTCAATAACAATAAACGTAAGTCACAATCTCTCGATGATGTCCGCATCATCTAGTCTGCAAGGAAAGATCAGTAGCACGCAAAACTGAACTGACTCTCAACTGACCAAGACAAGGTAGAACTAACCTTGTTTCAATGTCAAAGGCAAAGCACCCTTCGTTAATCCATCTCTCTCATGTTTTCAAGTTCACATTCACTATAACCATCCGCAGATCATGAAAAATAAAGAGCAAACCAAGATAAATATTGCTAGATCAAATGAAACATAACCAAAATGTTCGAGTTTAGTTCCATTTGGACTAAGTACATGCACATATATTATAGAAATTCACTAATTGTAGATCAGATGAAATTCATATTCAAAGCTTATTGACCACAAAAACAACATCAAAATTCTACAGAATACACAAGAAGCTTCCAAAATCCTCAAAATATTTTAACTTCCATGAGCAGAAGCCGGTTGCTCATTGATCAGAGTTTTTGAGAATAGGATACTGTCAACTTACAAGATACAAGGCGTAATCAACCACCCCTGCCTCCATAACTTTGTCTTCACCTCCTCCAAAAGGCTTTCCAAGTCTACATCAACTCAACAAGCTGACTTTTCAAGTGTTTTTAAATTCTTTTTACCAACACATTCTTTCTTGGTCCCCCCATCTTTTTAGCTCCCACTGAAGCCACCAGAATCTTTTTCTGCTTGTGTATTGCCCCTCAACAATGCTACACTGCCATCAACTTGACCAACACATTGCTTCGCAGTTAGCTAGAGCCTAAGCTTCCACTTCATTTGCAACGTTGGGTTATCAAGCTAGACTGCAAGGAACGCTTTTGAGAAAATTAGCAGCACGTGAAACTAAACTCTCATGTGGAATTGCGAAACTGAAGCAAACACATTCACTACTCCCCCTCTCATGTTTGAAATGACGGCATAGAGGAGGTCCGTCTAACCCCAAATTCACTGTTGTACTCGTACACAAAAGAAATCCCTCATTGGGAAAAATAAGCTCCATGGAAAGACACCACCACATGAACACAAGCACTCTAAAAAATTATACTACACAAACCTAGCAGTTAACAAGGATGCTACTAACGCTCTTTACTGTACCATGAAAATTAGCTATAAGAAGCAGCAGAAGATACTATACTAGTACTGTAAATATCCAAAATCACGAAACTTAGTAAACAAACCATGAGAAATATTGCTAGCCAAAAGTTGAAACAAATAATTATGTAACTCTTTTAGATCTGCAGGACGTTCAAATTCAGTTAAAACGAAAATGAGCTAGATTGCCCTAATATTTAAAGTTCATACATATCATATAAATTCATCTACAGAGCTTATCAACTACAGAAACATCAGAATTCTACAGAATAAACACTTCTGGGAATAAAAATAGCACTAAGAATTATAACTACTACAAGCCTTTCAAAATCCCCAAAATAGTTAACCTTCCATGAGCACATTGGTCTTGGCAAGTTTGCCTTCACCTCCTCTAAAAGACTTTCCAAATTAAACCAACTCAGCAAGCTCAACTTTCAAGTTATATTACCTACACATTCTTTCTTGGTCTACCCCTCTTTTTAGCTCCCGTTGAAGCCACCGGCACGGGCGTTGGCGGTGTCACATTCGTGTTTCGTGGAACACTGCCACCAGTTGTGGGCACAGGTGTACTAGTATCCACTGGCACAGTACCATCCGCCTGCGACCCAAACATGGGTGGCATCCAATTGGGATACACATTGCCACCTCCACTCTTCCTACCCTCAGAATTCCCCACCACAAATCCCATTGGAAAGAACCCCCAACAGCAATAATAAGCCTCTTTTCCTGGCACCATAGGCGGCATTGACAAGATTTCAGCTCCAGTAAATGCCCTCTTACAATTCTGGCACCTGAAACAACACCCATCATACAATCTGGGATACTCGTATAAGTTATAACAGTAAGGACATGCTGTCCAATAAGTACCCGACCCATCGCTTCCCAAACCACCACCATTATCAGCATTACTACTATTGACGCCTTTTCTGTTGTTCGATCTGGTTCCACCGTCTCCCCTTGCGCTCCGTCGGACGGACAATTTCTGATGAAAATTCCCTTGATCCGGCTTCTTTTGCTGATGAAATTGCTGCCCATGTGGTTGTTGTGTGGGCTGTTTCTTCATAGCCACCAGATCGACCTTCGTGAAAAGGGAGAATTCATTGTCGAACGTGGGTTTCTTGCCGGGGTCAGAGAGAACGGCCCACGCATCAGCCACGAGCCCGAAAGCCGACTCGGAGAAGGCAAAACGGTTTTTGTCTGGGTGGAGGAGGAGGGCGAGCCGCCGGTACTGCTTCTTGATCAGCTCGGCGTCATTGGTGCGGTGAGGTAGTTGAAGAATGGAGTACCAATCGTGGTGGTTGTTGACCCGTTTGTCGGCGGCTAAGAGGACATCGGCTACGGCTAAGATCTGTTCAGGCCCTTCCAAAAGAGGCTCGGTTTCCTGGGCTAAAATAGCGAAGTCTTTGGAGCCGCTGAGGTCTTTGTTCCGGAGCAGCTTTTCAGCAATTCCAAGGAGGCGTTCGGCTTCGGCTCGGGTGGTGGTGGTGTGATGTTCCATTTTTGTGTCTGAATTTCGTGTCTGAGAAAACGATGGATGATTTTATTGGGTGGAGGGTTTCTAAAAGAGGTTAAGACCATGTTTGGCTAAGCTTAAAAGTTTTTTTTTGAAGTAGGTACAGTTAAACATCTATAAAGTAATAACCTTAATTATATAATAATTTCTTTCGATCCCGACTTGGGCCAATGGACTAAAGTAATAATCTCGCTAAATGCATTAAGTAATAAAAAAAAATTGAATTCTTAAGGGCCCAATAAAAATATAAAGTAATAATTAATGGATTTCATTGAAAAAAAAATATATATATAGACCAAAATTTTTCAATCAATCAACAATACTCGTACAATAATCATTCATTTTGAAAATATGCATCTATAGTTGATTGTTTTTTCTTCCCACTTAAACCAAAATGAACCTCATCCTTAATTTTTTGTAGAACATCTACAACTTCCGGAATAGTTTGTTTGTGTTGTAGCAAGTAGTTGTTTAAAGTTACTATTGCTTGAAATGCCTCTTTTGACGACACATTTGAGACAACGCTACTATCATCTGGTCCAGGATCATTCTCATTATCATTACTGTTCATTACCGATTGAATAATTTCTTCGTCTGTAGGTGATTCCATAACTGCATCATTCTCGTTAAGATAGTTCAAAAGATATTCAACATCCATCACATTTCTATAGCGTAAATTAGAGATGACATCATTTAATTATTGGATACCTTCATCTAATTCACCAACTTCTGGTTCGAAAACATTGTTTTCTTCTGACCGAATCTTGAAATGCCGAAAATAATTTGCAATTGTTGTTGTCTTCACATCAAAATTCCAAATCATGTTAGCAAAATTAATAGCATTCAAAATATTAATTTTTTTTAAAGATTTGATGCTTCAGTCTCAAGGCCTTGTAAGATGCTAGAATAAAAATGACGACGATAATGAGCTTTGAATGCTCGAATAGTCCAGCATCACATTGTTGAATCTTAGACGTTGTGTTAGGAGGTAAGAAAAATAACTCTACATTTCTCAAGCTTTCAACTACCTTTGGATGAGTTGGACAATTGTCTACTATTAAGTATTAAGAGAACATTTCTGTCATTCATTCTCTTATCAAACCAACCAACAAATTCTTGAAAAAGCAAGCCAGTCATCCAAACTTTCTTGTTGGATTGATACTTGCAATTAAGATTGTTCATATTCATATTTTTAAAGCATCTAAGATTTGCATACTTACCAATAACCCAAAGTGGTACTTTATCATATCCATCACCATTGCAACAAACAACAACAGCAATTCTCTCCTTATCCTTTTTGCGTCCTTCGAGCTGCTTGGTAGCAAGTGAATGGTCAACTTACAATCTGTAAAATAATCCAATTTCATCCATATTGTAACGATCCTTCAACTGAAACTGTCTAGTTTTGATCATATTCCAGGTAAAGCATTTTCAATGTTCTCCATGATAACTGAACCACTTTCACCAAAACGTCGGTAAGATTTGATTCCATATCTTGCCTTGAAACGTTCTAACCATCCACTAGAAAAGTTGAATTCTGGATTAGTTTCACCATACATTTTTTCAAAAGTTCTTTTGCTTTTCCTTGGATAATTTCTCCAGACATGTTCACTTTATCTTGCCTTTGAAGAAACCACTCATACAAAAATTTCTTTAAATCAGGGTATTTTGCCGATTTGTGCCTTTAACATCGCTATTTTTCATCTCATTTGACAAATATTCTGACGCCCTTTTGAGAGTGTTCGATATTGTTGATTGACTAATAGTCAAATCAAACTTTTGTTGTACCCATGCTTGCATATCTTTTTGGCTAATAGTTGGATTATTTTTCTTATGCTCACATATTGCACTCCTCATTTTATCGGTTAAAGTTGATTTTTTTTACTCCTTTCAAATGATGAGAAGACATTAAAGGGGAAACAAAATATTGTATGTGCTTAGAATATGTCTTCCAAACATCTAGCTTTTATACGTAAAGACTAAACATTTTTATTTGCTATGTACGTGAACTTAGTTTTTAGAGATATTAAGTTTCACTAAAACTTTTGAGATTCTCTAGATTCAAATAATACTTTGATTAGTGTCTTTTGATTTTTCTTACCACATACAATGTACATATTTTATGTTGAAAAGCTCTCTCTAAAATAATAAATATTTATTTATCGATAAATGAATAATTTATTCATTTATAATTATTCATTTATCGATAAATAAACAACCTCGCTAAATGAATATTTTTTTCCGATCCCGAGAGTATTACTTTATCGAGGTTTAACTGTAGGCTTTACAAAAATAAATTTTAAGCAAGCATTAGATTGACACTTTATTAGCCCATGTTTGACTATCATTTTTTGAAAAAAAAATTCTACATACTTATTTTTAACTACACATTTACACAATAAAATATTATACATGTAAACTCAAAATTTTTTCTTACTTTTTTAACCACACATTCTGTTAAAAATCATTATTCAAAACATTATTTTGGCCAAATAATGACCATCAAATAGAGGTTTAATGGTAATTGTACATGTTAGTATTTTTTTTCCTTTTTCCTCACTAATTATTAACTGCATTCAATGTATTTCAATTTCCATTGGACAGAAATAATATAACAATTTGACGAGATGTTAATGAAAATAAAAGATAGGGAAAAACAATAACTATTTTTTAGAATAATAAAATTAAGCCCATGTTTTGTATACATTATTTCAAAATTGGCTTATTAGCACAAAACGTCCATATGTTTGACAGTTAGTGTGCAAAACATCCCAACGTTTCATTTTTTTGCATTTTCGCCCCTATTCAACGTTTCAGTGTGGAAAACATCCTTTTCACTATTTTTCAGTGTAAAATCTTGGTGAAGCAAGGGAGGAACTCATTCTGATTCTGTGATTTCACGTCGTTTATTCATGCTTTTTGGTATTTATTTTGCTCACTTCTATATCTAGATTTTCATCTTTATGAGTTAATTGTGAAATTGATTTAAAATGTATTAAGTTTTTTTTCATAGAATCAATCTCGTTTTTCTATCGAACAATAGAATTATGTATTGAATTTCTATTTCATTAAATTTATTGGTGTGGTTATCTACTTTCTTATGCTATATGTATATGAATGATTTATAATCTAATTTCAATAGATGATTGTGATCATTGTTAAGGAAATCTAGAATTTAGGAGTAAAATTATGAATTATATTGGTTTTGATTGCTAAAATTTTCAATTAGAGTTCTGGAATGAAGGTCTCTAATTGTGTCATCAATATGAATAAATGATGTTGAACGATCTGATCCAAGTGAGGGAATTCTAATGCTTTACTGCCTTAAATCACTGAATTTTATTTGATATTTTTTGATATTAAGTTAATTGATCAACAATTCAACTCTTCCGCAAATTTAAGAGGACAATTCAGCCCCTTTTGGAACCTTTGACAGCTTTTCCATCTCCCTCTAGATACGACACCCCAAAGCTATACTACAACACCGCGTAAATCTTTGGGTGTAATCAAAGTCCAAAGTCTGAAAACCTCAAAGGTATTCAAGGTGAATGGTCATAGACTCAAACATTTCTATGAAGGTCTTCAGGTGGAGGACGTGACACAATTGGGTCTCGAAGACCCTTTCTATGCCGGTTGAAGGAAAAAGTAATAAGTCTAGCTAGAGATAATAAACAAAGGCGCTGCTTGGGAGGCAACCCAAAGGGAGTTCACTCTTTTACTTTTTTGTTTTTTGACATTCTTCTTTAGTCAGTTATTTGTGTCATTTTCCTTACATTACACTTTACGTTGGAGACAATGTAAGTTTAAGTGTGGGGGAGGGAATTTATGCTATATTATTTTTATACTTTGATTTTAGGTCATATTTCCGTTCATTATAAATGATAAAAAAAAATTGAGAATGTGGTTTTAAATGCTTTTTGGTTATGTATGCTATGTGCTAGAGTTAATTAAACTTTTGAAGAATTCATAACATGACTGAATAAATGATCTTCTGACTTAGAGTTAATTAGTTCAGTTATTTTCTTTGAGAATGTAGTAAATAAACATTGCAGACAAAATGTTAGTGAGATTTTCAGCCTTTTGACTGCCATATCCATATCAATCTTACTATTTTCTTTCATGAGTGATATTCTTCCATAAATTTGCTTCTCAAGAACTTGCCTTGATTCTCTTCGAGACCATATTGATACATGCATGTTTGAATGTGATTAAGGCCATCTTTGTTACATAAGTTAGCCACCTTAGCCAAATAGCCTACCCTGTAATTAATTTTGCCCTTTGTTGAGCACCTTTGAGCTTTATTGCTTTTTCTTTTGTAAACCCACGTTACAAGCTTTAAACACAGAGAACAATATATTTACCCAAGTCGTTGAGTTAGTGGAGTAGTTCATCGATTAGTTACATATGGGTGTGCGAAAGAAATAAGTGTGGGGGTGCATGAAATTATGGTAGAACTATGATTGGTTGAATGGAATATATATTTCAATTTCAATTCATAAATTCCATTATGGGTATGATATTGAAAGGAAAAAAAAAGAGAAAAAAAAAGAAGAAAAGAATTGACGGAGGAAGATTTTAATGTTACACAATATCTATATTTATAACTCCTCCCAATATTACAAGAAAGTGTTTAGTTTGTGTGAAATAGATACAACGAAATTGTTGAGTGGAGTTGTTGATCTTATGTATAGTTGAGCTTGAGTTGATTAATTTTACTCTATTAGTTTCGATGACTTTTGAGTCACATATTCAAATATTTCCCACCTTGACCTAAGCCACATTACAACCCTTGAAAAGACCTTATGATTTATGTTATGCGTGTAATCTAATTGGTAGAGAATGAGAAGATATGCAAGCATATGGTAGATCATCTTCATTGGAATGAACTTGAGCGAAACACCTACCCTTTAAACACATGAGATTTGAGTGCTTATTCCCGTGAGTGTCTACATGTTTGGTTTACCCTATCTTCATATGAAAGTGCTTGTTAATTGATTATAAGTTGCGTGAGAATGTTGTTCATGATGTGTTATGCGTTTTGAGAAATTTTGATTGTTCTATGTTCATGGCATTACGACCATGGTGTTTATGGAAACTAAAATTGAGTTTTGCTTGAGGACGAGCAAAAGCTAAGTGCGGAACAATTTGATAGGAATGTAAAATGCATATTTTTCCTCCTTATTTTATACGCTCGTATAATTATTTTGTACCAAAATGTACTTATTAATCTTACATTTTGATTTACATGTCAGTTTAATAGAGATGACGTAATTTGGAAGAAATAGGTGAAAATGGACCAAAGTGAAAGGAAATGAAAGTTCAGGGACTAACGTGCAAATACACAAAAGTTGTGTCGAAACAAACGATGAAGATTTGAGAGTACTAGGAGTCATTTTCAGCGAACTTCAGGGTTCATTTTCAATGTTCTAACCATACAGCCACATAGTTCATTCTTGACACGAATTTTTTGATTTCCTAATTCCAATCAAACACTAATGGAAACAAATATCTCTACACTTTATAAACTCTAGAAGACATCCAAAACGAGGAAGAACACATACTAACTATTTCTCTCTCTTTTGTTCTAAGATTTTTCATATGTAACTAATTCTTGTTGCTTGATCGAAGGATACCGAAGCCTTGGAAACATTATAAATGTGAGGTCTATCTAATTTCATTGTTTAATCTATATTTTTAGTAGTGAATATTCTTCTGTACGTAATTATATGGTTGCCATGCTTGATTGCTAAAAAGGCCTATTAGTTTCTCATGTATTGCAATCTATAGCTAAGTTAAATTTTAAATTCGTAATTGTTTGATTCCTTTAACTTGTGAAGCACTAGGATTTGATGATTTTCTGCGATAGAGGTTATCAAATCTTAAGAAGAATGTTTAAATAGATTGAATGCAATCGCTGGTGTTTGTGTTATTTAGTTCATCGATTTCTCTATTGTGTAAAGTTGTTATTAAATTGAATCTTGAGCGTTAGTTTGAGGTTATTTAATAATTAGAGTTAATTAGAATGCTGGTTTCTAACTAACTAAAATTAAGGAGAAATATGAATTAATTCTAACAGTGAATATTAAAAATGTGGATTGATTATTCTTTGTGGATCGATGATTAGAAATAAATCTCCAATGGTGGAAGTTGACTTAGATCAAAGTTCGTTTTATTGATTTAATACAACTCGTTAATTTACATTGTTATTGTTTATAAGATTGATTTCATTACAAACACCACCACCCAATCATTGTATAAAGCATGAAATATTGAATTACATACTGTTCGTGGGATCAGCCTTTACTTCCACTACTACATTAGTTTAGAGGTTAATGTATTGCTTTTGGGTGCCTGCGACAGCACACACCACAAGGTCTGGAGGTACCTTTCTTCTCTCATACTTATAAAATATGTTTTTGTATTGATCCAAATTGGAAATACGGGAAATGTTGGACGTGCATATTGATATTTTGTGTAAATTTGATCTTGAAGTTAGCTTACACACTTCCTTTATTGTATATTTATCTAATCAATTAGCTTATGTTTTCTGTGCATATTTTGCTTGTATATATAACCAACCGTTGTTATATAATACAATATGATTAACATTTATTTGATGTAACATATTATATATGTGGGATTCAGAAAATAATATTGTAATATGTGGGTATCTTCTTTAGTTATGATTATATTGTGCCCGTTCCCACGCCCTTTTTACCACAAAATATGTTTGGTATCATTATATAATAAATTGATTATGAGTTTTGTGTTTTGATTTTAAAATTCGTGTGTACCTGCTTGTGTAATTTCATTCTTTTTTATGATGCCTATTAAAGAAGAGAAATGAAAACTCTGTTTTGTTCTCTGTGTATGTTTTTCTTTTTCTACAGAGTGAAATAAATACAAAGAGTTTAGAAGTTTGAAAATTTAGAAATTTGAGAGTTCTGGAGTCCTTTTGGTTGGAGACTTCCGGGTGTACTAAATTTTGAGTATTATTTATGGATTTTTTTAACTGTCAGTGAATTGAAGTGGAAATCTTTGATATTAAGGTCTGAATTGCCAAAATTTGGGTGGTGTTTCCGGTTGGTCATTGTGAATTTTCTTTATTTTGTGTTCTAAATTTTCATTCATATTAGTAAATGAATGAAATATATAAGTTTAATTTTTTGTCCATATTGCAACTGATTAATAAAATGGCAACGATTCTTGATTCATTTGTTTTTTTTTTTATTTCGGTGTAGGTCTCCAGGTAAAGGAGGATTCGAGTGAAAAACAATGCATGTGGCAAACATATGTTACAGTTGCAAGGTGCCGGGTATGTTACCAGCAAATATAGTTTTCTTTTGCTTTTTTAACACTCAAGTAAATAGAAGTTCGTAGATGAAACAAATAAACTATTAAAACGTATACTTAATAAAATACGTTTCTGTAGTGCGTTTTATATAGCACTGCCCAACCAATGGAGATCTAAATTATGACGTAGAAATAGTAAAACTTCCCACTAGAATTCTCAAGTCTATGCTAATAGCTATAACTGGAGACTTATATTCATTATAAAGTGGGGTTGTTGCGATGTTGAAGCCAAATCAATAAGCAGTTTCTAGCAATTCATATTGAACTTTTTATTTAGAGGATGAGATGATTTGAGCTAGAAACTAAAGACGGGACAATATGGGCATTTTATGTTGATTTTGTTGGAGAGATTTTTATTATTTTTCTTTTCCTTTTCCTTTATGTTGACGGAAGCAAGGCCCACTTCTACTAATTACCAATCTTGTATGTACCAAATTGAACTAGGGTGTTACTTTTTTTAACATAACAAATTTGTTATTCACTGATTATTCATAACTTATGTTAGACATGAAAGAAGTTAAATTTTGAAAATTAGTTTTTAAGCAGTCATTCGTACATAAGTGTCATGTGACAATATCTATTAGTTCTCAAACTGATGGCATGATTTTGATCTATTGAAATTTCAGCAAAGGAAGAGGAAAAGAGAATGCACATTGAAATTGATTGATTTGCCTGGGCGAAGAGAAATCTAGATGATTCATTAGTGAGTAGCTTCTAAACATATTATCTTATATTTTAACCATAGTTTCTGCAATAATCTATAATGATTTTTTCTAAATGAATCTTTTGAATAGTTTAGATTTGATACCTAATTTTTGAAGTTTAATATTCCTATTTCTTTTTATAGAGTCAATATGCTGAACACAATGATGCAATATTGCTAGTTGAGATTCTTGCTTCTCAGGCCCCAAAAGTTGCCTCATGTAAAGCTACCAAAATTTCCAAGGAATTTGATGGTAACCCTTGCTCAACAGATCCAAAATCGTATGAAACTTGGGCTTCTCCATCTCCACTCTGGGTGTATTATATCCTCCAACTACTTGTGTTCTGTTTTCTGTTTAGTTAATCCATCTACAACAGATTGCAACTGTTCATAAATAGTTGCAGAAGAACTGATCCTGGTATGCTTTATTTGTTCCTTCTCCCTTTAGAATATAATGTATAAAAGGAATCATCTCTCTCCATTTTTATGCATGGGAATTTGGGTCTGCTGCCTTGTACTGTACTAGAGAATAGACAAAAATCTCCTATAGTTGCAAATCGTTACCATAACATATATGACATAAATATTGCATTCTTCTTTAGCTGAATCAAAGTGAACCACATATGCCACTGCATTTCAGTCTCGCGCATTTTTTGATTTAATTGAACGTTATTTTTCTTTTAGTACTTGTCAAGGATTAATAATTCATGAGGTATTATTGGGATACATAGCACGCCAAATGACTTATATTTGATATTTTCTACGACTATTGCAGGGTTCGGCGAAAATCCCAAATAGTACAGAATAAATTGGTCAGGCTTGGTGAATGAATAGTGCTAAAGACACAAAAGCTTTATCTGTGGAGCTTTGCCGTGAATTTGAGTATAAGTTCCTCCAGCATGTTACATCTGGTGAGGTGAGACTTAGCTGCAAAAGTCATCTTTGGCTAATTTTTGTCATCATAAAGGATTTTTTTGAGTAATTTGGATGAAGAAAAATTTCATTGTAGCATCACTTGACAAGAGAGTATCTTTGGATGCTGTAGCCTATATGGTCTTTTCTAGATGACAATTTTCTTACTACTAGATTATAAAACACGTGCTTGTAAATGTTTTGTACTTTCTCCTATATTTACAAATCACACTGTCTTATATTGCAATTTTTATATTTCCATAAGTTTAGTACCAATAAATTTTTGTCGAGCACACTAACATTACCTTAAAAACAACACAACCCGTGCATTGCACAGGCGAAGAACTAGAGTGTGTGTGTGTTCTCTTATAATACCAAAGTACTGTTCATTCGTGAGTTTTACTCACATATTACTGTTCACTTCCAGTTTTAGCCTTCAATGTTGTGATAATAATCTCCTAGCTGAGGGCTTAATGGTCTTTACATTGTGTGTAAAAAATATCTCTTCTAGGAAACAATATTACAGGCTTTATGAGAAATCCCTTTGTGCTCTAGAATCTTTCATACAACCCTGCTTTCTCTATCTACAATAGAAGAAAGGTAATACCAAACCTACATCAACCTCTTTCGATTTGAAGTGGTTGAAGGATTGTTGGTTCAAATAGAATGAAAGCTAAACTCTATTTTTTATCAATTTTGAAAGAAAGCTACAAAGCTGATTTACTTCATTGTTGAGTATATATTTTTTACAAAAGCACATGCTTGTCAACAACTCCTTACCTACTACAAGCTAGTTAGTTGACAACTATAAACAAGGCCATACTTGTAAAGTATTACAGAAGTTATACTACCAACCATTGTCCTTAAATTACATGATTATGTAGGCACCCAAAAATAGTCCTTAAACCTCAAAAACTAATGTAGTAGTGGAAGTAAGGGTCGATCCCACGAAGAGTGTGTAATTCAATAGTTTATGCTCCGTACAATGATTGAGGGGTTTTTGTATGCAAACAATTGTAAATAATGTAATTAATAACAATGAAAACTAAATTAACGAAAATAATCAAAAGACTAACCTTGGTCCAAGTCAATATCCACCTTCGAAAATCCACAACTGATCATAGATGCAAGGATAATTCAATTCATATCTTGAATATTCACCGTTGGAATAATTTTCCTATTTCTCCTTATTTTTAATTAGTTAGAAACCAGCGTTCTAATTAACCCTAATTATTAAATAACCCCAGACCAGCGCTCAAGATTCAATTTAATAACAGCTTTACACAATAGAGAAATCGATGAACTAGATAACACAAACACCAGCGGTTGCATTCAATCTATTTAAATATTTTTCTTAAGATTTAATAACCTCTATCGCAGAAAATCATCAAATTCTAGTGCTTCACAAGTTAAAGGGATCAAACTATTACAGATTTGATATTTAACTCAGCGGTAGATTGCAACGAATAATAAACTAGTAGGCCTCCTAGCAATTAAACATAACAATCATAGAAATAAGTGCAGAAAAATATTCAATACTTAAAAACAAGAATTAAATTAAGAAAAACCATTTAGATCTCACAATATGTGGTTCCGAGGCTTCAATCTCTTTCGACCAAGTGTAAGAGTTTAGTTACAATTCATGAATATAAGAGAAAAATAGAGAAGAATCATGTTGGAGAGGTTCTCCCCTTGTATTTTTGCCTCCTTAGGTCTATTTATACTTCTCTACACATTCTTGGCCAATTTGGAGTCTTTTTCTCGAGTTTTCACGGCCCAAACAATAAAAACCTAAAATATGTGGCGGCGCGCGGCGCTTGAGTGCTATAGGAGAGCGCTTGAGCGCTAGAAATCTGTCCACTTTGCGTCAGCTTCAATATTTTCATCATAACTTTCTCTTCCGATGTCCGATTGAGACGATTCAAGATGCGTTAGAAAGATAACTCAAAGGGCTACAACCTTTATTCAGAGACCATCTTCAAATTAAATCGTTTACCATGTCCAAAATTGGTCTCAATATGAGATTAAAAACCGATGTAAAACTTTTCAGCTGGAAAGTTGATATGTGAAAATGTCTTGGCTATATTTCATCTCTTTGAATCCTTTCTTCGTCCACTCTCGAATCTTCATCACTAGGTTAGAAACAAGTTTAGAATATTTGCACTTTAGTCCTTGAACTTTCACTTTCTTCCATTTTGATCCTTTTTCACCTATTTCTTCCAAATTACGCCATATCCATAGAATTGCCACCTAAATCAAAATATGAGCGTACTGAGTACATTTTAGCACAAAATAATCATACGAGCACATAAAATAAGGAGAGAAAAATATGCATTTTACATTCCTATCATTATGGATACAAAAATAAGCAACCTTGTGACAGTAAAAGTGTCAACCATTTCTCAACACTCCTCCTTAACACTTTTGCTGGAAACACCAAGATTTTTTCTTAGTGTTTCAAACTTTGCTTTGGCTAAATTGCCTTCCTTAGCCAAATTGCCTGATTAGTAGCTTTTGATGCACTATGTATTCAGCTTTAGCTGTTGATTGGGCCACCATTTTCTGTTTCATTAAATTCTAGCAGATGATACTGGAAGCATCATAAAATATGTAACTAGAAGTGCTCTTCATATCTTCAGGATACTCTGCCCAATCATTGTATGTGAAGCCAGTTAATTTCCTTGATTCAGACTTCTCAAACCAGATCCCCATCTCTTCAGTTCCTTTGATATATCTCAGAACTCATTTGGCTGCTTGAAAGTATAATTCACTAGGCTCCTGTCTAAATCTTGATAGAAGGTTTGCAGCAAATGTGACATCTGGTCTTGTTGCTATTAAATATAACAAGCAGCCAATCAAACTCCTATAAATTTTTGCATCAACCTGTTTTGCATCATCTTCCTTCATCAATTTTGCAGTCTGAATTAGTGGTGTACTAACAGGTTTGCAATTTTCCATATTAAACCTCCTTAGCACTTCCTTTGCAAACTTCTTTTGGCTAATAAAGATTCCATGTTGAGTTTGATAAATCTCCATCCTAAGGAAATAATGCATTTAACCCAAATTAGTCATTTCAAATGCCATTTTCAATTCATCAATCATCCTTCCAATTAATTTGTAGCTGTTGCCTGTGGTCAAAAGATCATCAACATATTGTGAAATGATGACCATTTCTTTTTTTCTCTTGTTTCACATACAATGTTTGTTCATTTAAGCTTTTTGTAAAGCCAAGATAACCAAGATGATCATCAATTCTACTATACCAGGCTCTTGGAGCTTGCTTTAAACAATACAAAGCTTTCCTTAGTAGGTACACTTTATCTTCATTTTCTTCTACCAGAAAGCCTTCAGGCTGCTCAATGAAGATATCCTCATTCAAGTATCTATTTAGGAAGGCTGACTTGACATCCAATCGATAGATTTTCCATCCTCTTTGAGCTGCAATTGCCATTAGCAATTTGATAGTCTTAATCTAGCCACGGGAGCAAACGTATCAGTGAAATCGAGACCAAACTGTTAAGACATATCCCTTAATAACTAATCTGGCTTTTGGCTTATTAATTGAGCCATCAGGATTCAGCTTAGTTTTCTATACACCCATTTTACTCCTTGTTTGTCTAATGGTCTATCAGGTAATTCCCATGTCTCATTCTTCTCAATTATTTTGATCTCTTCCTCCATTGTAGCCATCCAATCAGGTGACTTTGATGCTTCAACAAAGTTTGCAGATTCAACTATAGCAGCATTATACCTAGCATATATAAACGATAATGGCCTCATCTTTACTCTTTAATTTTCTGAATCTGAACCATCATTAGGTTCTTTTTCATCTTCACTGATTCTTCCTCTCTGTTTTGAGGAATCATGCACTTATTTTTACTTTATCAACTAAACTTACCTCACAACTCCATATAGCCTCTTCATCCACTTTAATATCTCTGTTGGAGGTCACCTTGTTTTACTGAGGGTTATATACCATGTATCCCTTGGCAATGGTACAATATCTAACTAATATCCCAACTTCAGCTTTTTCACTTAATTTATCCTTTTTCGCATCAGGGATATGAGTGTAACAAACACTCCCAAACACTTTCAAATGTGAGATATCAGGTTTGATCTCATTCTGGGCTTCATATGGAGTCTTCTTCTCCAATGTTTTTTTTGGCAATCGATTAAGGAGATAAATAGCTGTATTGAATGCTCAGCCCATAACTCTTTTGGAACATCTTTCTCAATCAACAAACACCTGGCCATCTCCATCATTGTCCTATTTTTCCTCTTACACACTCCATTTTGTTGAGGAGAATAAAGAATGGTTCGTTGGTGCTTGATTCCTTTAGAATTGCAGAAATTGTTAAACTACTCACAGCTATACTCAGTTCCAATATCTATTCTGATTGCTTTTAGACTGTAGCCACTTTCATTCTCCACCATGTTCTTGAACTTATGAAACACATCTGTAACATCAGATTTTTCTTTCAAGAAATAAACTCAACACATTCTTGTCAAATCATCTATAAAAAGTATAAAGTACCTGATGTCATTCAAAGTGGTGGTTTTCATTGGTCCACACACATCAGAATGGACCAGATCAAGGTTATTTACAGCCCTTCTTGACTGATTCTTAGGGAATGGCAATCTTTTTTATTTTCCAAACTGGTAGACGAATACACATGCATCATCAATGAAAGCATGCTTTCAACAAGATTAAACTCATAAAATTGCTTAAGTGAAGTGTGGCTTGCATGATCAAATCATCTATGCCATAAAGAGGACTCAATTTCTTTAGAGGAGAATGCATGTGTAATGATATTTTTCCAATCTATAGGAAAGCTTCTATTCTTCATTTCAACAGTCATTAACTCCTATCCATTTCCATCTAGTATAGTGCATGCTTTGTTTTTAAACATCAAAACATGATTTTTCTCAACCAATTGCCATACACTAACTAAGTTTTGATCAATTTCAAGCATATATAGAACATCGGGTATTTGTTTGATACCTGTTGAAGTTTGGACAGCTATCACTCCAATGCCTTTGACTTCCACAAAGTCTCCATTTCCCACTTTAACTCTGGATCTGTAGGCTTTGTTTGATTCAATAAAGATACTGGAGTCTGTAATCATGGGGTGAGTACAACCACTATCCAATAACCAAGTTCCAACATTGTTGCAGGCCTTGATAGCAAAGAACGGATGTTCCTCTAGCTGCTCCAACTGATTTTCTGCCATTTTTGCCTACTGCTAAGATTATTTCCCCTTTTTGTTTTTGCAAACCTTTTCAACATGACCAAATTGTTTACAACTTTTACATTGAACTCCAGGCCTATACCAACACCATTTAGGAGAATGTCCATTCCTTTTGCAATGAGGACATGGAGTATATTTGTCCTCTTTATTTCCAGTTTTGCTATCTTCGGCTTCTTTCTTTTCTGTCTGATGTTTCTTCATTCCAAGACTCGTTTGAGCTTTGCATTTTCCTTTTGCAAACAAGGTTCCTTTAGTTTGCTCCTTCTACCTTGTTATCTTCCTTTGCTCTGTGGCTTGAAGCGCATTTCCTAGTTCAGCAAGAGTTATCGAAGAAAGATCTCTTGAGTCTTCTAGTGATGAGATCTTTGACTCAAATTTCTCGGGTAAACTGATTAGAACTTTTTCCACAACCCTTTTGTTAGGCAGATCACCACCCAACAATCTTATTTGGTTTACCACCTTCGTGAGCATATCTAAGAATTCCTTTACAATTTCAGCATATTTCATCTTAAAGTTTCAAACTCTCTTCTAAGATTCAACACTTGCATTTGTCTCGTCCTTTTATTGTCTCGAAACTCTTCTTTTAAACTATCTCAAGCTTCCTTTGTAGTTTCACAAGTCATGATTCTTATGAGAATTACATC
Organism: Fraxinus excelsior; assembly: GCA_019097785.1. Taxonomy (NCBI): domain Eukaryota; kingdom Viridiplantae; phylum Streptophyta; class Magnoliopsida; order Lamiales; family Oleaceae; genus Fraxinus; species Fraxinus excelsior. The sequence continues at coordinate 20,021,525 of CM032635.1, read as the reverse complement.
AGAGACGGCAGACTGAATGCAAGAGTGAGCTTTGAACTTCTTTGCAACCTCTTCACCATGTTGCTTCAACTGAGCAATTGTAGGATTTGCTCTAAGTGGTGGAGGTTCAACTCCAGATTCAGTGATTTTCCCCAAGTCACAAGCCTTCAAATATGAAAACTACATTAGGGAACCAAGTCTCATATTTGCTACATGATCCTTGAATTTTTGTGATTTGCCTTTAGTCAAGGGATCAGTGATCATCAATTCGATGCTAATGTGTTTAATAACCACTTTCTTTTCTTTAACACGTTCTCTGATGGCTAGTTACTTAATATCATTGTGCTTGCTTCGATTACCACTTTTATTATTTTTAGCTATGAAAACAACAGCTGGAACATCCTCAGTGGCCTAGAAATAAAGTCCACGACTCTAAGGCCAGATATGAAACTCCTCAGTCATACACCATGTGATGTAGCCTCGAAACATGAAACGAACTCGGTCTCCATCGTAGAAGTAGTAGTCAGGATTTTCTTGGTACTTCTCCATGACACAACTCCACCAGAAAACATAAACACGTAACCAGATGTTGATTTATGTGAGTCAACATAGCCAGCAAACTCCGAATCTGAGTAGCCAATGACTTCCAGGTTGTGAGTCCGTCTAAACCTAAGCTTGTAGTCTTTGGTTCCTTGAAGGTACCTCATTATTTTATTTGCAATTCTCCAGTGGTCCATACATGGCTGATATCATCCCAATATTTCCACAACAAATGTAATGTCAGGTCTTGTGTAGACCTGAGCATGCATCGGGCTTCCAACAGCATAACGTTATTTGTTCCCTTTCAAAATCAATTTTTTGGCATTAATTCAAATTGAATCTATCACCTTAACAATGGGAGCTACACTTGGTGAACAATATTTCATCAGAAATCTCTCTAAAACTTCATTAATATAGGTTTCTTGAGACAAACCACAAATGTCTTCTATGGATCTTAATGTCAATGACATAACATCCCATATCCTTCATATCAAAATTTTTAGAGAGAAATTGTTTCACTTCATGTAGAAAACCTTTTATCATTAATTGCAAATAGAATGTTATCCACATATAAAACAAGAAAACATATCTTACTCTTACTGATCTTCTAGTATATAAATTGATCCATGATGTTTTCTACAAATCTGATAAAGAAATCACATCATGAAATTTGAAACACCATTGACAGGACACTTGTTTTAAACTGTATATGGATTTCTTGAACTTGCAGACCAAATGCTCACTATCACTAGAGATGAATCCTTCAGTTTGTTTCATGTAAACCTCCTCCTCTAGATCTCCATTGAGAAATGCCGTTTTTCACATCCATTTGTTGCAATTCTAAGTCAAAATGAGCTACTAATGCCAAAATGATGTGCAATGAATCTTTTTTAGATGCAGGAGAGAAGGTCTTCGTGTAATCGATTCCTTCCTTTTGAGTGAATCCCTTGAAACGATGGTTCAACCGATTCTTGTAGTTGATTCTTGTAGATATACAACATAATCACTAGGAATTGCCGATCTTTTTGTTCTATTAGATCTTCTTAATGTCATTCTATCATCTTCCTGTGGAGAACGTGGTTCAGCCGATTGTTCAAAAGTTCTTGGTAACTCTTGAATTGTCTGATCTACTGGGATGCTGTCAGCAGCTTGTGGAACTTCAACAATTGGCTGTTCAACACCATTTTGTACTTGAGGGGTGCTGTGAACAATAACCAATCTATTACTTGAAGTAGAAGGTTGAGATTCTGAATTATCATTATTAGAAACTAAGTTCCTGGTTTGATCGCTCCCACTGATCAAGTCATTCTCAAGAAATTTTGCATTTCTTGATTCCATAATCCTAGTGTTATGAGATGGTCAATAAAACTTGTACCCTTTAGACCTTTCAACTATCCAATGAAATACCTAGTAATTGTCCTTGGGTCCAGCTTCTTTTCTTGTGGATTACAAATTCTTACTTCAGACGGGCGTTCCCAAATGCGTACATGTCACAAACTCAGTTTCCAACCTTTTCATAACTCGAATGCCTTTTTTGGAATAGCCTTGGTTAGAACTCTATTCAATATGTATGTTGCCATCTTAATTTAGGAAAATTGGAGTTGTTTTACATACTCCATACCATGTCCAATAACGTTTGGTTTCTTCTTTTAGCTACACCATTCTGGTCTAGTGAACCAGGCAAGGTGTATTAGAAAACTATCCCATTTTCTCGAAGAAACTTTGCAAACGGACTGTGTGGTTATCCATCCACTGTGTATCTACCATAATATTCTCCACCTCTATCTGATCTCACAATCTTAATCTGCTTCCCGCATTGTTTCTCTACTTCAACCTTAAAAATCATTAAGGCGTCTAATGCTTCGTTCTTATTATGAAACAAGTAGAGATACATGTATCGTAAGTAGTCATCTATAAAAGAAATGAAGTATCTCTGACCATGTGAATCTATCAGTATGTATGATCTTTAATATGTTCAAACTCCTATTTTCACCTTTGTTTGACTTGTTGGTCTATTTTCCCTTAATGCAGTCCATACAAGTTTCAAAATCTGTAAAATCAAGAGCATTAAGTACCCCATCATTTACTAATATCTTAATCCGCTCTATGGAAATATGTCCTAATTTATAACACTTTATTTAATGCCAGTGTGAACATATATAGCATTATAAGTGGTGTCATTTTGTAAATTGATAGAGAAAAGACCATAAGACAATGTACCATTCCCAACAAGATCAGATTTATAAAATAAATTGAAAATTGTTTCTGAAAAATTAAAGGAATAACCCAAAAGTACAAGTCTTGAAACTGAAATCAAATTTTTGGAGAAACTTGGAATATAAAATGTCTTTTCCAAATTTAAAATAAAACCACTACTTAAAGTTAAACTACATGTTCCAATAGCCTCTACATGTGAATGCATCTTATTTTCTAAATAGATGTCTTGCTCACTTCCCACGGCTTCCTTAGGTTTCGCATATCCTGCAAGGTATTCGAAATATGATTGTAGAATTAGAATCAATCCACCATGTGTTATACATAACACCAACCATATTAGATTCATAACAAACAAATGAGATTGAATTACCTTTCTTCTCAAGCTATTTCTGAAATTTAGGGCATTCCTTCTTTACGTGTCCCTTTTTCTTACAGAAGAAACACAAGGATTCCTTCTTAATGTCAGTTTGGGGAGGTATTTTACCTTTCCCCTTTTTATTGGCTTAAGCACTGTCCTTTCCTCGCGTTGCCAGCATTGCACTTTCTCCCAATTCCATTACGAGCCTCATTTCTTCTTGAACACACATGGTCATGAGTTCATTAATTAACCATTTGTCTTTATGTGTGTTGTACGAGATCTTGAAAGGCCCATATTGAGGTGGGAGAGTATTCATGATATAGTTCACCAGGAAGGATACTGACATCTTAACCTCGAGTTTCTTCAATTGAGCATAATATCCATCAATTGCATATGTGCTCGCGCACACCTCTCACACCGGTGAGCCTTAGGAATGAGAGCTTCATGATCAGGGACCTTGCGAGTGCCTTATCAGTAACGAATTGATCATCTATGGCCTTTAGCAAATCACGAAATTTCTCATGCTGATCAACCGAACCATGTATACCAGTTAAGATATTTGTCTTTATGAACATCACACTAAGGCGATTGGATTGTTCCGAACGTTCATAAAGAGCAACTTCATTTGGAGTGCTAGTTACAGTAATTGCAGGTGGTTTGTCTTTCCTAATTGCATAGTCAATGTCCATCCACCCTAGATTGAGTAAAATTCTCCCCTTCCATACTTTATAATTATCACCCTTAAGTTCGGGAACATCACTACGGATATCAGAAAAATTTGCAGGTTGACTAACTACATAAATCTAGATTACATGCTTATGTTAAAATTGAGACTTAATTAAATTTCATGTTTTACCAATGTAAATCATGTTTAAATTCGAATCTAGTAAAATAAAAATTGCCTATGGGCTGAATTTTTAATTCAAGTAGATTTTTTTATATCAATTGATAGAATTATCAAATTATGTACTTAATTCATAATTAGTGGATATATTATGATCATAATTTGATATTCTATCCTAAACTTTATGATAAAACTATAAAATTATATTCTAATCCATAATTCCAGTGGGTATATTATGAAAAGGGTAATTTGATATCTTATCCTAATTAATTATATAAATATAATAAAAAGTCATGTGGGATAAAATTTATTATATTAAGTATAATTAATTACAATTTAATGTCTAAAATTCTTTATGTGATCCTAAACAAGCATAATATATATTTTTAATTAATTAAAGATGTTGTGACTATTCCCTAATTAATTAAAATTATATGGATCGCTAGATATGTTATCAGGCTCTACGAATGCCTAAGAACAATTAAGCAATAACATAATAGGCAGTCACCGAGACAGGGTGCTCCCAGGAAACCGATCGGGATTACAAATGACCCCTTCCTTATACAAAGCAATGTCCGCTACATATGCTTTTCTTATGTGAATTAAAAAAAATGTTTATTGATTATTAAGTTTTATGAATATTCAACGTATTATTCATAATTTTATGAATTATTCACACTTAAGTTTTTATGAAAATGTGAATATTTTATGCTCTTAATGTTGAATTTCTAAATAATCATAATTTACCTTAATTGTTTATACTAAGACATTTATTAAATGAGAACATATTATGATTATTGATAAAAAAAAAAATTCAACATGCAAGGTGGATGGAGTTCATCGAGACATTTCCATATGTTATCCAGTATAAACAAGATAAAGAAAATGTGGTAGCGGATGCGTTGTCAATGAGGTATGTACTTCTAACGTCTTTAGGTGCTAAATTGATAGGATTTGAATATGTTAAAGACATGTATGCTAATGGTTCAGATTTTTCTAATGTATACGATGTTAGCCTAAGAATAACTAACCAAAAGGGGGGTGAATTGATTTTTGAAACTTTTTCGACACTTAGTCTCAAAACTATTCAATACACAAGATATAAATATAAAGTGTAATATAACAAGTAAATATGCAAATACGATAACTTAATTCAAGTATGGATATAGCACAATATAAATGACAATGTAAAGTAAAATACAATAATGTAAAGATAACAAACCAATTTAATGGGGTTTGATACACAATGTGTTCTACGTCCCCGTTACCAAGCTCTCTGAACCAATGTTATAATCAAGTTAAGTATTAGAGAGTTAGGATAACACTTCAATATATAGCAAATAGTAAAGCTCAAGTGTTTTTGTTGTAAACTTTGATGAATGATGGATGATGAAATAGTTTGTATCTTTGTATCAAAGTTTTCAACCAATGATCTCTCTTAACAAATAATACAAGTTAAGTATGAAGAGAGATTTTACACTTTAATAAAAGTGTTGACAAATGAAACTTCTACGAAAAATGAAGAATAGATAATGAAATAGTTTGTATCTTTGTATCAAAGTTTTTCAGCCAATGATCTCTCTTAACAAATAATACAAGTTAAGTATGAAGAGAGATTTACACTTAAATCAAAGTGTTGGCAAAGAAAACTTCTACCAAGAATGAAGAATAGATGAGATTGTGAAAGTTTCTTTGCAAAAAGAATTCTTGATGAGATATATGAAAATTAGTTTGATCAATCAAGATATTCTTTGTAATAAATAAAATATAATTTATAATCAAGTAAACTCAATGATTTTCAACAAATAAACTCTTAACAAATCTTTTGTAAGTTATTGGAATTGAACGCAAAAGAAATGGATATTTATAGAGTAAAATAGAAGGCTGCAGGCACTTTCGGTTGAGCAAGTTCAGTCGATCAAAATATAGCCGTTGCAAATCATACCGTTGGATTTTCGAAACAGTGACTTCGGTCGACTGATTTTTTTTTTCTTTTTTTAAAAAAATTGCCTTTTTATTTCATATTATGAATGAAATTTTTTTTTATCGATTATGAAAATAATTTGAGCTTTATGCACTTGCTAAGAATCGATAAGTATACCTTTACATTTAAGTTTCGATAAACGACTTCTAAGTTTTATTCTTCAAAATTCTTATTCTTGTCGTTCTTTTGACTTGTATCTTGATTTTTGTATTTTGTGAATCTTCAAGTTCCAATTCGATCGTCGCATGCAAATCTTTATCGTCTCGAATGTTAACTTTCACTTTGATCTATATTTCGATTCCGATTAATGATGTGTTCATTTTGGCAATTTTTGATCGTGTTTAACATTGAACTATCACTCAAAATCAGATGTTAGTAAATAAAATGACTTGTTTGTTATATTCAAAACATTAAAGTTATAATCAACCATAGGTCAACATACGAATCATGTGATAATGGAGCTATGAATAGATTCTTTAGGCATGATAGGTATTTATTTAGAAAAAATAAGCAATGTATTCCTAAATGTTCAATGAGAGAATTATTAGTACATGAGGCAGATAATGGTGGTCTAATGAGTCATTTTGGGGTGAAGAAGACCTTAGAGATGCTAAGTGAACTTTTTATTAGCCTATGATGAAGGTTGACGTTGATCGGGTTTGTAGTAGATGCACCACTTGTAAAAGGGCAAAATCTAAGGTTTTACCATAGGGTTTATATACACACTTACCTGTTCCTAGTGAACTTTGGGTTGATGTGTCTATGGATTTTGTGTTGGGTTTACCTAAGATAAGGAAGGGATTTTATATTTGTGGTGGTAGATATATTTAACAAGATGGTAGATTTCATTCCATGTCATAAAATCGATTATGCCACCAATATATCAGTTCTATTCTTTAAAGAAGTAGTGCTTACATGGGATTTCTAGAAGTATTCTATCGGATAGAGATGTTAAATTCCTGAGTTATTTTCGGAGAATTTTGTGGAATAAGTTAAGAATCAAGCTAATGTTTTCTACTACCTGTCACTCACAAACGGATGGGTAAACTGAAGTAGTTAATAGGATTATGATACAACTGTTGGGCACTATAGTTGATAAAAATTTAAAGAGTTGGGATGATTGCTTGCCATTTATAGAATTTTGCATATAATAGGGCCACACATTCTACAACTTTTTACTTGCCTTTTGAAATTGTATATGGTTTTAATCCATTAACACTCTCCATGAAAATGTAAGGTTGTAAATTGAGAAGAAAAATGAGCACTATGCCTCTCAAGCAAACAAAGGATGAAAGCGCATTACATTTGAAGCAGGAGATTGGGTTTGGGTGCACTTGAGGAAATAGCATTTTTTTAGAACAAAGAAAGTTGAAGCTGTAGCCACGAGGAAATGATATTCTCTTTTTGATGCAAGTACAGATTCCATGATGAGTCCTTTCGAAAAGAGAGGTGATGATGTGATCCATGATACGAGAGCGAGTCCATGAAAGGAACCATTGATCGTTGAAGGAGGACCGATGACTAGGTCACGAGCGAAGCGAGTCAAGGAAGCTATAGGATTGCTTGTTCAAGTTACGGTGGACAAAATGTCGATCACAACAAGCAAGGGAACAAGTTTCATGTTGTGCTTGGAAGAAGAAACAAAATGGAACTTGGTTCAAACAGTGGAAGAGGAAGCCATTCTGGGAAGCTATGCGACCATGCCTATGCTACCACGTAGATTTAGTAAGTTTCGCTTTGCTAAGGGAAGGCAACGAAGTTCAGTTCATGAGACCGCAGTGGAGTGGAGCAGCCGCGACGCGACCTTACCTTAGCTGGATCTCGCTGGTGCCACCTAAACGGTAGGTAGACGGCGGATGTGTGACGTTTGGAGTTGTCGTTTGTGCACCTGTCCCCAATGGAAGAATGAATGATATTTTCCCCTACATATCATGGCCTTACAACTCAGTCCCCGATGGCCAGCAGGGAATTCGGTATAGCAGCTCACGTTCCTTTAAGTTGCGCGTTCCATCTTAGGTCAAGATATAGTCAGTGATTGTCTTGGTTCTTGGTTCAATAATTTATTAGGTCGAGCTTTTCAAACGTTGATTCTTGGCTTTCTTGGGTTGTTCTATTTTGTCGTGGGTTCCATAACTACAATTGTTACATGGGTTCGCATCACCTCTACTTAATGATGTTACTATAACACCTTAACTAGCGGTATCTCTTTGCTACGAAGCTTCTATACTTTCTGAGCTATGATGCATATTGGTGCTTCTTGGTAACTTAGGTTCAGCTAAATATTTAATAGTTGATGTCTCACTACATGAGTTAGGTCAGGGACATACTTTTTGAGCATTGATACACGAAGACATTGTGTACTGCTAAAAGTTCTGGTGGGAAAGCTAATCGGTATACAACATTTCCAATCCACTTTAAAATTTCGGAAGGACATTAATATCTTGGTCTAAGCTTACCCCTCTTACCAAATCATAGTACCCCTTTATGGGTGTAACCTTTAAGAGTACATTATGTCTTATCGTAAATTCCAAGATCTTTCTCCTTTTATCTGCATAATTTTTCTATCTATCTTGGGCCTTTTTCATGCTAACTCTGATCTTTTCATTAGCTTGTACTAACTCTACAATTAGGTCCCTATTGAATACAATTAAAATTGGGACACCATGCAACCTTACTACTTCCTTAACATATAACAATGCAAATTGGTCCATAGAAAATGGCATGCAAAAAGGTAAGAAATGGGCGGACTTGGTTAAACGATCGACAATTACCAAAATAGCCTTGTGTCCTTTTACTGACTTCAAAAAACTACAACAAAGTCCATCGTCACATGTTCTCATTTCCATTCTGAAATTTCCCATGAATACAACCTTGATGGTCGCTGATGTTCGGCTTTCACCTGTTGACATATCAGGTACTTTTCCACATATTTAGCTACATCTTCCTTCATATTTTTCCATCAAAACACTATTCTTAGATCACGATACATCTTTGTACTTCCTGGATGTACAAATTAAGGAATAGAGTGGTCTTCCTTTAAGATTTCAGTTTTCAATTCTTCAAAATCTGGTATGCATAGGTGTCCCTGATAATAAAGTGTCTTATCTCAGATGTGGTGAATTTTTTCCTTTTCTATGTGTTAATCTCAACTCTGATAAATTCAAAGGATTGACTACCCTTTTGATGACTCTTAATCCAATCATGGAGAGTCAATCGAACTAAAAGTGCTGCCATTCGAGCGACAGAATCGAGGGAGTAGCGACCACTTCGAGACTTAATCTTTCAAATTCTCTCCATGAGGACTATTTTGTTGTTAACATCGCTACTTGTCCCATGGTCTTCCTATTCAAGGTGTCGGCTACTACGTTTGCCTTTCTTGGATGCTAATGAATTTCACAATCGTAATCTTTTACTAGTTCAAGCCATCTCCTCTGTCTCATGTTAAACTCCTTCCGAGTAAAGATGTATTTGAGGCTCTTATGATCGGTATAGATGTCACACTTTCCTCCATACAAAATAGTGCCTCCAAATCTTCAGGGCATGAACTACCACAGTCAATTCTAAGTCATGTGTGGAATAGTTTTGCTCATAGGGCTTCAACTATCTCGATGCATAAGCAACTACCTTGTCTTGTTGCATCAAAACCCATCCAATACCTAGCTTGGATGCATCACTGTAGATTACAAAACTTTCCAATTCTCCAGGTATGGTTAAAACTGGCGCATTGATTAACATCTTCTTTAATTCTTCAAAGCTATATTTGCATTTCTCTGTCAATTCAAACTTTACACCCTTGTGAGTTAATTGTGTTGATGGTCTTGATATTTTGGAGAATCCCGTAATAAATCTTCTGTAGTATCCTGCTAATCCCAAGAAGTTGAGAATCTCTCCCATATTGGTTGGCCGTGACCAATTCAATATTGTCTCACTTTATTGGGGTCCATCTCTATTCCACGTGTTATGACCACATAACTTAGAAAGACCACCCATTCAAACCAAAATTCACACTTCATTTTGCAAAAAGTCTTTCCTTTCTCAGGATCCCTAACACAATTCTCAAATGCTTTTCGTGCGCTTCTTCACTCTGAGAGTAGATCATAATGTCATCAACGAATACAATGATAAACTTGTCCAAGTATTCATGGAAAACACGTTCATCAAGTCCATGAAAACTCCATGAGCATTTTTAGTGACCATACCGAGTTCTAAAGGCCATCTTTGAGACATCACTAGATTTAATCCTCAATTGGTGATATCCCGACCTCAAGTCGAGTTTTGAAAATATTGTGGCCCCTCGTAATTGTAAACAAGTCTTCGATTTTGGGTATGAGATACATATTTTTAATGGTGATTCTATTGAATTCTTGATAGTCGATACACATCCTCATTATCCCATCATTCTTGTTGGTATGTTACATTTGTGATTCCCATGATGAAATGTTGGGTGCAATTCCTCTATTTGGGCATTTAGTTCCTGTAACTCCTTTGGTGCCATTCTGTAAGGAACCTTAGAAATGGGCGTGGAATCGGGAACTAGATCAATTGTAAACTACACTTCTCGTTCCAACAGCATTTCATTCAAATCATCAAGAAATACCTCCAAGAACTCTCGAACCACCTTAACATTACTAACTTTCAGTTTTTCACCTTTCTTAGATACTATTGACAACAAGAATCCACTACAACCTTCTGATTTCAAGAGTTTCTTAAAAATGTGGAAATGATACAAGGTAGGGTGTTTGTCTTAGTTACTAAAAGACAATGTTCCATTTCTCTAGGATGCTTAAAAACCACTTCTCGTTCAACATATAGAATAGTTACGTAATTCTTAGACAACCAGTCCATTCCCAAAATTACGTCGAACTCTTGCACGTTCAAGACATATAAGTTCACTTCTAAATATTTATTATCAATCACTACCTTAGCTATCCCCACTATAGTATCTGTACCTAACACTTCTCCTGAGGGCATAACAACTTCTAAGGTAGTACTTGTATGTTCACTAGGTGTATTGAATTTGCTCACAAACTTTGGAGATGCAAAAGAATGAGTGGAGCCAGAATCAATCAATTAGGGGTTCGAGATATAAGGATGTTACCCACTAAGACGATCCAAGCTTCTGTTGTTGCTGTTGCTTCTGTCCCTTAGGGCATGTCTTTGCCATATGGCCAGTTTTACCACAATTGAAGCATATATCGGCCCCCATGAGGCACGCTCCAGCATAACACTTTTGGCACTTCTCGCAGGTTGGATACTACTTAAAATTGTTCGCACTTGGGTCTCATTTATACTTCTTTACAAAGTTCTACTTTCATTGTCATTTCTAATCCTCCCACTTGTGTTTTTCTGACTGTACATGCTTTTTGTTTCCCCACTTGTGTGACATTTGAAATCTACCAACTTTATGTTAGGTTTCCTGTTGAAGTACTACGAAAGCCTGCCTTATGTTATCTCTTAGCCATTTTTCAAAACGTATCGCCTTCTTTTCCTTTGTGTCCACAAGATGAGGGATATAATGTGATATTTCCTCAAATTTTCTCTTATACTAGTGAAGGACATCGAGCCCTGAACTAAATTGAGGAACTCTTTCTCTTTCTGATTGCAAATACTTGAGGCATAGTACTTCCTTAGGAATTTTTTTTTGAATTCGTTCCATGTTCAGATGTGTCCACGAGCCCTTAATCTTGAGAATGAATCCCACCAGTGCATGGCATGTTTCTTAAGCATGAATGTTGTGCAATTAACTTTTCTACATTTGGACAACCAATGATATCAAAAATTCTTTCTATTCTGACCAACCAATCTTCTGTTTTCTATAGGTCGATGCTACCTTCGAAGGTTGGGATGATCTTTCCTAAAAAGTTCTACGACAATAGCAGCAATATTCCTGTTGTGCTCTCTCGTCGCTGGTGCCTGCGGTTGAGGTGGTGACGATAGTAGTGGTGGTGTCGATTGTTGTGGTGTTGTTTACTGAGGCAATGTCGTTTAGATAAACGCACTCATCATAGCTATAAATTGTTGAACAAACTGTGGGTCAACGCCACTCGGTTGGGGTTGCAGGGCTATTGACCATTGTTTATTCTCCTACCCCGCGGTGCCATAACCTTAATAAATAATATTACAATAAGTAAAGATTAAATGGGGAAAATTTTGCATATTTTATTCATAGGATCTTAATGATATCATAAAGGTATGGAGGGCATTCCATCCGTAAGTAAAAGGGAAAATCTGCTAAATAAAATGATTGCAAGGCATAATAAGCGTCCAGACAAACATGAGAAATCATATAATAAAGCAAGAATCTAAACATAAAACTATAGTTTATTAGTTTCTCCCACTGTTCTCATCATGGTTTGGTTCTGGGTCATCTAAAGGGTTTTCTTCCTCGTTCGAATTTCCAGGCACATGCTCTATTATGTTACCTTCATTGTCCACCTCTAGTATTTCCTCATGATCACTCCCACCAGGCAAGGATGGTGTTGTTGGTGGTCTGGTTCATACCCCTCAAGCCTTTTAATAACTCTATAGTCCATGCTATTGATTTCCCACATCTCTCTAAGGCTGCTAATAAGGAGTTTGCCAGATATATTTCGGTCATACATAAAATCTAGTTGTTCAGCAAAGTCTCTCCAATATCCGATAAGGGTTCTGAGGATGGGAAAAAATGCCTTATCCATGTAAAATTCGTGTCCATTTAATCAAGCCCATCGATAAATCGATTCAATAGAATCTAAATGTTCCATGAGATTATGGCATGGGTTCTTTGTATAAAACCTAAGGAAGTGCAAGAATATTAACCGATTTTGTCTCCTAATCCTCTATCTTCTTGTCTAGCTTGTACTTCTAGCCATCTATGAAAGGTATAAGAAGCTTAATCAGTATCACTATTCATACTTAGGGTTTCAAAATGATGGGAGTCTCTCAATTTAAAAGTTTCCTGAAATGAAAGTTTCTTAAAAAATATCTAAATTACCCCCCCCCCCCCTTGTTGAATAAGAATATATGATGGGGATCGAGGTGCTGAACAAGTTAATCCTCCCAAATATTCTCAAGATCCTTTACAAGGAATTGGCGGTCCAATGACTAGGGCAAGGACAAAGAGGATGAAAGAAGCTTTGCAAGGCTTGATTATGGAAGTGAAATACAAAGAGGTTGTGCTCGAGGATTCTAAAACAAAACTCGAAGATTCCAAAGCTTCACCAAAGATGGTCACTTATTTTTTTGTGCAAGGGATAAATTTGGAAGAACAAGAAAAGTACAAGGGCTAGTTAGGAATTTTAATTGTAATCTTTAATGAATTATGGGCTTTTTATATTTTGATGAATTAGGCCCAATCCACAACTTTGAGGCCCAACTCGTTTTCCTTCTTCTTTGAAGCTAGGTTTTTACTTTAAAAAGGGAGCAACCAAGATATTTGTAGGGGGGAGAACGTTTTTGGAAGTAAATGAAAAAGCTCTTGCTTTGCCTTTCTTGTGTTCTTGATAGAATGCTATAAATTTGACTTATCAAAGGAGTGATCAACCTTTGTGGCTTTAAGGCCTTTGTTTCCTTAAGGTTCTAATCTGATCTTCTACCTCACTTTCATAGCAAAAACCAGATCTGGTTTTGTTCCATTTTTCATTGATATTGTGGGTTTTCAAGAGGGGGAACCCATCAATATAATTTAAAAAAAAAAGAACTAGAAGATTCGTAAAATAGGGATTCTTAAAATAAAGGTTTCTAAAGTCGAATATTCTTACAAGTTTCTGATAATGGACTGGAAATCTTATTAAATATGGAGTAGGTTTGGAACTATTGTTTTTATTTTATTGACCTGAATAATGGTTGACTGAGTGGCTCCCAAGTGAGGAGGGGGGTTACAAGTAGACCACTTAAATCTCAAACTCTCTTTAGTAGGTCTTTTTGACAAAGCCCTTCAATTTTGTGAATACACAAGCCAAGAAAACACGAATAATAAGTAAGGGAATTGAAGTATTTAGACGTATAATTCTCTCTTTTGTTTTAACTAGACTATTATTTGATCAAAAAATTCTGTAAGGTCGACTATTCTCATAGGTTAATACGTTCTCTAACATACCCAATAATCTAAAGTCACATTATCATAAAATTGTCATTTCATAATTAGAGATTTTTGGAAGTTTAAACTTTCATAAATCTACACTTTCAAAAATTTGGAAGTTTCCATAATTAGGCACATATAAAGAGAAACTTGTACATAAATAAGTAAATTTTCATAATTAAGCAAAATTATATTTTATTTGAACATAATTTCATACATATGTATTCACATAACTGTGCATGAACATGGTTAAATTTTCAAAAACTATAACATTCTAAACATAGGTAAACATAGCGAGCATGACTAAATATAGTCGTCATCATATGATAATAACATTAAATGATGCAATTACACATCTTTCTACCTGATTCGAGGATGTCGAAACTTGGAAGTTGGCATCGAGTGGCAGTGATGTAATAAAATTTCAATCTGATTTCTTTTCTCTTTAAAACATGTTTATGTAATTAAAAATATATAATATGCATTTTTTTTTACAAAAGAAATTTAGTTTCTATGAACAGTGAACAGTGTTTTCCTAAAAATGAACTTTTAAAAAAAAAAAATCAATATGCAGAAACATAGACCAGCTCTAATACCATGTTGTAACGGCCCGGATTTTACCTTTTGATTCATTATACATGTACCATAAAAGAGGACTTTCATAATCAAAAGAAAAAAAAAAGAGATAAGTTGTGATGATTTAAAATTAGTTTTAAGAGAAATACAATGAATATTATTAAAATTCTTAACTACATAATTTATTCTTTATTTTTCACCCACGCAAGCACAATCCACCTCCAATCACCTCGAACCCACCTTTTTAGTTACCTATAAAAAGTTTAACATATACGTGGAAGACATAAATTTATGTAAATGAATAATAATGAATTTCATCTCATATTTAAATATGGAAAATCGTAGCATACATATGAAGTCACGGGAACTTAAAATCCGAATTTCGTGGCTATAATTCATGTGCGTAGCGCTACTAAACTCTAATCCTTTGAACGTATAGGACCCTTATCAGTATCATGATTTGGATTTGTGTATCATTATATTCATAATATAAATTCTCGTAATTTAAAAAATGAAGAATAATCCATACTACTACACTTACCGTTGTATGGAAGAAGATCAAAGTAAATCGAGAACATCGTCTTGTTAGACTTTCACTCCAAAATTCCGTGGACTCCGTACGTGCTAGACTTTGTAATGTGAAAATGTGTGTAGAAGATGAGTTAAAAGAAAGGAAGGTGTAAAGTACAAGTTTAATTGTGTACGAGTGTAAGTGATATGAGGGTGTATAAATAGGGATCTCAAGGTTTGACTATATTGCCTGTTTTGGTACATTCATTCCCTTATTAACCACACGTTTTTCCATATAGAGCGTAATCAATCACTCAACTAATTTCCCAATTAAACATATCAATGTTGTGTTTGATAGATATTATCGAGTAAATAATATATTTTAAATAGTGATATGATGAGAAATATATGGTTAAAAAGTAAGGAAAATTTATTGATGTGATGAGAAATATTATTTTATTGAAAAATGTGTGGTTGAAAATGAGTTTTGAAAGAATGTATTTTGGACGAATGTGTACCAAACAAGGGCTAATAATATATATATTTGCTACTAATAAATTATTGTCATATAATTAAACATTTGATTTAAATTATGCCAAAATAAATATTTCAACATATCATATAAAAATATTAGATTGCAAATTACGCAAGCATAAATAATGTTTCTAATTTTAATAAATGGAAGTTTCTCTAATTATAATAATAAACAAATTAATTAGGTTAATTGACATACAATATTTCAATCAAATGCAGTCATATTACTAAGATTTAGTCAAGAAAAAATTTGCACATGTATAAAAGAAATTGCTCTATGGTCCTACACTATTGGTCAGCATTTAGGGTGTGTTTGATATATATTATTAGGGAAAGAATGTATTTTAAATAGTGATATGATGTGAAATGTGTGGTTAAAAAGTAAGAAAAGTTATTGACGTAATGAAAAATATTATATGTATTGAAGAATGTGTAGTTGAAAATGAATTTTGAAAGAATATATTATGACTAAGTTCTAACTGCTAAAGTCAATTCTAATGGCCACCTAAGTTGTTTCCGAATGTTATATATTATGCCCACATTTGGCCCCATTATTTGATATTATAATTTTTGGAATATTTTGTTTTTGGAGAATGCGTGGTTGAAAAAGAAGGAATTTTTATTTATTTATGTGTAATATTATTTTATTGCAGAATATGCGATTAAGAAGAAAATAGAAAAATGTATTATAAATTTAATGGAGGCCAAACGGGAGCTACGTGACCCTTTATGTACAATTTTAATGTACAAGTAACTAAATCCAACAATTTTTATACAAACATTTCTTAGAATCCATAATTTTGCTATTCATTTAATATTCACAACTTCCCTGTAACCCACAGCTTTTTAGCACTTTACTTTATTATTTCTTCATACATGCGCAAAAACTCTTGAACATCTTTCCAAAAATTCATCTTTCTTTTATTCTTTTCAAAATCTACCCATTTACTATTATACACAAAATATATGTTTTTAATAATTTTAAAATATTCTTCATATTTGAAAGGAGAATTTTGGATCGTGCAAGGTTGACTACGGAATTCTTTTCAAAAGTGTTCTACGTGAAAATAAAAACTTTTGACTCTAAAATTTTCATTTAGCCTAAGGATTAAAATTTAAAATTTTTAATCATACATTTCATTCATTTTTATCAAAATTTAATAAAAATTTGATTTTAATTCCTACCAAATTGGGATTTTAATTTCATTACTGTGTAAAATATCTTGAGTACTTATTTGAAAGAGCTTATAAAGTTGCTTAAAAATGAGGTCAAATTCAACAATTAGTTTTATAATATTTTATGGATTTACAAATTTTATTTTAACTTTTCATTCATACATTTCATCAACTTATATCCAAATTTACTAAATTCTTTTTTATTAAAAACTTTGTCGAACATTCCATAATTGGTTGTCTAAATTGGTAAAAATTGATGGAGCCAAATGAATCCCAACCAGACTCATATTAACTATAGATTAAGTCCGTAAATAGGTGGTCTCCACTTGATGTCATTGCAAAATCAAGCTCTTTATTTTGTGTATGTCTAGGCCTGGGCTTGAAACCCACAGCCCGAAAAATCGACCCGACCCAAATCAAAACGAGTTGGATTGGGTCGATTTAGGAATAAACTCGGGTCGGGTCGGGTCAGCCCAAAAACCTACCCACCCAAATGAAACCTTATTATTAAGTGAAACTAGTGAAATTGCAACACCGGAGTAGGAGCTGGAGCATCAGTCACAATCTTGAGTTCCAAGGAAGGTCACGTGGCCGACGCAAGTGTCGGTGTCAGTGAGAAGCATTTGTTGGTGTTTTTATGTGGAAGCTCTTAAGTTTTAATTTCTCCAAAATCAAAGTCTTTTGATCTTCATCTCCATACGGCCATACCCTCCTACTGCATTGAATGTCTCTTTTACAACCAAAATGTGGGACAATGATATGATGTGAGAATGAAAATGATGATAAAAATCATGTGGAGAATCTGAAAACCATGACCCATGGTGAGGAATATTGTATAGCAGTAGAGAAGCTGTGGGTACTGGACTTCTTTCTTTTTGTTCTCCTCCTCTTCTCTCCTCCATTAATTCTACCGTTAGAGCTTTTTGAATCAAGAAATTAAATAAATAAATAAATAAATAAAGAGAACCCGACTTGGGTCGGGTTGGTTTAGGATTAGAGTTGGCTCCGGTTGGTTTGAAATACCCCAAAATCGGGTATATCGGGTCGGGTCGATTTTGGGGCCAAATCCGACCCGACCCATTGCCAACCCCTATGTATGTCCATAAATAGTTGCAAAAACATGCAATGCTAGTAAATAACAAAGTTATTAAGTGTGATTAGATAGTAATATCAAGTTTTAAGGTTATATGAGTAGTCTAACTAAACATAAAGCGCGACTATACGACAAAGTCAAGCTTATTGACTAAACTAGCTTTTTAGAGTACTCATAAATATTTATTTGGATGTTGAATTACAACCTTGGTTAGGCCCCGTTCGGTAGGAATTAAAATTAAAATATGACCGTTATTTGGCCCACCCGTCTAATAAAAATCAACAATAACGGCTAGTTTTTCAATTTTAATCACTACCGAACGGAAGTTTTAACCCATGCTTATCTATCATTAAAGTAGGAAAATGAATTTTAAAATAATGAATTTTTGAAGAATGTATGATTAAAAAGTGGGAAAAAGATTTGGATTAACGTACAAAATTTTTTATCGTGAGAATGTGAGTATGAGAATTATTTTCAATCACACATTCACACAATAAAATATTTTATACATACACTCCAAACGTTTTCTCACTTTTTAATCACACATTTTTTTAAAAAAAATTCATTAAAAATAAAATATTCTACATATAAATTCAAGATTTTTTTCCTACTTTTTAATCACACGTTCTCCTAAAAATAATATTCAAAACTCTCTCTCTCTCTTTTGAAATAATGTGCACCAAACAAGGGCAAAAAATTTTGTACGTAAATCTAAAATTTTTCTATACTTTTTAACCACACATTCTCCTAAAAATATTATTCAAAACTTAATTTATTTTTTTTTGGAAATGATGGGCACCAAATTGGAGCAAAATATTTTGTACGTAAATTCAAAAAATTTCCCAACTTTTTAACCACACAATTTCGTCAAAATCACTATTCAAAATATTATTTTTCGAAAATAGTGATTGCCAAACAATGGCTTATACTTGTAAGAAGCAAATCGTATGATGCCAACTAACTTTCTTTACAATTGCAATCTACAACCAATTACATATTTTCATAACTAAATTATTTACAGTGCAATCTAAACTTAAATTATCATAACTAGAGTTTTTTAGTTTTTAAGCTTCATTTTTATAGATAATAGACCTGTATCTGTTAGCACCAAATAATATTAGCTGGTCGTAACATCTTCTTTTGAAAGTATAACAAAGGTTTATTTTTTTTTTTTTTTCTCAAATATGAGATAAACCTCTTTAATCTCTCTTATTTTATTTTATTTTATATTTTTGGTGTGTTTTCTATAAAAATATCATTTATTTTAATCAAAGCGTGTTTAGTATAATTAATGGACCAAATAGAACTATAGATAGTTGCAAACAAATTTCATTTCTACATTTTTGATTAATGGTTCATTATTCTCTACATATCAAACACGAAAATATGAAATTGTATATATATTTTATCAAAATAAATTTGTACATTGTCACCAACTAGCAAGCACTGACGGATACCCATATTGGCTCTGGTGGTAGGTGGATTTGAGGGGAATAATGGGGAGTGGCCCAAATGGGAGAGTGGTGGCAAAGGATGTGGAGGCTGCAGTGGTGACCAATGTGAGTGCTAATGGTGCGAGTACGATTGTGGCAACCATGGCCACGAAGTCGAGTGGTGGTGCTACGGTGGAATTGCGGTTGGTGGTGCCATTCACGAAAATTCGAGGTACTGTGAGTAGTGTAGAAATTAAGAAAACTAGGGTTTCTTATTCCAATGAAAACCGAATAATGAAATTACATAATAAAAGTGTTTATATAGACCGACTAGAAAATATAGAAAATAGGAAGGGTAAATAGCACAAAACGTATACCTTGTAATGTCATTGTGCAAAACGTCCATACCTTTCATTTTTTAACATTTTTACCCCTACCTTCCATATTTCATTGCGCAAAAGGTCTTTTTCAACAATTTTCCAAATAAAATGACGTTGTTACCCTCATATTCAAATGAAACAAGAAGAAAATAAAATAAAAAATAAATAACTAATTGCAACCATACTCCTAATATTTAAAAAAAAGTACAAACGAAACCTAAACTTGGTAGGAAAAAAAAAAGAGAAAATTTCCACCATATGGAGCCGGCGGCTTCAACCCCAAAATCGACCACTATACCATCGGATAAACCACCGGATCTTAACACCACCAACATCTCCTCATCCCACTCTACAATCTTATACCAAAAAACGACCCTAATTGATCGAAAATTAGAAGAATTTCAGATCCAAAAACTCACCCCTACACCATGACTTTACCTCCAATTTCGGCCAACCCATCACCACCCATGACCAATCTCCATCACAAGCTGTTAATACTCAACAAGACGACTCGTTACATGTTCCCATATCATCACAAAGCATTTTAAATCAAAATTTGACCATACCAGTTCGAAGCATGAGCCACGTACCTCCTGTTCCAATTTTCGATGCTAGCACTGACATCTACGGTCTCGATCTACCACCATTAGCTTCTAACCATCATGGCGAACAATATGCACACATGGGTCCTCATCAATTTACCTCGAATCAGCTAATTCGTGATTATACAGTTCTTACGCATGGAGAGCCTCTCGACCACCTTTCAGTTGAACCCTCAAATCTGCCCCAACTTACTAATGAACGTGGGAGAACTAAAAATTTGACATCAAACGACCTTAAACGTGTAGCCAATTCATCATCCCAATCCATCGGATTTTTTTTCTAATTTATTTAAGATTCATTTGTACTTTTTAGGGATGAGGATGATGTTAATTTAGGGATGATTGATAGAGCCCAGCAAATGTTATGTGCTTTGAAAGAATTGAAGGTAAAAAAAAACATTATCCTCTTCAAAGATTCATCCTCATCATCATGATACAGTTTCACAGAAGATTCCCGAGAAGCTTAAGTGCCCACTTTCTGAGGAACTTATGAGGGATTCAGTTATTGTTGTTTTTTGGGGCTGAAATTTGTATAGGAATGTTAGGGATTGATGAAGAGACAGTGTTGGTGCAAAAATCCGGTGGCCAAGGTGGCCTGAAAATGGCCGGCAGGTGGCGATATGGTGGGGGTGAGTTTTGGGAAGAAGGTGAAGTTTGGTGGGTTATTTGTACTTTTTAAAAAATTTGGGCCCATAGTTGCAATTTGTTCAATTGTTTTTCTTTTCTTTTTGTTTCAATTGAATGGAAGGTAAAATCATTAAAACATGGTGAAAATGACATTCGGCACACGAAAAGTGAAAGGTAATGGCATAAATGCCAAGAAATGAAAGGTATGGACGGTATCCACAATACTCTCCAAATGTATGGATGTTTTGTGCCAATTAGCCAAACAAGAAACCTACTAATAATAGGAAACCTACTAATGATAAGAAACAAGTAAATAAATAATAAAATAATGTAATATAATCTAACATCCCCCTTCAAACTCACGATGCTACTGCTAGAAGTATGGAGAATTTGATAAATAAGAAATGAAAACGCGAAGTGGAGTGTGACTCGGTAAACATGTCAGCAATCTCCACGGAAGAAGGAAGGAAAGGCAATGTGATGGTGCTAAGTTGAAGATGATGTCGATCGACATGACAATCAATCTCAATATGTTTGGTCTGCTCATGAAATACTGAATTACGTGCAATTTGAATAGCACTCTTATTGTCGCAATATAAGGAGTAGGGTGATGAAGAGAAATATTCATATCTACAAGCAACCAATGTAACCAAACTATCTCACAAGTAGTAGAAGCCATGGCATGATATTCTGCCTTTGTAGAAGATCTAGAAACAACATTTTGCTTCTTACTCTTCCAAGAAATAAGAGAATCGCCAAGAAAAATACAGAAGCTAGTGGTGGACTTGCGATTTGTAGGATCACTGGCCCAATTAGCATCAGAGTACACACACAGCTCTAAGGATGAAGTAGACGGAAGTAAAATATTGTGAAATTGAGTACCCAAAAATACCTTAGAATATGAAGAACAATAGCCCAATGACCTATAGTGGGCGTAGTAATAAACTGACTAACTATATGAACAACATGTGCAATATATGAATGAGTGATGGTGATATAAACCAAGTTGTCGACAATAGTACGATATAAACTAGGATTCGGGAAAGGAGAGCCATCAGACGGAGAGTACCGAGCATTAGTCTCAAGAAGGGTATCAATAACTTTATTATTAGTAAGACGTGCACGCTCAAATATATCAGCTATATACTTGAACTGGGATAAAATATAGCCTTTCGGAAGAGGAGGCGACCTCAGTGCCCAGATAATAACATAGTGTGCACAAATCTTTCATTGCAAAGCAACAAGCTAACTCAGACTTTAAAGATGTAATTCTGTCAACATCATTTTATCATCAACATATAAAGAGAGTAGAATACGACCTACACTAGTACATTTGACAAACAATACCGAATCATGATGACTAGGATGAAAACCAAGCGAAATAATTACAGTAGAGAACTTCTTAAACCACTCGGGCTTCGTATCTTTCAAAGATCCATCGGAGTTAGTTTTGATTTTGTAGACCCAAACCAATGGCGTGTTTTTCGGGTGGTAAAGATACCAAGTCCTAAGTATGAGTCTGATGCAGAACAATAAGTTCCTCAGCCATTGCATCCTGCTAAAGTGGGTCACGAACAGCCTCTCTATAGGACAAGGGCTTAGAAAGACGATGAATAGAAGCTAAAAATAAAGCAAAAGAGCTAGAATAACAAGAGTAAGAAAAATCGGGTAGCTTAGTAGACTTACGAACGTTTTGTAGACTAGCAATATGAGGAACCACAGACTCAGGATATGATATGGCGCCGCAAGAGAAGGAACATGTGTATTAGGAACCAAAGTACCAGAATCTACTGAGCTATCAGTGGAAAACCTGCAAGATACATTATCTAAAACTGGAGTAGATGGTAGTGCTTCTTCAGTGTCAATAGTGAAGGGATCAGTGCGAATAAGATCAGACTTGGTCATATTACGAGGACTAGCAGGAATAGAAAAGAATGAAATATGCTCAAGATACACAACATGATGAGATACATATAATTTTTTATTGACTGGATCAAAACAACGATATCCTTTTTGACCTACACCATAGCCCAGAAAGACGCACAAAGCAGACCGGGAGGACAATTTATTACGCTCGACATGAGGTCGAAGGACAAAATAGGTAGAACTAAAAACAAGCAAGGAAGAATAATCAGGAGCATATACACACAACTTCTAAAGGATCACAGACCTAAATTGTGTGAGGTTGGAATCCTATTAATCAAATGAGCAGCAGTAAGAATTGCTTCTCCCCAAAATGCACTAGGGACATCGACATACAATAAAAAAGAACGGGTTGTTCCAACAAGATACCTATGTTACCTTTCTACAACACCATTCTATTCGGGGGTATCTGTACAAAAAGTTTGATGAAGAGTACCATCGGAAGCAAGCAAATTAGAAAAAATATTAGAAGTGTATTCTCCTCCTAAATCACAACGAAAATACTTTATTACAGCCGAATGTTGAGTTTTTATAAGAGCTTTGAAATTATTGAAAATAGTAAGATAATCAGAACGATGTTTCATAAGATAAACACAAGAATAATGAGTGCAGTTATCAATAAACGAAACATAATATCGCGACCCCTCCTTTTGTAGTTATAAGGAAAGGTCCCACACATCAGAATGAACAAGATCAAATGGAGCAAGAGAAAAAGAAAGACTTCTATAAAATGGAAAGGCAGAAAATTTTGCCAACTTGCAACCACTACAATCATAAATTTCATGCGTTTTTAAATTTTCTAATGCTCCAGTATATGCTAAAAACTGTAAATGAGACGCTCAGATATGACCTAAACGAGAATGCTATAAATAAAAAACAGAAGACGAACGAGTCAAACGAAAAGATGACAAATCCACACTAGAAGCTGCAACTTCCGGTACTTTGAGCTGATCCAAAACATGGGGTCCCCCTTGCCTACGACCTGTCCAAATCAGCTTCTAAGATTGCGAGTCATGCACATAACAAGTGGAAGAAGAAAAAGAGACTAAGTATCCCGACTCACATAATTGACTAACAGAAACAAGATTCAAAGTAAGACTAGGAATGTAATAAACATCCAGAAGAGACAAACAATATGTAACAATTGAACCAACGCCTACTAATGACATAGGAGTGCCATTAGCAATTACAATTGACACAGACGAGTTGAGAGAAAAAGAAGCAAGTGATGATAGATTAGGTGACATATGACGAGAAGCGTTGGAATCTAAGACCCATAAGGAGGGAGATATACCTAAAGTACTAGAAGATGACAAATGAAAAGTGTATTTCATATAGTTGTTTGGATTGTCAAAACATGGATATTCATTATTATTTGGATTGAATTGTGGCTAAATTTTTTGTTTATTTTATGTTTTAAGTTCACATCGATGAGTCCAATGAAAATGGAGAAAATGATGCAAGAAAGGGAGTTAATCGATGCAAAAAGAGAAGATGAGGACTAAATTGCAAATAATCTAAAGTTAGCTTGGAGCGAGAAACGAAAGTTGAGAGTGCAATGATTCAATTGGACATGAAGAGAAGAACAATGATTGGATAGAAGTAGAAAATTGTGCAAAAAATGAAGCTTGAGTTTAAGGGGCCAAATTGCAATTGGCCCCAAAGAAGCTGCAGGGCGCGCCTCATACCAAGGTGGCCTTGACTGAGGCTGCCAAAATTCATAAGGCGCGCACCTCAAGGCAAATCGGGGTGAAAAAATCTACTTTCCTTATTTTGTTTTGGTAATGTTTTGGGAGGGAAACCGTGTTTTGAGCAAAAAGGAGAAAAATTACATTGAAGAAGAAGGAATTCATCATTTTGGATCCGATTTTGAAAGCTTGAAGTAAAGATTTCTAATTTTATCCATATTTATATGATTTGGGTGATGGCTACCTTTTATTTTCTGTGTAATTATATTAATATGCTAGGCTAAGTTTAATTGTATTGGATGGATGATGAAACTCTTTGATTTCTAGTTTTAAATACAAGACTTGTTATTTTTAGTTTAATTCTTGCATTGTGATTCTATCAAACATGCTTATTCATATTGTTTTAATGCTTGCATTAATAGGACAATAAGTTGCTTATTCGTAGTGTTGAAAAACTCACGATAGGTAGAACACTATTTATAAAACACGTGAAAAATAAATATTAGGAATAATATTTATGAAGTGTGCGATCGTATGTAATAATCCTAACTTCAATACATGTTTTTCATATAAATGTAGATGGTATGTGCTATCGCATGCACCCAAAAGTAATACATTAACCTCTAAAACTAAGGTAGTAGTGGAATAAAACTAATGTAGTAGTGAAAGTAAGGGTCCTACGAAGAGTATGTAATTCAATATTTTATGTTTCGTACAATGATTGGAGGGGTTTTTGTATGCAAGCAATTGTAAATGACATAATTAATCACAATGAGAATTAAATTAACGAATACAATCAAAAGACTAACATTGGTTTAAGTTCACATCCACCGTAAAAAATCCACAATTAATCATAGATGCAAGGATAATTCAATTCATATTTTGAATATTCACCGTTGGGATTATTTTTCTATCTCTCCTTAATTTTAGTTAATTAAAAATCAGCATTCTAATTAACCCTAATTATAAAATAACCCCAGACCAGCGCTTAAGATTTAATTTAATAACAACTTTACATAATAGAGAAATAGATGAACTAGATAACACAAATATCAGCGGTTGCATTCAATCTATTTAAACATTTTTCTTAAAATTCAATAACTTCTACTGTAGAAAATTATCAAATCCTAGTGCTTCACAAGTTAAAAGAATCAAACAATTACGGATTTGAAATTTTACTTAGCTATAGATTGCAACGAATAACAAACTAGTAGCCCTCATAGCAATTAAACATAACAATCATGAAAATAAGTGCACAAGAATATTCAATACTATAAAACATGAATTAAATTAAGTAAAACCATTTAAATCTCACAATTGTGGTTTTGAGACTTCAATCTCTTTTGAACAAGTGTAAAGGTTTAATTACATGATTCTAAGAGCAAAATAATAAAGAATGAAGATGGGAGGCATTCTCTCTATTCTAGGTTTTTAAAATATGTATTTATAGTTGTTTCTATAGGTGATTGACTTAAATTCGGAAACCAAAAAATCTTCCCCGATTTGGCCTGGGCGGGCACCCAGTACAAAATGGGGTAGCTGCCCAAGTATAAATATTGGCTTTTGTATTGAATTCTAGGGTCGGGTGGCCGCCCTACCAATATAACTAGACAGCTTTCAGTAATTTGATCATATCTTCCACTTTCGATATTCGATTGAGGCAATTTAAGATGCGTTGGAAAGCTAACTTAAAGGGCTACAATGTTTCTTCAGATATTATCCTCCAATTAGATCATTTTTCATGTCAAAAATGGGTCTTAAACTGAGACTAAAAATCTAATGCATAACCTTTTTTGCTAGGAGTTGATATGTGATAATACTTTGATTGTACTTCATACCTTTGACTTCTTTCTTCATTCAATTGACCTCAACACTCTCAAATGTTCATCGTGAGATTCCACAAAACTTTTGAGTATTTGCATTTCAATGCCCAAATTTCGTTTTCTTTCCTTTTGGTCCTTATTCGCTTATTTTTTCCAAATTACGTCATATCCATAAAATTGTCATCTAAATCAAAATATGAATGTAATGAGTACATTTTGGTATTGATTAATCATACGAGTACATAAAATAAGAAGGGAAAAATATACATTTTATATTCCTATCAAATTTCCCTACACTTTGACTTTTGCTCGTCCCAGGGGCAAAACTCAATTTTAGTTTCCCAAAACACCCCTATCGTAATGCCATGAACATAGAACTATCAAAGTTTTTCAAAATGCACTGCACATCATAAATAAACATTCTCACACAACTTATAATCAATTAACTAGTATTTTCATACGAAGATGGAATAAACCAAACATGTAGATCATCACGGATATAAGACTCAACTCTTATGTGTTTAAAAGGTAAGTGTTTCGCTCAAATTCATTCCAATGAAGATAATCTACCATATGTTTGCATATCTTCTCGATCGCCACCACTTAGATCACATGCTTTACAAGAATCATAAGGACTTTTCAAGGGTTGTAATGTGGCTTGAGGTCAAGGTGGGAAACATTTAGGTATGTGACTCAAGAGCCATCGAACTAGTAGTGCAAAGATAAATAAACTTAGTTAAAATATATTCATAAGATATGTAAAACTAACTACTCTATACAATGGTTCCTTTACTTTGCATCTACCCCACACAAACCGAACCCTTTCTTAAAATATAGGAGGAATCATGAACATAAATATTTTGTAACATTGACATCACTCTACTCCATCACTTATTTTCTTTTTCTTCTATCATTCATTTTTTTCTCTTTCTTACCTCTTTTCCTCTTTTTTTATTTTTTTGAAATATAAACTCCAAATGTTACACATAATGGGACTTATGAATTGAAATTGAAACATATTCCATTTCACAAATCATAGCACTACCAAAAAATTTCTTGCACACCCACACATATCATGATGATGAACAATACTCCACTAGCTTTAAGGTTTAGGTAAAGACGTTATTTTTTTTCCTGTTTAAAGCTTGTAACATGGATTTACACAAAGAAAATGTAATAAAGCACAAAGGGGTTCACCAAAGGAAAACTCAATCACATGATAAACTATTTGGCTAATGTAGCTAATTTATGTAACAAAGATGACCTTAATCATATTCGTGCATGTATGTGTCAATGTGATCTTGAAGAGAATCAAGACAAGTTTTAGAAACAAAAATCATGGAAGAATACCACACATGAAAGAAATAATGAGACTGTTATGGATATGTCAGTCTAAAGGCTCAAAATCTCATCGGCTTTTTGTCTACACGTTTAGTTACTATGATCCTCATAGAAAATAACTCAACCAATTAACTCTAAGTTTACAGATTATTTATTCAATCATGTTATGTGTTCTTTAAAAGTCTAATTAATTCTAGCAAATAGCATACACAACCAAAAATCTTTTAACCTCAACCCATCTTCTTGAAAAATCATGCAAAGAATTTCCAAAGTTTTTGAAATTTAAACTCAATCTAAATGAAACATAAATCTAAATCTCCTCCCCCACACTTAAAACTTACATTGTCCCCAATATAAAGTGTAATGCAAGGAAAATGACACAATAACTAACTAAAGAAGAATGCAAAAATAAAAAAATAAATTAAATTAGTGAACTCCCTTTGAGTTGCCTCCCAAGCAGCGCCTTTGTTTATTATCTTTGGCTTGACTTAATATTTTCTTATTTAGCCTAGTTCTATCATGGTTGGCTTCAATCTTCCTTGCAGTGTACCAAGTCCAATGGGAATGATAACTTGCAATGTTCCTCCACCTCCATGGAATACATACTTGTAGTGATTGTGGTGAGACTTCAAATCTGGAATGAAAGTCTGGAAAATAGAAAATAGAGGCTTCTCATTAGAAACTGGTAATACAAAACTCAGTGTTCAAAGCCAACTTCTGATTCCTTTTTCCAAGATGCTCATTAATGACAGCTTCCCATTGATTTTTAGCACCAAATTCGAAAACATCCGGTACTAAATGATCAATCGCATCAATAAAATGAACATGATTATTATTATACGGATATTTCATGGAGTCATAGATATTAAGTTGAATGATTTTATCATCAAACTCCATGGTCAATGTGCCATTACGAAAATCTATTTTAGTTTTAAATGTCCTTAAGAACGGTCTTCCCAACAAAATAGAGATAGTTTGATTACTACTGCACATGTTAAGCACATAAAAATTAGTAGGAAAAACCAACTCATTAACTTTCACGAGAACATCCCTAACTACCCCCTTAGGACAGGCATTGGATTTATTCGCTAGTTGAATTATCACACTAGTTTTATTTAAACGTCCAAGTTTCAAAGAAGTGTATACAGAATATGACATGACATTAATAGATGCTCATGAATCTAGCATTGCCTTTTCAAACTTAGTGTTGCCTATCATGCAAGAGATAGTAAACATACCTAGATCCGTGCACTTTGCTGGAATTTTCATTTGAATGACTGCAGACACATTTTCTCCAACTTTCACCTTTTCACACACCCTTCATTTTCTGCTTTCTCTTAATAGTACACAATTCTTTCAAAAATTTAGCATACCGAGGTACTTAGTTAATAACATCTAACAAAGGAATGTTCACCTCACATTTTCGAAAAGTTTCATAAAGTTCATTATTTGGATAAATTTTCCTAGATTCTACCAAAGTCTGAGGGAATGAGGCTACTGGTTTATAATCGGAAAGAGGATGAAACTTACGCTTACTTACTTCGATATTGTTGGGAGTACTTTTTTTGTTACGATATATTCTTCTTTTTCTTCCTTCGATGATGTAGGAGCTACCTTCATTGGAGCTTCGACCTCCATGCCACTCCTCAAGTATTCACATTTTCTTTTGGATTCACTACTTTTTGAGATGGTAATTTTCTCGAATTCTGTGACTCCAACCGACTGATAGCATTTGCCATTTGACCCATTTGAATCTCCAAACATTGAATGCTAGCCCTGGTCTTCTATTGAAATTGCAAAGTGTTAGTGGTAAGGGATTTAACAATACCTTCTAAGACATACCAGAGTTAGACGTTTGGCCATGTACACTCTAGGAGGGTATGGTTGATTATATTGCTGGAAATTCTGTCGATTTTGATTCATATGTTGATTCATTTATCGATTCCCATAACTAAGATTTGGATGATCCCTCCATTCTTGGTTGTATGTGTTTGAGTAGAGATAATAATTCCTCTGTGGTTGTCCAAGAAAGCTACCAGCTACATTTACGTGTTCAAATAATTCTTCTTGAAGTGTTGGACACATATCAGTTGAATGACTTACTAATGAACAAATTCCACATACCTTCGTTGTTTGCATGGTACATGTAGCCATTCGACGAACAAGAGTAGTTAAACTCGTTAGTTGTTGTTCAATGGATGAAACATTTCCTCGTTAACATGTTTAGACGGGGTGTCGAGTCTAGTGCCGGATTACTGAGAGTTAGCTGCCATATTTGCAATCAAGTTCTTTGTAGCCTCGTGAGTTTTGTCTACCAATGATCCTCCACTTGCAGCATCAACCACACTCCTATCTATGGGTAGAAGGCCTTTATAAAAGTATTGAATAAGGAGTTGCTCACTGATTTGTGATAGGGGCAACTTGCGCACAATTTCTTGAATCGCTCCCAATATTCATGTTACTCTCTATTGTCCTACCTTATACCACATATTTCCTTTCAGATGTTAGTTGCCCTTGAAGTTGGGAAGTATTTCTCCAATAATCTTCTCATCCTATCTTATGTAATAACGCTTCCGAAAGGTAGATAATAGAGTCAATCCTTTGTCGAATCTTTCAAAGAGAATGTATGGCTCTCAGTTTGATTTGTTCTTCGGTGACTTCCGTAGGTTTCATGCTTGTGCAAACCACATGAAATTCCATTAAATAGAATTAAAGGAATAATTTAGAATTGTTAATGGATTTATTTATTGGTTCAATTTGCAAGTTTTCTTTTTATTACAGTAGTTTTTATGCACCCTTTAATGCTACAAAGAAATTAGAGTTTTTTTCCTAGTATTATGGGGAAGAGCATTTTTTAAGAATCTGGAGGTTTTGAAGATAAGTAGAATCAAGGAAAAATATGTACAATATTATTTCAATCGTATCAGGAACAATGATACCAGTTGAATCACAGTATAAAATCACATTGTCCCCTAAGGTATTTCTTTAGATATTTAAGTGTGATTATCAATGACAAGAAAATTTGACAATGATGTCTATTGGATAATATCAACAAGTTTGCTAATGAAACACAATGTGCTATGTGGTTAGAAGACACTACCAAGTTAGATCACATGTTGTATATAAAGATGTGAAAAATTCACAACTCATGTATTAACTATCACTAATTCAATTTTCAGGTTTTATGTATTAAAATTCAAAACTCGGGTGATAAATAAATAATTAAAAAATCTTATTAATTAAATATATTAATTATTAAGGTTACAATTGTACAATTAATAGTCACAGTTACGTATTTATATGTTGTGACTTATTTATTGGTCACATATTATCAAATACATTGGTCACAAATTATTTCACTGTTACAAATTAAAAAAAATTATAAGTCACAGTTTATTCGTCGATCACAAATTTTTAAATTAGTTGGTCACAAATTATATAATTTTTAGGTTACAATTAAATGGTTTGTCACAAATAATAAAATAATTGGTCACAAATTAAAATCCAATTAAAATTTAAAATATAGTCGTTATTGGGTTCCACTCGTCTAATAAAAGTCAACAATAACGACTAATTTTTTAATTTTAATACGATTTTAATCTCTACCAAACGGGTTCTAACCAAATAGTTGGTCACATACGCCAAACACCCCACTCCCATCTCCGATCCACCACCAATGCTTGATCACAAATCAACCAAATAGTTGGTCACAAACTCTCTGCTTCCCACCTTGCCGCCACCGTACCACCGCCACAATTGCCACCAACATCAACTACAACATTCCACCACCAACAACAACATTGACACCGCCACCGCCAACAAAAAAACTAACCCAACACCAAAACATGAAAAACTACTATGGCACCACTATCACAGATTACACACCACTCCAAAACCAACAAATCCAACAAAAACCACCACCACGACACCATCGTCACAAATCACACGCAGTGCTACCGCCACCATATCGCGCCAAGCAATAACGAGGAGCGGATGAACAGCAAATCTGGAATTAGAGCATCCATGCACCAGATCGCAACATACCAATCAAACGAGCGACGTTATCCATTGATGAATCTATGTTACTACGTAGCTACCCCTTCTAGGGCTTCAGTTCAGGTGCATAACTGCGATTTTTCCATAATCTCCATTGTATGTGCGGTTGCTATATGAAAGTCACCTCGTATGTGGTCCTATAAGAGAAGATTGAGATAAAGAGAGAAGATTTGATGCGCAACGATGATTTTTCTATCATCACTGTTACGAAAACCATCGTCACCACCACCATGACACCATCGTCACAAATCACACGCAGTGCTACTGCGCACCATATCGCGCCAAGCAATGACGAGAAGCAGATGAAGAACAAATCTAGAATTAGAGCATTCGTACATCAGATTGCAACATCTTAATCAAACGAGCGACGTTATCCATTGATGAATCTATGTCGCTGCGTAGCTATCCCTTCTAGGGCTTCAGTTTAGGCACATAACGACGATTTTTTCCATAATCTCCATTGTGTGCAGCTACTCTATGAAAGTCACCTTGTAGGTGGTCCTGTAAGAGAAGATTGAGAAAAAGAGAGAAGATTTGATGCACAACGATGATTTTTTCTATCATCATCACAGTTACATAGCAGCTATATGAGCACCGCCTTGAAGGTGGCCGTAAGAGGAGTGAATGAGAGAAAGAGAGAGGGGATGAGAAATATTTTATGTTTTGTAGTGGGGGTGGGCAGGGTTGGAGTGGTGGGTAAATTTTATTATATTATTAATAATTTAATCAATACGTGATTTTTGATTAAATAAATTTCAAACCTGATTTTTGATTTGAGAAACTTAAATATTGAATATGTAATTTCCACTATAAAGATTGTCATGATGCTAGTTATGCTTTATGGAATCAACTGCTAAATTGGAATGAATGATGTTTAAATTGTTGAAGGTCAACGATCAATGACTGCCCTAACTCACTTGAGATCCTGAATCCGCCACTTTAGTATTCTTTAGAGCCTATTTTCACCATTCATGAGTTTCAATGACAAAATAAGAAAACAAGTGTCACCCATCTAATAACTCAAAGTCTATCTCCGTCGCATTGTCATTTTGTTCTTGAGCTCTTTGAAAAGCCTCATCGACAATCCTAAAACGTCTAGAAAAGTTGTGGACTTCCATTGTTGCTACAACTACAGTCGTCTCAAGTACTTTTTATCTTTGCTTTCATACACTGAAAGTCTTCTCAATTACGTTCCTACACAAACAATGATAAGTTGAATCACTCTCCAGAGCATTTCGTAGTCTTGTTTGTGGTGGTTAGGCCTATCTACAAACTCTTGAAAATGATATCCGATGTCCGAACCTTTTACCTCATATGTTCTGGTCTGTGTGATTTTTTAGTCCATTACGTGTCGACTCCAATAAATGAATATTAGGATGTGATACGACTATTATGCGTATGCCCTATCGTGCCCACATGACAAACGTGAAGAACAAGTTGAAGTCGTCGATGCAAGGACGTTCTAGGTTGGAATGCTTTTCCATCCTATGAAGTATTTTATTTGATGGCATGGCATGATTGCTCTAACACGTGGTGCCATCAATGGCTCCCATACTATATTGTAAATTTTAATATGAAAGAAATAGTCATTAGGAATGAATTGTAAAATAAGAAATCAATATTTTGGCTGAGCGAAAAAGATCATTTATTTGCCCCTCCAAAATGACATATTCACATGCAGAGATGAAAATTTAATGCTTACATTCATCCTACATTACATTTTGCTTAAGGAAGAGTTTGTGTGGATGAATGCTTGGTGTATTTCCACAACTAGGTACTTGAGAGCCAATTTCACATATTGCTTGGAATTTTTTTTTTTTGTTTGAGAGAGGGGATCAATTAACAATAATAATGACTTCTCGAACAAACCCATGCTAGAAATGAGTGGATATTTTATCAGATGGTTAAACCAATTCCATTGAATGTGTCCCAATGAAGATTGACTGTGTGGTTCAAGGGCGAAGGTGAAATTAATGAATCATATCGGTAATTCATTTTTATAGTGGTCGAAATCCAACGAAAACTCTGCGTCCTTGGCTATATTAGAGCATTATGTTTGCCCAAGTTGTTGTAGGAGGTATAAAAAGAGGTGGTCGCAAATTTTGATATACAATGGAGGAGACTTATTGATAGCGTTAGATTTTCCAATCTTCGAAAATATGGCAAAGAAAGGTTATGTTGGTAGGGGTGCACTAGGTATGAAATGAAGAATCCAAGATACCAAAGAAGCTTGTAAAGACTACATTTAGTTCTCTATGTTGTTTATGTTTGAACCTCATTCTTTTGGAATAGACATTGTAAAACGTGATTTTTTTTTTGAAAAATACGTAGTTAAAAAGTAGATAAAAATCTTAGATTTACATGTAAAATTATTTTATTTGAGTAATGTGTAATTGAAAATAAATAAAAAATGAAATTAAAAAACTCGAGCTCAAACAGGGACAACTCATGAAGACATAAACTAGGTTTAGCCCTTATTTGACAACCATTATTTAAACTCTTTTTTTAACATACTCATTTTCAACTATACATTTAAAAAATAAAATACTTTGTGAGTAAATTCACATTCTCCTAAAAATCACTATTCAAAATATAGTTTTTTTTAACAAATAATGGGTCAACAATGGGCTTAAAGGGCTCTTGTTTGGAGGAGATTAAAATAAATTTTTTAATAGATTTTAATAAAAATTGATAAAATTTGTGGTTAAAAAGTTATGAGTCCCATAAAATGTGTGTTTTAAATTAATTGTTAATTTTGATTTGAAATTTTAGATCATGTTTGGTACACATTAAAATTTTCATTTTCATTCTTCTATTTATTTGCAACCACACATTTTTCAATTAAATAATATTTTCCATTACATCAATAACTTTTCTTTCATTTTCAACCACACATTCTCTATCTATCTACTATTTCAAAATTCGTTCTTCCAAAATAATGTGTTTGAATTTTAGTCCAAACCAAACATGGTTGAATTATACATTAGTCACTAAAAATATAGGGTGTGTTAGAATCACATTATTTTGAAATAGTAGATTGATGGAGAATGTATGGTTGAAAAATAAGAAAAAATTATTGATGTGATAAAAAATATTATTTTATTGAAGAGTGTGTGATTGAAAATGAGTAGAAAAATGAGAATGCAAATTTTAATGTGGATCAAACGGGGCATAACAAACAAAAGGAGTGATCTCGCACGTGCCAAGTCCTTCAATTGATTTGAATTCAAACCTGTGCCGCTGTGCGCCTTTTCTCCCATTCAATTTAATAATTGCATTTTCTGCCCTTTTCTGTCGTCTCTCTCCCCGGGTTCCATATTCAAATCCACGAGGCGCCCTAAAGGTTTCCATCCTCAATCAATCGCCACATTCAAAATCTCTCTTAGTTTCATCTCAAAACGAATTCTACCTGCTACCAATATAGGTAACATTTTTCTTTCTTTCTGAATTATTATGCATTTTGTATATTCATTGATCCGTTACACGCGTGTCTATACAACGGATTTTGTTCTTTCTATTTTTTTTTTTTTGGCAGATCTACGTATATATTGAAATGTGGTTCTTTTGGAATCTGATTGTTCAATTTTATTTTTTCGTGAAAGATAGAATCCCTAACTTCGGTTATCATTTTTTGTTTTTGTTTTTTTGATACATACCGAAGCTAGGGATTTAATTTGTGGTCTTGGTACTGATTGATCGAGAATGGAGATGGATAACTCTGATAACAAGGACTCGTCGCAATGTGTAAGAGTTGCTGTGAATATTAGACCGCTGGTTACGTCCGAGCTTCTTGTAGGATGTACTGACTGCATCTCCGTGTTCCCAGCTGAAAGTCAGGTAGTCTTTCAACTATTTTTTTTTTTCATTTCCTGCGTTAAGTTTTACACGTGAGGGGGATGGTTTTGAACTTTGATTTACAAGCTGAACATATTGTTGATGATTCCTTTGGTACCTCTGGATGCATGAACAGGTGCAGATTGGATCACACTCCTTCACGTTTGATTACATTTTTGGGAGTAGGGGGTATTCGTGTTCACGTATATTTGATGAATGTGTTGCTCCACTTGTTGATGCGCTCTTCCATGGCTACAACGGCACAGTGCTTGCCTATGGCCAGGTAATATAGTATCATTTTACAGTTTCATTGCTAGAAGATTTCATTCTAGAAAGTGTGTTTTGGGATGTAAATGTGCCTTATCACTTGTAGTATTATTTCCATCTATGAGTTGCACCTGGAAGTTTAAGTTAACATGTAAACTCATATATTATACTTGATTATTGTGTCTTAGACTGGTTCAGGAAAAACTTACACAATGGGTACAAATTATAGTGGAGAAGAGCATCAAAATGGCGTCATTCCTAAAGTAATGGATACCATTTTCTCAAAAGTGGAGGCTTTGAAAGAATCTGCTGAGTTTTTGATAAGAGTGTCTTTTATTGAGGTATCAGTTGTGAAGTTATAAAGTACAGTCTCCGTTTTGGTTGCTTTTCATATTCCTTCATTGTTATCCTTTATGTCATAATTTTGCAGATTTTTAAGGAAGAGGTGTATGATTTGCTGGATCCAAACATACCATCTATGTCCAGAAGTGATGTGCAACCGAAGTCTACTGGTCTTGCAAGAGTTCCTATTCAAATTCGAGAAACAGTGAGTGGAGGGATCACACTTGCTGGAGTAAAAGAGGCAGAGGTCAAGACAAAAGATGAGATGGCATCATACCTATTACAGGGTTCAGTATCTCGTGCCACTGCGAGCACAAATATGAATAGTCAGTCAAGGTAGGATTATTTGACACCACAATGATAATTTAAGTGGAAGCATTAAATCTTGGTGTACTAAATATGTACCTATTTTGGTTCTATATTTTGACAAGATTTGTGAACTTCATCAAGTGTACATATTTCTTGTTGAAAAGAAACCAAAAATCAATCCAACTCCCCTGTCCATTCCTTTTGTTCCCATAGAAAACTATAGTGGTCATGTCTAGAGGGTGTTTGGTAGAGATTAAAATCAGATTAAAAATTGAAAAACAAGCCGTTACTGTTGACACGAGTGGAACCCAATAATAACTATATTTTTAATTTTAATTGGATTTTAAGCTATATCGAACACACCCCTAATCACTCATTTATTATCAGGAAACTTGATGGAAGACTGACTTTTTTTAATTTTAATTTAGGTGTTCTTTATTGAAGCATTGCTTCCATAATAAAGAATCTTCCCATGATTATGTTTATATACATATAGTGCAAGTGCCTTTTTTTTTCTTTTATTTGTTGAATTAGAAATAAAGAAAGTTCTACAAGGTTTTGTTTTCATCAAATTATATAGTAACCTTCTTGCTAAGCTTTTTGCTACACTTTATTTGTTAAAACAGTCGTTCACATGCCATCTTCACAATATCTATGGAGCAAAAGAGAATAACCAGTTCGTCAGTTGGAGATGATGTTGGGGATGATATTTTGACTGCTAAACTACATTTGGTTGACCTTGCGGGATCCGAACGTGCAAAACGAACAGGTGCAGATGAAACACGCTTACGTGAAGGTAATGCTATATATGGTCATTATTTTTTTCTCTGTCGTTTCATATTTTTTAATCTTTTGGGTATTTGTTATTTTTGAAAAGTTTGAATTAAATTTCTATTTTCTGGTTCACATGGTCTAGGCATTCACATTAACAAGGGATTGCTTGCTCTTGGTAACGTCATTAGTGCATTGGGCGATGACAAGAAGCGAAAAGAAGGAGGTCATGTTCCTTATCGAGACAGCAAGTTAACACGTCTATTGCAGGCAATAACTAAACTCCCTTAATCCCTTCCTTCCCCACCTTTATCTCCAACAAAGAAAAAATATACATGTAAAAAGAATCTATCACAATGCATATGAGAAATTATTGTCTTAGGATTATCCTACTAGAAATCACGCTTAGCATGTTAGTTTGGACTATTATTACATTCACAACTAGAACTGTGATGATCCTAGGTTAATTGAAACTATTAAACATTAGGAATAAATTGATTGAAAGGGATATATGTGCATGATATTTTGATGCTTTTGGTATTATGGTCTATTCACCCTATTCCAAGAAACTAGCAAGTAATTTGCCTTTTCAATCATATGAAAAGAAAGTCATGAAGAGGGATGATGACTTTTTTAAACCAAACAAGGTCCGAAAACGAATTGCATTGATTATTAATAAATAAGACAAGTAGTGGCTCAAGTTTTTTACCAGATGCTTTTAAAATATTTTATTTTTGACATTACATTGATTATTATAGATGGTATTTATAAGTTTCTAAAGAATAAACTAGGTTCATAAGATTATTATCCTTTATTTCCTCTTATGTGATAATGAATATTTTAATTCCACGTATTTCCACCATATTTAAGTAAGAAATTGTGTTTATTAGACTAAGCAGTGGTTCATAACTTCATGTTCTTCAGGATTCCCTTGGAGGAAACAGCAAAACGGTTATGATTGGTACACTCTTTAACTATTCTCATTGCATTAGCTGAGTCATGATGTGAAATCATTATAGACAATCAAAATCTGTTTGAAATGTTATGATGGTTGACATCTCATATTTATTTTATAAAAATTGATCTTATCTTGTTTTATACTTTCTTTCATGTTTGCAGCATGTGTTAGCCCCGCTGATGTGAACGCAGAAGAGACACTTAACACATTAAAATACGCAAATCGTGCACGTAACATTCAAAACAAAGCAATTGTAAGTTCTGATGTGCTACACAACTTCGTAATTCATTATGTTATGTTACATGTTCTAAAAAAATTACAAATTTGTTACATTATTTTGTTTTATTTCTTTCACTTTGCAGGTCAATCGTGATCCAGTGGCAGCTCAGGTGCAAAGGATGCAAAGTCAAATTGAACAATTGCAGGCAGAGTTGCTTTGCTTTCGTGGAGATTCCACTTCACCAATTGAAGAGCTTAAGGTATATTGGCTGCCAATAAATCTACGTTCATTTACACCAATTGAAGAAGTTCAAGTATATTGTTCAGTAAATCTAAGCCCCTGTTTAACAATCATACTTTTAAAACTATTTTTTCTACGTATTCATTTTGAATCATCAACATAATAAAATATTTTGCACGAAAACTCAAAACATTTTCCCATTTTTTAACCTTATATTCTCTTAAAAATCACTATTCAAAACTCTATTTTCTGGTCAAATAGAGGCTAAGCTCAATTTGCTCCAAAAGATACCACAAGTTGAAATATTCTTAGCACAAATAATTAGCACTAAGGTTTTGATTGGGGTGCCCACTTTATTTGTGCGAAGAATTCAGTTGGTCATTTCCTTTGATCCTTCTTAGCACTCTTGATTACTGGAACCAAGTATTAAATATTTGTTGATAGCCTTCTGCTCATTATATGTTATTTAAAGTTATTTACATCAAATTCTTTGTATGTAGATGCTTAAGCACAAAATTTCTCTGCTTGAAGCAAGCAATGATGAGCTAAAAAAGGAACTTCAAGAATGTATGATCAGTAATGAGCATCTAAAGCAGCGTACTTTTGATGCACAGGTTGGTCCTATTTAGGTTACTTCTTCAAAATAAACTCATTATGGATTAATATGCTGCGTTTGAGTGTCTTGAGTTAATTCAGTTTAAATTTCTATAATAATAGGTGGAGAGGGATGGATTGCTTTTTAAAATTGAATCTTCTCAAAATGGGAAAAATTGGAATGAGATTGACTCAAATTCGGAGAAGGTTTGATTCTGTGACTGCTTGGACTCATCTTCATTCTGATCTAATTGTATTATTTTAGTAAACTATTGAGATTGAGGATTTATTTTCTTTTACTTCAGGATTTCAATTTGGTGAAAACGTATGTCTCAAAAATTCGAGATCTAGAGGCAGAAGTGCAGCGTTTGCAAAAGTTGGACAGGTCAAGATATAAGGATTATACTTCTGATTATCTTGACTTGGAAGATGATGGACTTCACTCTGAAAATTCCTATATCATGGATTCTGATATAAAAATTGTTGAAACAAATGGTAGGCTACTACCAGAAATTGGAGATTTAAATTTTATGCTAGATTGCTCTGGCATAAGCTCTTTAGATTAACTACTGGTTCTATATATCCTTTAAAAAAACTATATAATTTGATGCTATAGATTTTCCTAAGGTAGTTATATTCATAATTTCTATTTTGTATACTATGAAGTCCTTTGTGAGTGATAACTTTACTATCTTGACTCGACCTTGTGTAGGGGAGGCTGAAGATGTGGAGAAAGAGCTAGAGCATTCTTCTCTTCAAGAAAAATTGGATAAAGAACTACAAGAATTGGACAAAAGACTTGAACAGAAGGAGGTAGACTTTATATATATATATAGACAGATTTTATTGGGATCTAGTTATAACAAAAGAGGTTAAACAAAAATGTGTTAGGGTTCCCATAGAACTTGTATTCTGACAAAAAGTTAATAGAAAAATGATCAGGCTCGTGGAACTTATACTCTGAAAATTAGTTCAATGCTTTTTCTTAGCATCTTTTCTTTGCCATGTTCTTAAGAATTAATATTTTCTGACCTGAATTAAATATTTGGATTTGATTTTCATTAACCTGTTGTGATATATGAAAAATTAAGACATGGAATAAACCTTACACTAAAAATATATAGTTTTGAGTGGTCATAACTTTGTACTCACATGCATAGTAATATATAAACAAAAGTTGGTAAGAGAATTTTGAATTTGTGAACTCCCATAATATAATTAATGAATGTATTCTAAAATTGACTAAAATTCAGTTTCTCAATCATCATTCCCTCATTCAATCTTTCGCCCTCTTACTTTTATGGAAGGCTGAAATGAAGCGGTTTGCAAGTGTCGACACTTCAGTTCTTAAGCTGCATTATGAGAAGAAAGTTCAAGATTTGGAACTCGAAAAGAGAGGCTTGCAGGTGAATTTAGCTTCTGATACCTCGATCTAAGTTGTTTCAATTCAAGCATTTTTCTCTGAATACCGATATTTATTGTAGAAAGAGATTGAAGAACTTAGGCACAATCTTGCAAATATTTCATCCAACTCTGACGATAGTGCACAAAAGCTGAAGGAAGAGTATCTTCAGAAGCTTAATGTCCTTGAAACCCAGGTAAATCTTCATTTAAACTAACTTCTGATCAAGACTTTTCTGGTTAATACTTTCATTTCTATGTAGGTAGCTATGCTGAAGAAGAAACAGGATGCTCAAGCTCAACTATTGAGACAAAAACAAAAAAGTGACGAGAATGCGAAAAGACTACAAGAGGAGATTCATAGAATAAAGACACAAAAGGTTCTATTCTATGTTATTTCAAACTTGTTAATGGAAGAAAGTCTCTTTTTTGCTGATTTTCTTTTCTGTTTCAAGGTTCAATTACAACAAAAGATAAAGCAAGAATCTGAACAGTTTAGGTTATGGAAAGCATCTCGAGAAAAGGAAGTTCTTCAGGTATTGTGTATTATAATGGTGCCTTACCCTTTGTCTTTCTCTTCCATGTAAAGGCAGAAAAACATAACAAGGAAAGTAGTAAAACAATTATCGGCTATAAAATTTACCCTAATGGATTGTCCTTGAGGTGTAAGCCTAGACAATTGGTACTCAAGTTGTGAGCTTTTAGTTGTTTAATGAAGCCTCATGTGAG
Source organism: Fraxinus excelsior (assembly GCA_019097785.1). Taxonomy (NCBI): domain Eukaryota; kingdom Viridiplantae; phylum Streptophyta; class Magnoliopsida; order Lamiales; family Oleaceae; genus Fraxinus; species Fraxinus excelsior. Next base: position 19,980,117 of record CM032635.1, on the reverse strand, counting down.
GTGTGCTTCATATGGGTTTTTAAAACGATGTTACGAATCAGTTCACCCTCAAATGCTGAAATTCTTCAATGTGATTAAGTTTTTAATAACTAGATTAATAGGTTGAGGTGTTTCATGATTGGTTGCAGAAATTTAAGCCATGTGTTTAGTTATTAAAGTTGTTCATAGATTGTTCATTAGAATATAACCCTCCACACAAAGGAGTGAACGAGCAGTCAATAGTGTCAAAATATGTTATATCAAGTGCCTTGTGCAACGTATCGTTTGATGGTACTAAGCATTTCTCGGATGCATTCTTCTTTGTAGCTAAAAAAAGAGGGAAGAAGGACTGAGTATGAAATGCATAAGCTTCTGGCACTAAATCAAAGGCAAAAGATGGTAAGTTAGATGTCTAATAAAAAATTCTCACTTCTCTGACTCTCTATAATTATGTAATTTACTTTTTATATATTGGCATTTTAGGTTTTACAAAGAAAGACTGAAGAAGCCTCTATGGCTACTAAACGACTCAAAGAGTTGCTAGAATCTCGGAAAGCTTCGCGCGAAATATTTGGTTGGATACAAAACCTTTGTGCTTCGATGGATGTCCATAATACAAGTTTTCATAACTCATTTCTTTTGCATCTATGTAGGTGGTGGAAATAAAAATGGTCCTGGAATTCAGGTATCTATCTATACTGGAAGGACTTGCTGGGTGTATGATATTGTTTTAGTATATCTGAAAATATGGATCTGTATTACTTGCTCTAGGAGGCATGGTGTACTATATTTTGATTGTTACATGATATACAAGGACAACGATTGGAAAGGGTCCTCTAAATTTGATCGTGAAATATCTTGTGAAATGTGTGAAAGTAGGACACTCCAAAATTGGGTGGTACCATCAATTTTTATTGACACGAGTGATGAATGGAAGAGTTCTATACTTCTATTGATACATGAGTTTTTATTAATGTATAGTTCGATTTGTTATCCACTCATTTCTAAACATACACATTTCTGTTTATTTGAAGGCACTAATGCAGGCAATTGAGGATGAACTTGAGGTTACAGTACGGTTACATGAAGTGCGATCAGAATATGAGCAACAAAAAGAGGAGTAAGTTTATGACCATTTAACCTTTCACATTGCTCTGCGCACTGAGAGCATCACACTTATTTCACCAATTTTTGTTGTGTTGTGGATGAGATTTTGCAATTCAGATTATCGTTTGCATAGATTTTTAAAGCAGTTTTACTGTTATGTCTGTTTTAAAATTTAATTTATTTACCTTTCATTTTTTATCAATTCTTGGACGGAGCATGATAACCTCACTTCTATTTTGTCATAAAGATGAGTCCTTTGCCAATTTTGAAATTCCATTGATATACCTGCTGTTAATGAATTTTGATGTTGACTCCCCTCATGGTAAATAACTTTATGTTGTCGATAATTTATGCCTAAAAAAAGTTTGATATGCCATGTTATCTTATTTAGCCCTTGTTTGGGGCACATTTTTAATCAAAAAAAAAAACTGAAAAATATAACCGTTGGAAATGAAAAGGCAGCCACTTTTTTTTGACCTTCATCTCACATGTGGGACCCAAATTTGACAGCTAACGGTCATATTTTTTCTTCAAATGAAATGAAAATGTGCTCCAAACGGGGTGTTATTTTGCATTAAAATAAAATAATTTCTCCCTGTCAACATTTTATTTATCTAAACAAATTCTGATAGAAGAAATAGATATCTATTGACAAGTATAGCCTTAGTTTTATCTTCAATTTGTCATTATTTTTAGCAGCAGTTTCATCTAATGTGATGTGGAGATAACGTGTCTCCTTTCACTCCTCGTTAGTTTGGCTATAAAATTTTCCTAGATTGCTCAATAAGGTCATATCTATATTTTATTTTGTTGCGTTATATCATCCTTATGAGGCTATATCGTCTCATTATCTTTTTCTTGTGTCTACTAGCACCACTATGATATTGGATACAGTGAGACCTAAATATTGAAAATTTTGTGGTATTTATTAACATTCTAAACCACTTAAATTTGGTCTTTCATGATGTCTGTCTCCCAGTGTGTCGTGTTTGTTTCACTAGTCATTTTTGGTCTCACCTATTTTACCTGTAGTCTTCCTCTCTTCTGAAGATTTGGACATAATATACTAAATTATTGACAGTTACGCATGACCGTTCAACTTCCTTTTTCCCCTTTCAGTTATATATATTCTGTCAATTATAATCATGTAAGATAAATACAAATCAAACCAGAAATAGAAAATAAGAGCACCAAGTTTGACTTCATTTAACAAAATAATACTGACATGAGAGCTGATGTGATGACTTAAATACTAAAGCAGGTTCTTTAAGATGTGGTGAACCAAAGGAAAGATGAATTTGATTAAATTTTTGTTTGTAAATCTAATTGAAGTCTAGTATATGCCTTTATCTTTTGATTTAAATGATGCACATTCTTTTTAACGTATTCATTACTTATAATTTAGACAATCATATCTATTCCCTTCCCAAAAGAATATTATGCATAGTTTCTTTGATATTTCTGACGTCATGAATAATTTCAATATATCACGGGCATAGAAATTAGTGTAAATTTCTTCTTGAACTTTCGATCAATCTTGGTATTTATCCAAATTGATTTTGTACGTCTTCTCTAGAAAATGATTGTTATAAACTGGAAACACTGTAGCTAAAAGTTTAACTAAAATATTAACTTTTAGGTTACTAATCTGGATTATAGCAGAACTTATCTGTGTTTAGGGGAGTATTTGGGCTTGAACTGGAAGCTGCAATGAAGTTTCTTGTCAGCCAAGTAAAATGGCTGGTTCAGGTTTTCACTGTTGTCACTCCTTGTCAAGCTCACGAGTGTTATCCAAGAAAAGGGATATAAAGAAAGGAAGAGAGATAAGTCCACATGTATAATAGACAATTCGTGTATCTTTTTCAGTTCACTCTGGTTTCTTGTCAGCCAAGTAAAATGGCTGGTTCAGGTTTTCAAAGTTGGCACTCCTTGTCAAGCTCATGAGTCCAAGAAAAGGGATATAAAGAAAGGAAGAGATGCAAGTCCACATGTATAATTGACAATTCGTGTACCTTTTTCAGTTCACTCTTAGGACTCCTCATGTTTACTTGTTCTCTGAACTTGTAGACTAATGGGTACTTGGCGGTCTATGTAATTTCATAGTTATATGATGCAGTCGTCATAACTGGCAGGAAGTATCTACCAAGAGAAATTTACCTCTGCTGTGTCATTCTTCTCAGAGGATCTGTCGTTATGACATTCATTCCTCCCCCTTTTGACATGTTGAATGCTAAATGATAGTGATGATTTTGGGAAGCTGTTGCCGATTTAACTTTCTGTTCTTATTCTCAAAAATTAACATCTATTCATCATCTCATTTACAAGAAATACATCAGTAGATAGGATAGGTAACTTATAACGAGTGATAATATAGGGTATCAAGATTTCTGATCCAACTGATGCTACATTACAACAATTTGTTGTCATTTTTGTTATCGATCTCATTTCTTAAAAGGTGTAGTTATTGTTTGACCTGTTGCAAAAATTATTTATGTTTCAATTTAATAAGAATAACTTTGCATCTATAGGAGGACTAAAATGGCTAAAGAGCTTGCAGAATTGAAGGATGAAGCACAACTTCAAAAGCAGAAGTACTTGAGGTCTGAAATAATATTGCTGAAATATTTCACTTGAGGTTCAATTTTTTCTTTGTTCAGTGTCTTGTCTTACTGATTGTATGGCATAAGTTGGCTAAAACACTTATCTGGTGGTATCCATTGCAGTCAAGGCCCACAGACAATGTCTCCTTGTGCTAGAAATTCAAGAATTGTTGCTCTTGAAAACATGGTTGCTACTGCATCAAGTACCCTTATTTCTATGTCATCCCAATTATCAGAAGCAGAGGAGCGTGAACGGGCATTTAATGGCAGAGGAAGGTGGAACCATGTTCGTTCCCTTGCTGAAGCAAAAAATATCATGAACTTCCTTTTCAACTTGACATCCTCCTCCAGGTAGTCGTCTCTTCAGGATTTGAAAGCTTTCCATAAATGCACTTGCACCCTTCAAGTTTTTTGTAACTGACATTGCCACCCCCTTCAATTTCTAAAAGATGCCAGCTAAGGGATAGAGAAGTCAACTGCAGAGAGAAGGATTGTGAAATCAGAGATTTGAAAGAAAAAATAGTCAATTTGGTTAGACAGCTGGAAATGCAAAAGGCAGAGCTGAGTCGTCACGACAAGTTAATGGTTAGTGCCTGTTAATACATATGAAGAAGATATAACTTTACCAGGAAAATGATCTAATACATATTTTATTGGTCTGTGTACCCAATTAATTTCTTCTGTCTCATGCTGGTTTGCTGGTTAACTTGTTTTGTTTCTCTAATGATCATCCCCTATTCCCCAATACTCAGGATTATCGATTTTTTATTTCTGAAGTTGATATTTTCTTCAATTTTTCTTTGAATGCTCTGTTAGAAATTAACTTCAAAGAGACAATCGAGGGAAGTGACTAAAAGTTTTGAAACTCACATGCTCAACAACAGTGAAGGTCATGCATATGACTTGCGGCCGAAGGTATTGCCCTTATAACATCATTCGTGTGGGCCCTTTATGCATTTTTTTGCTTGCGCATTTTAGATATAACCAATAGTACATAATTGATGGTTCTTTTGTCCAGGGATCTCGGAATTCCATTGTTTTCAACGGTGGAAGGTATAATTATGAGTTGATAGAAGATATGGACACATCTGATGATGATCTTCAGCCAGAGGATTCTGATATCTATAATGACGATGACTCTGAGTGGGTACGTACTAAAGAGAGAAAAATGCGCCAAGATAGGAAAAAGCAATTTAAAATTGATGATCATCTTGAATTAGAATCGAATGTCAAAGGCCAACAAGATTTAGTGACTTCAAAAGACGGAGTCTGCTGCTCATGCACTAAATATTCTTTATGCAAGACAATGAGATGTGAATGTCGAGCTGCAGAGGGTATTTGTGGATCGTTCTGTAGCTGTGAGCCCACAAAATGCAGCAATACTGAGGAAGCTTCTAGGAAAGGTTTGGTGCAAGCAGACTTTGTTGAAGCTTTTGGAAATTTATCAATGACAACTGAAAATGAGAAAAGCCATGTTCTTGCTGCTGAAGGAGCAAAGTTACTTCAGAGTGCTCTATCTGAGAAGCCTGTCATCACAAATGATGGAGGAGCCGTAAGGAAGCCTTTATCAGACATCGGGAATAACCTGGTTAGTCTAGTTCACTATTGCTTTACCCTTGTGAATTTGTTCAATTAAATTACAGATTGACCTGTTGATGCTATCTCCAATCCATAGTTTAGAAATTTGACGGCGTTCTTAGTTTAAATTCAATGCTACAGTTGAACAAGATTTATTAGTAGCTTTACGTTGTACATTGCAATTTTTGAAGTTTTTTTTTCCCAGAATTAACCATCTTAAATCAACGTGTTAACTTGCAGACAAAATCAAAGGCACCAAAACCCAAAAAGAGAAAAAATTGGCGCAAGTCCGTTATTCAACTTGTCCCAGCTATCCCACCTACGTCAGAAGCTCAAGGCCCCGTAAAATCAGAAAGCAATGTTGAAGCTGATATTCCTTTGAAGTTACCAAGAGCAATGCGCTTTGCTTCACTAAATAATAATCCTTTGAAAGATAGGAACTTGGATCAGCCAAATGAGTTTGTTGTTGATAAGGACACAGCAAGGACTTCAATAACACCTGTAAGTCCTCATCAACAAGCAAGAACAACAGATGGTAAAGAAAACAAGGGACAATAAGCTATTTGTTCTTCCTCACTTAAAATTGAACTGGAAACGAGGATCAGTTTTTCTGATCTTAAAGTGTAAGATAATTGCTCAATCTAATAGGTTTGATCCTGTCCCCACAGGTGTTTCTACTAACTGAATGAAATTGATTATTGGGCGTTGTTAAAGATGTATGAATTTTAATTGATATGTTATTTGTGAAATTTACTTGTTTATTCCAGGGAAAAAAAAGGCCGACTTAATTTCTTTTTCTTCCTAAAAGTTTGGTTACTTAAGGCTCTTATTTGAACTCTTCATTTGGCAAGAGAGCTTGCAACTAATGTTTTCCTAATTATTGGTTTCTTTTCACTATTACAATAACAAAGGTAGGATGAATATGAGGGGGAGGTTGAGCCTTAGGCCTGTTAAATAGCTAGGCCTAGAATGTTTGCTGTAGTTTTAGAAAAAAATGAGGAAAGAAACATAAAAGAAAATTAGGAGATAATATTCCCTTTACAACTTATGAAACATGCAATCTGTAGGTTCCATCCCTTGTTATACCTACCTATGGTAGCCAGTAAGACTTGTCTTCTTGGAAAATGTCAGCTCTAATGGCCATGATAATTCAGAACTAACAAAGCGTACGGCATTGGCAGTGTCTATTCGAATGTAGACCTTACATGAAAATTTATAAGTGAGATCCATTTATTCAAATATCCTAATGCACACAAAGACGGGGAAGTTGAAACATTCTTTAGAAACATAGTTGTTGGCAAGCAAAAACACAGATCCATATGAATGTGATCGATCAACTTTAGGCTTTAAAAATTGATTGAAGTTATATGAGTTGTATAAATTGAAATAAGAAGTGATTAATTTTCTCGTATTTCAAAAAAGCCCCAGATCACCAGCTGAAGATAACCAAACAACAAACAGTATTAGAGGTGAAATGGTATGATTCTGGATGTTCAAAACCTGAAATTCTTAAATAATAAAGATCTATACTGAATGATAGGCACAAAATCGTGAAGCCGCTAGGAAAAGCTGTTCACAACAAGAAAAGCTCACAACTTGAAAGAGCTAGGCATCCGGTTAGAAAGATTATATTTCCCAGTTTGCAGTTTGCTCCATGTATAGATTGTGATTTGTTTATAATTAGACACGTCAACTGCTAATATGGAATTATGTGGAAGCGTAAATTCGTTTGGCGTGGCATAAAAGGATGTAATCTCATATTAACTTATAAGTGTCACCAAGATATGTATGTGCTCCAGTCACATTCTATTATTCAAAGGATTGATTAATGGCATGTAATGACCTCCACTAGCAAACAACAAGGCAGCTACCATGTGCTACAGCTTCCAGCCATGACTGTGCAGCCTCCGAGCTCTAAAGCTTCCATTAGTTGTTGTTGCTACAATTGTTGTGTACTATTTATAGCCTCCGGTCATCACCGTTGACAGCTACAATTGAGGCAACCACACCGATTTGATCGCTTTTTTTCAGGCACAAGTTCATCATCGGAAGGAAAGTTTCCAGTTCGGCTACAATTTGGTCTATTCTTTATTTGAACGATGCAGCTACACCCTTTGGCTATTAGATATCTATTAGCTAATTCGTTTATTTCCTTCCTTATATAGGCTAATCAAATCACATAGAATCTTGGAGTGATTCCAATTAATCTAAATAGTTAATTATTTTCCTTCCTTATATAAATTGTAATACTCTACAAATTGAAAGCAATACACACGAGAAAGTAATTCAGCAAAATTAGCATTGTATCAGAGCCTTAAACCTTATTTCTCGAACGTGTGGATGTGCTCAGTTTACTGTTCCTCATAGTAGGCGTCATCTATGGTCGTCTCTTGGTTTTCCAGTGCTGTCTATGGTCGGCGTTTGTAGTCAAGCCTCTGCCCATCGAAGTCAGGTTCATAGGTGGTTGTCTCCTTGTTTCGGGGGATTATTAAAAATGGCCGTCAACTTTTAAAAATTTTAGTTTTTGTTAAAAAGTTAATTTTACCCTTAATGAAATAGGTATTATATTGCAAAATTAGTCCTCATATTTAGAATAGTTTTATTTTTCTATTTCTATTCTTCTTCACTATATATTTCATCCGAATCTGATTTTTCTTCAAAAATCTCTTCATCAGTTTCTATTTCTTTAAAGTTGACTTCCTCACATTCATCTCTAATTTGTTCAAAATCGGTAATTAGTACTCTAACTTTCTTTTTTGGGCATTTAGTGCTTATATGTCATTCTTCATTACAATTCCAACATTTACATCTTTTTTTATCTAATGTTTTTTATTATAAGATTTATATTTTCTTTTGAAATATTTTCCTTTTTGGTTTAAAATATTTTCTTTTAAACTTTTTATATTTTTTATGTTTTACGTTTTATTTTTCATTTTCTATAATCATAACATCTCCAATTTCCTGATACTTCAGTGTCTTGACAACAAATTATATCTTGTACAAATCTTAATTGTCTATAAACCATTTGATTGCTACATATTAAACTTATTTTATCTTTTATAGTTCTTATTATAAGTCCTAAAGTATAGGCTTCTGCATTTCTTCCAATTTGTCTTTCTCTAATCTTATTTTGAAAATAATTATTCTATGGTGGTGGTAATTTTCTAATAAAAACATCTTTATAATATTCTTTATCTACTGAATTTCCATACATTATATAATAATATTTACTATATTCACAGCAATATTCATTAAAATAACACATATTACAAATTTGTAAATATTCTATTCTATTCTTAGCATCTTCTATTTCTTCTGCTTTAGCTGTAGTGCTTTCATTTACCCAATCTTCTCCTGCAAATTCTCTATAAATTCTTGTAGCAACTCTATTTATTCCTTCATTTATGGTAATTCCAAATCCTGCTTCAATACTATCTTTCTAAATTCCTTTTGTTGTATCTTTTAATCCTTCATACCAATTAGTCACATTTCCTTTGAAAGTTGCTAATAAATATTCAGTTCTATTTTTATTATCTGTATTACTTCGATTATAATTAAAGTGTGCTATCATATTAGTACTCCATTCATTAATAGATTTTTTAACATCTAATTCACAATCTAAATATAAATATGATCCTGTAATTTTTTGTCCAAATTCTCTTAATACTGGTTTAAATTGATCCCTATACATTTTATTTTTTCAAATTTTAAAATCAAGTTTAGTATTAACATATCTTCTAGGATCTATTTCAGCTTCATATCTAGCTGTACTAGTTTGTCCAGCTTCTCCAAAATCTTCTTCTTTAATTCCTCGTGGTCCTTCCGTTCTTCCAACCATATGATTTTTAGTTATTTTTTCACAAATCTTTAAATCTTCTAAGTCGAATATTAAGTTTTCCATTTCTTCATTCATTATTCTTTAATAATTAATTTTCTTCTCTTTTTTCTTCTTTTTTGGTAAGATTTTCTTATTGTTTTCTAAGATCGATTAATAATATTTCTATATCATCTTTTAATCCTTCATCAAGTTCTATTAGTTCTTCATACTTTTCAATTTTCTTTCTTACTTCTTGAAGTTTTTCAATATAATCTGGTTTAAAAGGCTTTTCTTTATTTAGATTTTCTATTATTCTATTTAAAAGATTTTCTATTTTTAAGAAATTATTTTGTAATTTTTCTTTTACATCTTCATAACTTATTTCAACTCTAGTAATTTTTTCTTCAATTATTTTTATACATTTTTCAATTAAATTAATTTTATCATTCATACTCATCCTCTAGATTTTTTACAAGGTGATTTAATGTTTTCAAATCATAATTTATCTAATAAAATATCTATTTTATAATTAATAATATCTAATTTTTCTTCTAAAGTTGCAATTTTATTAATATTATTTTTCTGTGCAATTTTTGATATTTGGTTTTGTATTTCTTCAAGTTTAGCTTCATCAAACACTTCTAAATTATTAATTTGTTCTTTGATTTTATTAAATTGTTTAAACATATTTTTATTTAGAACTTCTAATCTTTCTTTAGCTATTTCATCTTTTGGATCTATGTTATTAATTCCATCTATAGCTTCTATATCTTTAGTCTTTATTTGTCCTAATTGTTGCCATAAAAATGCATTAGTCCAATTGGTAGTCATATTTAATAATCTATCTGTATTTCCCCATGAACTTAAATGTTGAAACATAGTAGTATTTCATCCTCTATTTTGATAACTTCCTATTGGTAGTCTTATATTTTCGATTTCTTGTTTATCAAATCTTATTTTTGTTGGTAAACTCATATTAATCAGGTAGGTTTAAATGATTTATTACTATATTATTTATCATTTGTTCTATTTCTCTCCTTAATTGTTCTTCTCTTCTTAATTCTTTTATAATTTCATTACCTATTAATTCTCTTTTAATTTTATTCCAATTAAAAATTTCTCTTTCAATTTCTCTTCTATTACTTCTAATTATTATTTGTTCTTCTAAAATTTTTATTTTATCATCACAAATTTTTTTAGTTATTCCAGGCATATTTTATTCTTATTTAATAGTTGTGTATTCTAAATATTCTTTTAATTTAACAAGATCTAGTTTATTTTTGATTATAGATATATAAAATTTTAATGTTAGACTAAATTTTAATTTCTTATATTCTTGTGGTAATTTGTTAGAGATGGATTTTCTCATTTATAAGTTTTTTATGTGATTCTGAATATTTTTAATTCTTCTATTCTTTATCATCAAAACTAAGATCAAAATCATATAATTCAGCAATATTATTATAATTATCATATTGCTCTATATTTTCAAATGTTCTTTCACTATTTTCACTATCTAACCAGAAAAATATAATCATTTTTATTATTTCTTTAAGTAATATTTCTTTTAATCCAAAATAAGCAATTGTAAGACATTTTTGGTAATATCTAAAATCTCTTTTTATGAAATTTATTCCTCTAGTAAAACTATCATAAGTTTCTGGGATTTCTATTATGTAATTATAATCAATACTATTAGTGTATCTAAAAGGTACAATTCTATAATATAATTCGCAAGTTTCCATTATGAAAAGTTCTTCAAAGTATACAATCCTACAAAAATTCTTATATAATAATTTTCAAACAAATCTTCAGACAATGAATATCTTCATAGCTTAAATAAGGGCCTTACCACGCTTCGCCAAATAGCAAGAATGTTATATGTTCCTGGTCACCTTCGTCACAAGAGTTGGCCAAAGTCCAATAGCATTACAGCAAAACGGACACATAGGCACTCAAAACTCTTAAACAGACTCACTGTGTAGAACAACACTCAAAGCGTAATAAAAGATTTATTTCAAACTTAAAGACTTTATTGATCTGATGATAGCTAGAAAACTATTATACAAAGATTTTTATAGAGATTGATACTCCGAAGAGTGGTTTCTACTCTTTCAAGAAAGTGGTTACAAAGATCATTTTGAGAGAATATCTCTTTTTCGTAGATTTTTTGGTCATGCCTCTTCAAGTAAGAAGAGTCTTCATTTATAGATAGGCTTGCACTTCACCGAGAAGCTTCTAGCCAACCGAAATTTTACAATATAAAAGTAAAAGTACAATAATTTCTTCAAAGTGGTTGCAATAATCAAAGCACTTGTCTGCTAGTGTCGGCAACTTTATTCCAGCTTTTAACAGCTATCTCCTTTTTCTTTAATGATCACATGGTGCTGTCTGGTGATGTAGCTTTCTTATCGTCCTTTATTTGTGGACGTGTCCCATCAATCTGCAAACTTCTTTTATACATTCCTCACTCCCAAGGAATTGATCGTTTAAGATTTCACAAATCTTATCCTCTAAAATTTTAGATTCTTTGTCTCCTCTACAGATAAGGATCCAATTATTACTCATTCCATACACCATGTATTTTTCTCCATAAAAAAATTGCATGGTTGAGCAAACTGATTTAATTCCAAGGGCTCGCCTGTAAATCATCCATTTTCTATTGATAGTGGGCATCTCTTTAAAAATCTGAATCTCCTTGAGTGGATTTCCATTATTTTTTCGAATAGTGACAAGATGATGTTCTCCATACCATTCTGGTTCTTTATACTCAGGATTGATAGTATAGAATCTCAACTCAACTGGTTGTTTATCACTATATTTTTTGACACAGTTAACAAATTCTCTGTCAAATTGTTCAATCTCTTTTAGATCTGCTTCTGGGAAAAGTCGATCTAAGAATCCAAATGTTGCCAATTTTCAAACAATAATAGGATCAACACCTTGAACTGCACTAATCCTTGGATAAATCGCCGTTGGAAGGGTTGTTAAGTAAAGAGAACTTCATTCTCTGAAATTATATATCAATTCTGAGAATTCATAATACTTCTTCTCCATAGGATGTAAATTGACTCTAACATGATGAGTTGTAATTATTCCCTTTGGTGATTTAAGGTCATCGGTAGATGATTTTTTATTTTCTTGGAATTCACTGATAATAATAGGCTGTTCCAATTGGCCTTTTGATAAGGATGTTTCACCTAAAAGGTGAGTGACTCCTTTTCCACTTGTAAATTTTTCCAACAATTTGTCAATACTGACAGGTGATTGTTGTGGACCCTTTTTTATGACTTTTTCCTCTTGCGAGGTAAGAGAGTCATTTTTCTTAAATCTTGAATCTCCACTTGAGGTGGATGTATTAATCTCCCGAAATGGGATGTGACTTGCCTTTCAACTGTATTCACATTTTCCTAAAGGAGGGTACTCCTGGCTGAAGTTACAAAAAAGTCTAAACATTCTGTCAATTTTTCAACTATTTTTTTTATTATTGTTTAATTTCTCAATCTTTTTTCCACTCTCAACAACCTTGTTTGATAAATCACACAAAGTTTGTCGAATATCAAGATGGTCCTCTTGGACAGTAAGATAATCTGCATTAAAATCTGTTAAAAGATTTTGTAATTCCTTGGTAAATGCTTCAATCTTTTCCATATTCATGATTCCTGCTCAAAAAATCAGCAAATAAGTTATCTTTTCCTTTAATATATTCAAATTTAAAATTATAAAAAGATAATAACACTTGCCATCTATGCAATCTTCTATGTTGAGGTGAATTTGATAATTTATTATTTACTAGTCCATTAAGTTGAGTATTATCAGTTTGAACAATAAATTCTTTAGGTAGCAAAAACATTTTAAATTTATTTATTCCTTTAATAACTGCTAATAATTCTTTTTCATTGGCTGAATAATTTAATTCAGCATTATTGAATGTTCCACTAGTATATCTACAAATTTCGTTTAAATCGATTTTTAATAAAGCACTCCAATATAAATTTGATGCATCTATCTTTACAATTAACTTATCATTTTCATTAGGAAGTCTAAGTTTAGGTAAATTTTTACAATTTTCTTTTAAATTTTTAATACAAAGAGTATGTTCTTCATTCCGTCCTAACTTATTTGATTTTCTTAATAATCTTTGCAATTTATTTCTTTTTTCTGCAAGTTTTTCTATAAATCCTTCAGCATAGTTAAGACATCCTAAAAATTTCTGAATTTGCGACTTATTTTCTAATTTATCAGGAAACAAAATTATTTTTTCTGAAATATGAGGTTGTAATTTTATTCCATCACTATTTATTATCATTCCTAAAAACTTAATTTCATTTTTTGCTATTTCTGTCTTTTTTTGACTAAGTATTATACTTTCTTTTGAGCAAAGCACAGCAAAACTTCTAAGATGTTTAAGATAGTCTTCGTATGTTTCTGAACAAACAAGTATGTCGTCAACATAAACAATAAGAAAATTATAAGTTTTAAAAACTTCATCCATTCTTCTTTGATAAATTCGTGGTGCATTTTTTAATCCAAATGGCATAACTATCCATTCATAATGTCCCTGAGGGGTACTAAATGCTGTTAATGGTATACTATTTTCTTCTAGCTTGATTTGCCAAAATCCAGATTTACAATCAAATTTTGAATAATATTTTTTATTCTTAGCTATATTTATTAAGACTTCTTTATTTGGTAGATAATATCCATCAAATTTAGTATTTTTATTAAGTTCTTTATAATTTACTACCATTCTAGGTTTTCCTCTTTTTATTTCCACATGATTTCTAACCATAAAGGCAGGGCTGCTATGAGGGCTATTACTTCTCCTTATAAGTTTTTGATCAAGAAGTTCCTGAATTTGTACTTGAAATTCTTCTTTATCTTCTTGATTATAAAGCATAGGTTTGACTCTAATAATTATTGTAGGTTCAAGTAATTTTATTTTAGCTGTAATTTTTGATTTTTCCCATTTTTCAAGTGGATCATCATTATAATTTTTTGCTAAAAGTTCTTTTATTTGGTTAAGAGTAATTGTTCTGATTGAGTATTTGAGTAATTTTGATATAAATTCTATCTTTTCACCACGCTGAGCTGGCTGAACTCTGAATGATTTAAATTCTATAACAATTTTTAGTAAATGTCCACATGAGGTTCTTAATTTGATAGTATAAATATTTTGACTATATTGACTAAACTGTTGTAAAAAGTCATTTCCTATAATAATATCACAATCATTTATATTATATTGATAAACATTTTTTACAGTTACTATTTTAGATCTTATGATAACTTCTATATTTTCATTTTTGTATTTTAATGATTCTTTTGCTCCAGTTATTCCTTGTAAAGTTAATTGTTGTTTGTTTTCTATCCATTTTGGTAATAAGAATTCTTTAAATACAGTTATTTCAGCTCCTGTATCTATTAAAGTACAAGTAGTTATTTTTGTTTCGAATACAGTTATTTGTATATATACACTTATTGAAAATTTTATTTATCTACTCATTTTTCTTTATGATAATATGTAGTTATCCCTTGATGTATAATAAGAATTCATTCTTTGTCTATTTTATAATTATCTAAACTATCTAAGAAAGAATTTCCTAATAATATGGATGTTCATCAAAATTCATATTATTATCTATATAACATTCTGTGTTTAATAATAAATTTCCAAGTTTAATTTGAACTTGTCCTATTATATCACAAGAGTTTATTTTTCCTTCAAAATCTCTATAACTATAGGGTTCTACTTTTTTTCTTTTTAATTCCTTCATCTATTAGAGAGCAAATATGATTTTGACTTGCTCCAGTATCAATAAGTATTCTACTTTCATTTATCCATTAAAGAATTTTCCTTTTATTCCATAGACATTACTATTTTTATTTTGTTTTATTTTTGAAATACTATGTCTTGAAGTACTACTACTTCCAATAATTATCTTATTTTCTTTATAAGTTATTTGTTTTCGTATTAAAGGTTGATTAATAGTTATGGCATCATCATGTCCTATCTCAAAATTTTCTATTTCTTCTATATTTTGTTCTCTAGGTAGAATTGCTTCTCCTATATCTCTAAATTCTTCATCGATTTCTATAAATGATTTTTCTATATATATATTTCCATAATTACTATTTGTATAACAATATAAACCTTAATATAATATAGTAAAGACCTTATTATCGTCTTTTAGTATTTTATTAGGCATCTTAAAATGTAGACTAAGGCAATCATCTAAATTTTTATCATTTATATGCACACAATATCTTGGATAACAAGTAAATTTTAATTTTTTATATGCTAAGTTTCCTTTAATTATTCCCAAATTTTCATTTTTTGCGGTTATACATCTTTCATCTTGTAAATTAAGTATTATAAGACTATTAATTCTTTCTTTAAAACATGATTTTATTATTATTTGTACTCCAGCAAGGTAGCCATAAGATATTTTATTTCTTTTTTCTTGTTTTAATTTTCCTAAGAATTCATTAATATTTCTTTTGGTTATTAAATTTAATTTTATTTTTCCATGTGTATGATTTACATCTATGGCTTTTTCTATTTCATGATATTCATTGATAACTAGCTTTTTTTTTTTTAAAGGCTGAACATACCATACTGAATATAATCTATTTTCTCCTGGAGGCTTAAGATTTAATTCTGCTTTATTTATTTTTCTAAATTTTTCCCAATCAAATTTTCCTTTTAAAGCATATCCTTCTATTCCTTCGTAAATTTCAGTTTCCACATCCTCAGTATTTTCAATTTTCATGATCTTTAGGGCTCTGATACCATTTGGGGGGGTTTATGCAAAAATACAAGATCAATATCGAATGTTTTGGACTTAATTAAGGTGGAAAGAGTTGATGGTGAAAATTTTAAATTTTAATTCCAAAGGAGGGTGTCGAATCCTAAATTAAAATTTTTGAGGACTAAAATAGAATTTATTTTATAGTTGAATGACTTGTTTTGAAATCATTTATATTGAGGGTATTTTAGGAATTTTAAAGCTTTAAAATAGTTAAAGGCCAAAATAAATAAATGACCTTGTTTTTTAGGCTATTTACAAGTATTTCCCCCTTGTTTCTCACACTGCCTCGTTTCTTCTTTTGGTGGGTGTTGTCTTTTATTTTTTTTGCTTTTTTTTTGATAACCGTGGATGTTCGAGCCGCTTGCGCGCACCTCGACTAATCCCACGGGGCCCTGAAGTTTACAGCCGTCTCTCACCTTAGTGGCCCTAAGGGGACTCGAACGGTGACCATTGGGGAGCAAACCCAAAACCTGACCAATTAAGCTACCCTTTAGGGTTAAAAGTTGTTCCTCACACCACTAGGACATTGAACAATACTCTAAAAGGGAAAAAAGGTGCAACACGAGGACTTCCCAGGGGGTCACCCATCCTAGTACTACTCTCGCCCAAGCACGCTTAACTTCAGAGTTCTGATGGGTTCCGATTCGTTAGTGTTGGTATGGTCGCACCCTCTTTTATTTTTTTGCTTGTGCCGTTTGAGGTTGGGTTTCATTGTTTCGGCATCCCTGGTTCGTGTCTCACAGGTTGTCTCCAAGGATTGGGTTGCTTCTCACAGGCCGCTTTTGGCATTGTCTGTGGATCGGATGTACTCTGGTTCTTGCTTTTCTTTGGGCTACATTTGGGTTGAGGTGTTTTTGGACTGAAGCTTGGTTAATAGTTGTTGGGCTATTGATTTGGGCAATTTTTTTAAGTGAATAAGTTGTATTTGATTTAGTGAATAGTTGTTGGGCTATTTTTTTGAATAATAGTTGAGCTGAATTGTTTTGATTGGAACATACAAAAATACCCTTAAAATCCAGGTCACAAGTCATTAGTCACAAGTTACAGCTCAGATCACAAGTTACACCGCATTGTTATTTTTTTATAATGATTGATAACATGATAAGGCTAATGTTTCACATTTTTGTTAATAGTCATAAGTTATTTTCAAATGGTCACGGCACAAGTCACAAAATATATTCACACTTTTGTTCATAATCTCATGTTATTTTCAAATGACCACAGCACATGTCACAGAATATTTTTGCACATGGCTCTGATTCTTGTTGATAGTCACATGTCTATTTTAAATAGTCACAGAACGGGTTACGAAATATTTTTGCACATGGCACAGGTCACGAAACATGGCCCAGGTCACGACATAGGTCACAACACAAAACTCAAGTCACAACATAGGTCACAGCATAGGTCACAGTACATGTCTTAGGTCATAGAGATTATACAGCACCACCTCACCACCATCACCGTCTTACATGCCCTAACCCTACTTCGCCGTTGCTACCACATTCGGCGACTCACCACAACCACCATCACCAACACAGCCTCACCAATCGACAACAAACAAAAAAACCACACAACACCGCCAACACCACCATCACATCACCACCATCATATCAAGAAAATCATTTATTTATTTTTTCTTCAATTTCATTTCTCCTTTAATATTCTTTGTAGTATTTTAATTATCCATTACTAGTATGGAGTGAATATGTATAGGAAACACTAATTTTTTTCACCTGATCTTCCCTGTAGCTTTTCAGCTATGGCATTCCAGTTATGCGGTCCATATCGTTCGACCAATTCACGAAGCTTCTCATCTCCAGCTGGTCTCCAGTACCCTCTGCTACACATCTGCTCTGGCTAACGATAAATTTCCAAAATAAAAAATAGAATATAAGATCACTCACTATCTTGAAACCCTAGCTAGTTATTCTAAACAACTAATATCAATTAGTTCTTCCCTGGAACAAAATAAAGAAATATTGCAGATCAAGGATGAAAATCGGTATTACATATATGATACAATGAAATTTTTGGGTGGAAAAGAAGTTTTTTTTGGCCGGTGGAGGCGAAGAAAACAGAGGGAGAAAAAAATGTACATGGTAAGGAAGGATTTAATTAGGGGAACATAATAAAGTGATTTCCGTTAGAAAGTGGACATACCAGCCCCTCTTATTGATGCAACTAACATTATAAGCACTTAGATCTTGAAGGGAGTAGACGGCTATGGCGACGGCGGAGAGGGAGGAGAAATGGAGGAGTCGGCTTGAAGAGAGAGGAGATGAGATTATAAAATTAGGGTTGTGAATTATAACGAAATTGATTAGGTTTTGATATTTAAAATAAAATTATATATATATATATATATATATATATATATATATATATATATATATATATATAATATGTATCTATATATAAAATATCTGATTTTTGAAAAAATAAATATCATATCTGATTTTAGAACTTGGATCTTGAAAAATAGGGATCCATGTAATTTTCACTTTGAAAAATCAAATGAAAAATTTTTAGGAAGTAAAAATACTGCATAAAATGAAAAAGTAACACAATGTCATTTTTTTAATAATTAGCATGTGCAACACCAGTAATCACGTTCTTAAAATAATCACCACGTTAAGGCCAATCCACATGCTGATTATATTAGAAAAATATAACATATTATTTCACTTTTTTTTTTATCTTCTTAAAAAGTAACAAAACATAAAAGGTGACAAAAAAAACTAAAAAATGTGACAAATTTAAAAAAGTGGCACAAATTAAAAGATGTTATACAGATTTAAAGTGACAATTAAAAAAAAGTGACAAATTTAAAAAATGTGACAATCTTTTCACGAAAAAAGTGATGAATTCAAAAAAGTGGCACAATTAGAAGAAGTTATGCAAATTTAAAAAGTGACATACGATAAAAATTAGTGATTAAAAGAAGTATCAAATATCACAATGAATTTTTGGGGGTGACCCGATACTAATCTCTCCATAATATTAAGCATCCAAGTAATTCTACATATCTATTATGTCTCCATTTGAATCACCTAGCTTGTGAGCTGTACATTTTTCAAACCCTTTCCATACTTCCCTTCCAATCTAGCTTGTTTAGCAGCTTTAATACTAGGAAGATTCCAGGGTCTCTTTTTCAAGTTAATTCTCCGTAGGCCATCTCAAGAAGGAAGTAGGGAGCATGTAAACGCCAACAAACAAAACACAACATACATCTAGCTGGAGAATTCATCTACAAAACCAGAAGGGGTGAACAAAATGACAGTTAATTCGCCGTTTTCTCATTAACAGAAGCCATTTTAAGAAACTCCACAAACCAAGGCACAGTTAATTGCATAGTTAATTCACTGCAAGTTAGTAAACAACACAAGCAAAAACCTTTTGTCAAACCACAGATAATTTTCACACTTGGGACAAACTTTATAGTTTAATAACAGAAGCCATTTCTTGTTTCTTTCTTATAGTCAAAAACCCAACAAACGCAGTTGATTTCTTCAATACTCCTTATCTCTAACACGAAACAACAATCAAATCGTACAAGTTTCAACTTGCATTCCATGCTAGGGCTTATCCATATAAAACATACAAAAAGTTATAACTGTAACTAAATACACCACTCCACATTCATCATAATTGTTCTTTAATATCTAAAACAACGCAACATTACCAATCTTGTCCCTTATTTTGCAGAAGAGGAGAAAGAAAAGAAGAATAGTTTTAAGCTCTAGAGAGATTACATAAATAAAGCATTGCCTGCATCTTAGAATTGTAAATGTTTTTCAATCTAAATGCTGAAATACTATGCAATAACCAAATCGGAATTCAAATTGCCCAAATTAATTCAAATGTATTAAAATCCAAATATCTACTAAAGGCTTAAAACAACTAACAGATGCTCACCGAAGCCCAGTTGATCCTTGTAGGTGGAGAAAGGCTCCTCTTACACCTTTCCTTGGAGTAATGTCCTTCACCAACTCTTCGTAAGCTTTCCTCTCTGCAACCTCTGCTAGCTTCTCCAACCTCACCTTTAATTCTACACTCTAAAATCAAAATTGTTTATGTCACTTTAAAGTGCAATAGCAAAATCATTTCAATACTTAAGTCAAGCTAGGTTTCAGATGTCGAAAAATCCACATGTAGAACTAACTTGCAGCTAAGGCGCAAGTACAATTTTAAGAAACTCCATAAACTGAGGAACATCTTCTTTGTTCATCTCATCAATTGGAGGTGGAATTCGACATAAAAAAGGGGTATGGCAGCATAATTGATGCATAAAATTCAGAAATGACCGTGAAAAAAGGATTAGAATAGCAACATGACATGAAACTCCAAACTCATAAAAATGGCTGCCACAACCCTATACACCCATCAAAATTAGGACATAGTATGGAAAATCCATATACACACAACACACATACAAAGCACAAAAATTCCCAAAACATCTAAATAAAATCAGAATAGTATCAATGTTTTCTTCACCTACAGTTCAAGTCTCTAATGGCGCCGATGCTTTATTCACCCATGGTTCGAGTCTCTAATGGTGGCGGCGCTGTTACTCGGTGTTGATTTTTGACAAAATTGGCTTCTTCTTCTTCAACATGGAAAGTTAGTGTTTTGTTATTTCAGCAAAATGACTTCTATTCATGGGTGTTAAAAGTTTAGTGAAAAAACAGTATTTCTCAATTTTTCTTTTTTTGGGCCGTACTGGGCCTAATTTTCCCATAATTTATTTGGTTGAAT
The DNA here is from genome assembly GCA_019097785.1 of Fraxinus excelsior. Lineage (NCBI taxonomy): Eukaryota > Viridiplantae > Streptophyta > Magnoliopsida > Lamiales > Oleaceae > Fraxinus > Fraxinus excelsior. The sequence continues at coordinate 19,959,466 of CM032635.1, read as the reverse complement.
TGGGATTAATCTCACGATCTCATCATGTCAATTGAGAAGAAGAAGTATGTTTGCTTCGCTTTATTGGGAAGCATTATTCTTCATGGGGTTTTCACTTTCAGTTATTGGTTAAAGGAAAGGTAATCTTTGGGGGACATATCGATGGAAGTCTCCCACCTCCTGATTAAGAGAAGGACAAGGAGATTTACCTTGCCCGAAAAAGTAAGGATTTTCGGATTGTAGTTGAATCATCGAATCGATTGATGCACATATTGCTCTTAATCTCAGGCCTTATAAGTCAACTCGTGCTATGTGAGAGTTCTTGAAGAAAGTTTATACTCAAAGCAACAATGATTGGAGATTTCAGTTGGAATTTGAATTGGCAAATTTTTCTCAAGACTCACGCTCCATTGAAGAATATTATTCTAGCTTTTCTAATCTTTGGACTGAATACATGGATGTCATTTATCCTTTAGTTTCACCCAATGATTTGAAGGTGGTACAAGCTATACATGAAGTTACCAAGAGGGATCAACTTCTCATTGGATAATTTGCGAAATGAATTTGAATCCATCCAATCCAATCTTATGAATCGCAAATCTCCTCCAACATTGGATGACATCTTGGGTGAGTTATTGAGGGAAGAGTAACGACTTATCACTCGTATATCTTTGGAGAAACAACAAAATCAAGTAACACTGGTTCCTGTTGCATATGTTGTTCAAGGGAAATTCAAACCTCGAAATATGTCTAGTGTGCAGTGTTACAGTTGTAAGGGGTTTGGTCACATGTCTCTTTAGTGTCCCTGAAAAGTATGTAATTTCTACTAGAAGACTGGACATGTCATCAAGAAGTGTCATAATCGTCCTCCACGTAAGACTAGAGCAGGTTATGCTGCTGCTGCCACCTTTGCCTCTAGTCTTGCTACTCTAGCTGCTTCCATTCAAGTTCTAGCCTCTCCTGAAAGTCCAAGATAAGCTAACCAGGAGGGAGGTGAATTGGTTATTGAAACTTTTTCGTTAATTACTAAATATTTTAAACTAATGAACATATAAATGATAGAGAAATAAACAAAACACACGTAAGCACGTAAATAAAACAATATAAGCTTGTACAAAGTGAAAATGTTAAGTAAAAGAGTTAGAGAGTGCAAACGATATAATATGGAGGTTCGATCCAATGTAATGATCTATGTCTCTCGTTACCAAGCTATTTAGCACGAGCAAGCATTTTTTCACTATGTTGATTGACTTATGGTGCAATCTAACCCTTTACGCTTTCGGTGACTTACAACTAATGAGCATCGATCCTTTTACAATGTTAAGCTTTCCGGGACCTCAACACGACCCACAATTCAAAATGAAATTACAGGAAAATCTTCTCTTATGATCAAACAATAGATTCAAAGTTGAGAACAAGAAGAGAAGAGGCAAACACTTCAATAGATGGAAATGAGTATAGCTCAAAGTGTTGGGTTGAAAAACTTTTCGAAGAATTAATGATTTTCACAAAATTAATCACTCAAAAGTTTTTCTAGAATTTACTGTATTTGATCTTCTAAAGATAAAGAATAATGCGGTTGTGATCAATAAAAGTCTCATTTTAATGCTCTAGAAAAGTTGTTGCAATTAAAAAGTGAGTGAAGTATTTATAGCACTCAAAATGGTCAAAACTCTGTCCATCCAGACAAGGCATCCGAACGTCCGGATCAATAAAAAAACTAGCCGTTTGAAGAATGTCGAATGGTAAAAAAGGTGACCATTGGAGGTCATCCGGACGTCCGGATGGGCATTTTGCCCTCAGACGTTTTCTTATGTGATTTTTCGTTTAATACAATTTTTTGAAGTACTTTCTCACGTATTATTTTCAAAGTATTTGCCTTGATAAAGATTTTATGCAATCATTTGATTTTGAAAATAATTTTTCTTATGCATAAAAATTCACTTTGAGCTCTTAGTAATTATTTGCCAAGTATTGAAGCATTTTACCTTTACATGAATGTGAAAAAGCCTAAGTACTATGTTTTGAACATCTTGATTTGCATCGCTTGATCGTACTTCGACTTTTATCTCGATCCCCGTTGAGGCGTGTTTTTCAATATTGTTCTTCATAGCTTCGATTGATCAATTTTGTTTCAACATCGATCTTCGTACGCAAATTACTTGACCTTGAACTTCATGTCATCAATTCTATGCAATAATCACTATAGACACTCAAAATCAATTTGTTAGAAATAGAAACAATTTATTTGTAATAATCAAAACGAGACATCAACCATAGGTCAATAATTTCTCCTTTTTTTATGACAAACAAGAGATAATTTGCAATATAAGTATCGGACAAATTGTTGTATGTTCCCCCTGTCAATGTACGTAATGATAAAACAAGTTGATATAAGGCTTAGACGAATGTTCCCCCGATCGACATGCATCCATTTAATGTTCCCCGTATCGACATGCCATATGTTTGTCGTACATAATCATGCATAATTATCAAAAGGTAGAGTTGAAGGGCCGGATGTAGCGTCAAATCCCTTAGTTCTAGCCACCCATCGCCTTTGATCCTTTACTACTCTCATCTGTTTGAGGGTTTGAATGTTAATAACATCGGTAGCGCATGGTTTAATAAATGTTTCACCCTCAATCAGAATGTCGAAGTGCTGAAATATTTTTGTTAGAAGCATCCCGTATAGTAGTGCTTTAGTGTGACGTGATGCATGCACAATGTTCATAACGCCTACAGCAATAGTAGGAAAATTCAATTTTTGCCCAACCAAAATGGAGTCTAAAAGAAAGAGATAGTTACTCACTTCGTCCCGGTGACCTTTTCGTAGAAGAATAATGTTGGCAATAATGTTTTGCAAGATTTTACAAGGAAGACTTAATTGGTTGGCGCTAATTTTGGTGATATTCTCGAGATTCTTCCCAGTGACCCGACGACACGCCTCAGAGGGATTATAGCCATCGAGTGTAGGAAGTGCTTTGTCAACAAAAATTAGTAGGTCACATGGTTGGAGCTCGAGAAGCTCACAAATGAATACTTTCGTGATTTTTGATACGAACATTTTTAAGAAAACATATAATCGTGTCGGAACGAGGGTCAAAATGCATGTTCATGTAAAAATCTTTCATGAGGCGTGGGTATGGGTGTTCTTCCAAGGTACACGCGGATACCCATCCCATTTTTTCAAAATATTCTTCAATATGAAAAGCGGGAACTTCAATAGAAAAATCAGCAAAATCGATGCTCTTACCGATGATAATGAGTGACTTTTCAAAGGGATTCGATGGCGCCTCGGGTTCCAACTCCATGTCTTTCTCAGAGATGGTGAAGGATGTCTCTCAGTTTCTTCATTCTTTTACCTTGTTGGGAGCCCGAAATTGTAGAATTTGAGGAGAAAAACTCGAACTCAAGGAGTAGGGTTTGAGTCACGTTGCTAAAATCACAAACAAAATGAATTTTAGTGTGAAATATGGATAGGTAGTGATTGGGTGATGGGTTTTCATAGTTTAATTTGAGAAATTTGTGGAGAACTCATAGTATTCAACTAGGGCTTTGAATGAAAGGAAAATTGGGCGATTTTGAAGCGGGTTTTGTGAGAAACTTTGAGATTTGTGGTAAAATCTTATGGATTTTGCAATAAAAAGAGAATTGGAGTGAATGATTGCTGTTTTTGAGTGGGTGTAGGAAGAGGATGAAGAAGTGGAAAGAAAATGCTGAAAAGCAATTTAAAGAACCTTAGATCCAACGATCCAAACGTTCAGATCATTATCCGAACGTCCGGACCGAACGAATTAGAGGTTTGTCTAGATGGCCTATTTTGAAATTTCTCAAAAGTTTTGTTTAATTTTGCACATCAATTTAATCAATAATACCTAGTCCTCCTAGTCCTCTTCTAATATGTGAGAAACAGTCTAGAGCGAGAGGTTTAGTGAAGATGTCGACCAATTGATTTCCCCTATCGACGAATTCAAATAAGATATCTCCCTTTTAAACATGATCCCGAAGAAAATGATGTCGTATTTCAATATGCTTAGTTCTAGAGTGCAAAACGGGATTTTTGGACAAATTAATGGTACTAGTATTATCACACATAATAGGAACATGATCGTAGGATAAATGATAATCTTTTAAAGTTTATTTCATCCAAAGTACTTGTGCACAACAACTTGCCGTCGAGAAATATTCGGCCTCGGCCGTAGATAATGCTACCGAATTTTGTTTCTTACTAAACTATGATAATGGAGCAAAGCCTAGAAAGTGACAAGCTCCACTAGTACTTTTACGATCCATTTGACATCCAGCCCAATTGGCGTCCGAATAGCTAAGTAAATCAATGTGAGTATTTTTCGGATATCAAAGTCCTAAGGTTCGAGTCCCACTAAGATATCTAAAAATTCTTTTCACGACTTTAAGATGAGATTCCTTAGGATTTGATTGAAAATGAGCACACAAGCATACACTAAACGTAATATCGGGTTTACTTGTGGTTAAGTAAAGAAGGGATCCATTTGGTGACGTCAACGGAAATTCCTTGATCATCCTTGTCGAGCTTTGAGGATGTGCTCATTGGAGTGCTCATAGCTTATAAATCACTCATTTCAAACCTCTTCAACTTGTCTAATATATACTTACTTTGATTGATGAATATGCCATGACATGATTGCTTAATTTGAAGTCCGAGAAAGAACTTAAGTTCTCCCATCATGCTCATTTTAAATTCATTGCTCATGTTTTTGAAAATTCTTCACATAGATGAATATTTGTTGCTCCAAAAATAATGTCATCCACATAAATTTGAACAATGCGCATGTCTTCTTTATGGGTTTTAATGAAAAGAGTAGTATCCGTCTTACTAATAGAGAAGATATTTGAGAGTACAAATTTGCTCAAACATTCATACCAAGCTCGAGGAGCTTGTTTTAGACCATAGAAAGCTCTTCTAAGTTTAAAAATATGGTTTGGAAATTTATGATTTGTAAAGCTGGGTGGTTGTTCGATGAATACTTCTTCTTGAATGAAGCCATTTAAAAATGCACTTTTAACATTCATTTGGTAAAGAATAAATTTTTTGTGACATGCAAATGCAAGAAGCATGCGAATTGATTCCAACCTAGCAACCAGTACAAATGTTTCTTCATAATCAATACCTTCTTCTTGATTGTAACCTTATGCTACTAATTTATCCTTGTTACGCACAATGATTCAATTTTCATCTCTTTTGTTTTGAAAACCCATTTAGACGGTTTGATTTGTTGGTTTAGCGACTAAGTCCCAAACATGGTTTCGTTCAAATTGATTTAGTTCCTTTTGCATCGCTAGAATCCAAACTTCATCAAACTCAGCTTCTTTAAAATTTTTGGGTTCAATTTGTGAAATGAATGCACAACTACCAAGATGATTTCTAAAAGAAGTTCTAGTAGTGATACCTCTTGATGGATCGCCGATTATTAACTCCTTTGGATGAGAGGAAATGAACTTCCGTTCTTTTGGCATTGTGGAGTCGTCTTGAGTTTTAGTTACCATTTCTTCACTTTCTTGGTTGTTGGGCTCCTTCAATTGTTCTTCTTTTGATGCTTCTTTGTCTTGAATGTTTATTTGTTCGAATGGAGTTTCCAAACCTACATCATCATCAATACATTTCTCTTGACCAAGAAGATTAGTTTCATCAAAAGTAACATGCATGGATTATTCAGCGACTAGAGTTCTTTTGTTGAAAACTCTATAAGCTTTACTAGTCGATGAACATCCAAGAAAAATCCCAACATCGGATTTTAAGTCAAATTTTCTCAAATTGTTTTTTGTGTTTAAAATAAAACATTTACAATCGAAGACTTTGAAGTAGCTAATATTGGGAATTCTATTTTTTCAAAGTTCATAAGGAGTTTTATTTTTTTACTACTTACCCAGACTCTATTTATGATATAGCATGCGGTGTTGACGGCTTCGGCCCAAAAATATTTAGGTAAATTATTTTCATTTAGCATGATTCGAGCTATTTTTTGTAATGTACGATTCTTTTTCTCTACTACACCATTTTGTTTAGGAGTTCTAGAAGTTGAGAAATTATGTTCATATCCATTATCGTTACAAAAATCATCGAAAGCAAGATTGTCAAATTTTCCACCATGGTCGCTCTAATAGTGGTAATAGTATGACCTTTCTCATTCTTAACTTTCATACAAAAATGTTTGAAGGCCTTTAAGGCTTCATCTTTTGCATTTAGAAATATAACTCATGTAAATCTTGAAAAATCATCAACGATAACGAAGGCGTAATGTTTACCGCCTAAGCTAGCCATTCTTAATGGTCCAAATAGATTCATGTGGAGAAGTTGCAATGGCTTTGTGGATGAAGAGAAAATATTCGGTTTAAAAGAGCTCTTAACTTGCTTTCCAAGTTGACAAGCATCGCAAATTTTACCTTTTTCAAACTTTAAATTTGGCAATCCTTTCACAATTTTTTTTTTTTGAAATTTTTGAAATAAGGTCTATGTTTACATGTCCTAGCCTTCTATGCCAAAGCCATGTTTCATCTTTTAATGGGAGTAAGTAGTGTTCACTATTTTCATGTTCAATATTTATGATATAAATATTCTTATTTTGGCTTCTTATGAAAATTACCTCTTTTGATGTAGCATTCTTAATTAGGTATTTGGAAGAATCAAATTTTATATTGTAACATTTATCACATAATTAACTAATACTTAGTAAGTTATGTTTGAGGTTATCGACTAATAAAACATTTTGAATTGAGAGGGATGAATGATTACCAATGTTTCTGATTCCAATAATTTTCCCCTTTGCATTGTCTCCGAAAGTTTCATGACATCCATTCTTTCTTTTGAAACTTGAAAGCAATGATCGATCTCCGGTCATGTGCTTCGAACATCCACTGTCCAAGAACCATTTGGTTTTGATTTTTTTTTTCGGTACATACAAAAATAATTTAATTTTTGATTTTTGGTACCCATACAAACTTGGGTCCTTGGTAGTTAGTTTTTGAGGATTCTTTAATCCACTTATTTTTGTTTTCAAAATATAATTTCTTTTTAGATAAACAATTAAAAGAAACATGTCCGATTTTATTACAAAAAGTACAAGTGTTTGAAGCCTTAACAAACATGTTTTTAAGATATTTTTGTTTCAATAAGGGTTTGAATCTGATTCCCCCTTTGTCAAATACACATTTTTTTAATTTTTGAGTGTTAAATCAAAATTTTTCTTACACTTGGTGAATTTATTAACGATTTTTGTCAAATTTTCAACACTTTCTTTTAGGGAAGTGTTCTCCTTAACCAATATATCATAATCAAGATTTTCTTTTGATTTTTCCAAAGTTTTCTTTAATTCATCTTTCAATAAAGAATTTTTCTTTTTAAAAATAAAGTGACTCAAGGCAAGTTTTTCAAAATTTTCAAGCAATTCATCATAAGAATTTACGTAATTCATCATAAGAAGATTTCTCCTTTGTACTAACCTCATCTTCAAGGGCGATGAAGTACATGTTAGCGATTTCATCTTGATCATCGCTTTCATTTTGATCTTCATTATCACTATCATTTCAAGTAGTTTGAAGTGCTTTTTCTCGAAACTTTTCTTTTTGTTTGGGTACTCGGTTCTCTTGTGCGGTTTGTCACATTCGTAGCAAATAATTTTCTTGCTCTTTTCTTCTCCTTTGTCGTTTTTTCTTTGAAACTTTCTATTATTTCGAAATCCTCTCCATATCTTGACGAGAAGAACTAGATCATCGAGCTCTTCATCACTCAAATTGCCAGTTGGTTTTCTTCATCAATCGTCGATTTTAGAGCAAGTTGTCGTTTAGGAGCTTTTTTTTATTCCTCTTTGCTCTTCTTTCCTTGATCTCAGCATTGTTGAGCTCATATGTATCCTTTGCATTTTCTATAAGCATCTATATGGGGCTCCATTCCTCCGAAAGTGACCTAAGCATTTTGCTCACAAGTTCACCATTAGTATATTTTTGATCGAAGCCTTTTAGGCTATTCACAATGTTGATAAAGCGAGTAATCATATTAACAATGGGCTCATCTTGCTGAAGAAGTTTTCAAATTCTTTAACCAACATATTTATTTTTGTTTCCTTAACCTTATTCGTTCCAACATAAGTGACTTTAAGAGCATGCCAAATTTCATGAGCCAAATCACATGTACTAATTCTATTGAATTCATTTCTATCTAGAGCACAATAGAGCAAATTCTTGGCCTTAACATTTAATGACTATCTTTTTCATCGTATTCCTCTCTCGATTTAGGAATACTTTGATCGGATTAATCGTCAATCTTAATAGTCTTTATGTTAGCCCAATAATAACTAACCGAGGGGGGAGGGGGGGGGGTTGAATTGGTTTTTGAAACTTTTTCGACACTTAGTCTCAAAACAATTCAATACTCAAGATATAAATGCAAAGTGTAATAAGAGAGATAAATATACAAACTCGATAACTTAATTCAAGTATGAATATAGCACAATATAAATGACAATGTAAAGCAAAGTGCAATAATATAAAGATAACAAACTAATTTAATGGGGTTCGATACACAATGTGTTCTACATCCCCGTTACCAAGCTCTCCGTCACGAGCAATACCAAATGCACTATAATGGTAACTTACAACAAGGAGCACTTATCCTTAGGTAACTTACAACAAGGAGCACTTATCCTTAGGTGACTTACAACAAGGAGCACCTATCCTTAAGTGACTTACAACAAGGAGTACTTATCCTTACAATTGAGTTTTCATAAAACTCTCGAAACCGTCAAAATGTAAGTGATAATTTTACAATTGAAGAAACTCTCTTAACCAATGATATAATCAAGTTAAGTATTAAAGACTTAGGTAAGCACTTCAATAGATAGCAAATAATAACGCTCAAGTGTTTTTATTGTAAACTTTGATGAATGATGAATAATGAAATAGTTTGTATCTTTGTATCAAAGTCTTTCAACCAATGATCTCTCTTAACAAATAATACAAGTTAATTATGAAGAAAGATTTTACACTTTAATAAAAGTGTTGGCAAAGAAAACATTTATCAAGAATTGAATGATCGAGAAGTTTCTTTGTAAAATAGAATTCTTGATAAAATAGATGAAACTAGTTTTGATCAATCAAGAAATTCTTTGTATCAAAGTTTTCAACCAATGATCTCTCTTAACAAATAATACAAGTTAAGTATGAAGAGAGATTTACACTTAAATCAAAGTGTTGACAAAGAAAACTTTTATCAAGAATGAAGAATAGATGAAATTATGAAAAGTTCTTTGCAAAATGGAATTCTTGATAGGATGGATGAAATAGGTAGGAATAATTAATTATTTTTTTTTTTTTTTGTAATAAATGAAATAGAATAAATAATCAAGTAAACTCAATGATTTTCAATAAATAAGCTCCCTAAAGAAATTGATATTTATAGAGCAAAATAGAAGGCTACAGACACTTTCGGTCGACCAAAATTTTTGGTTGATCAAAATATAGCCGTTGCAAATCAAACCGTTGAATTTTCGGTTGACCGAAACAGCAACTTTCGGTCGACCGAAGTCAATCGGTTGACTTTTTTTTTTTTTTTTTGAAAATTGCCTTTTCAAAATCTATTTCATATTATGAATAAAAAGTATTTTTTATGCAAGTGATGAATTATGAAAATAATTTGAGTTTTATGCACTTGTTAAAAACCGATAACTATACAATTAAGTTCTGATAAACAACTTCTAACTTTTATTCTTCAAAATTCTTGTTCTTGTCTTTCTTTTGACTTGTATCTTGATTTGCGTCTTTTGTGAATCTTCAAGTTTCAATTCGATCGTCGCATGCAAATCTCTATCGTCTCGTATGCAAACTTTCACTTTGATCATCATTTCGAGTCCGATTTATGATGTGTTGATTTTGACAATTCTTGATTGATTTTAACATTGAACTATCATCACTCAAAATCAAATGTTTGTAAATAAAATGGCTTGTTTGTTATATAATCAAAACATTAAGGTTATAATCAACCATATGTCAACACTTTGTAGGCACATAGGGACCATATTCAATTATTTCTCAAATGTTATAATCGATAGATTGAACATAAATCATCATTCTAGCCTTCTAATAATTGTAATGTGTGCCATCAAAGAAAGGAGGTCGGTTTGTAGAGTGCCCGTCAAGATTTTGAAAATCGGCCATAACTTAAGATTGTGAAATCTTAAAGAGGCGAGTACCGAGTTCTGATACCAATTGGAAGCCCAATATAAGCTATCCAAGAGTGGGGTGAATTGGTTATTGAAACTTTTTCATTAATTGCTCAAAACTTAAACTAATGAACATACAAATGATAGAGAAATAAACTAAACACAAGTAAGCACGTAAATGAAACAATATAAGCTTGTACAAAGTGAAAACGTTAAGTAAAAGGGTTAGATATTGCAAACAATATAATATGGACGTTCGATTCAATGCAATGATCTACGTTCCCCGTTACCAAGCTCTCCGGTACGAGCAAGACCTTTTTCACCATGTAGATCGACTTATGGGGCAATCCAACCCTTTACAATGCTTCCGATAACTTACAACCAAGGAGCACCGATCCTTTTACAATGTTGAGCTTTCCGGGACCTCAACATGACCCACAATTCAAAATGAAATTACAAGGGAAATATTCTCTTCTTATCGAACAATAGATTCAAAGTTGAGAACAAGAAGAGAAGAGGCAAATACTTCAATAGATGGCAATGAGTATAACTCAAATTGTTGTGTTGAAAAACTTTTCGAAGAATTAAGGATTTTCACAAAATAAATTACTCAAAATTTTTTTTCCTAGAATTTAATGTTTTTGATCTTCTAAAGATAAAGAATAATGTGGTTGTGATCAATAAAAGTCTAACTTTAATGATTTAGAAAAGTTGTTGCAAATAAAAAGTAAGAGGTATTTACAGCACTCAAACTGGTCAAAACTCTGTCCTTTCGGGCAAGGCATTCAGACGTCCGGATCAATAAAAAAAATTAGCCGTTTGAAGAATGTCAGAATGGTCAAAAAAGGTGACTGTTGGAGGTCAAAAATTAGCCGTTTGATACAATTTCTTGAAGTACACTCTCACGTATTATTTTCAAGGTAAGTTGCTTGATAAAGATTTTATGCAATCATTTGATTTTGAAAATAATTTTTCTTATGCATAAAAATTCACTTTGAACTCTTAGTAATTATTTGTCAAGTATTGAAGCATTTTACCTTTACATGAATGTGAAAACGCTTAAGTACTATGTTTTGAACATCTTGATGTGCATTGCTTGGCTGTACTTCGACTTTTGTCTCGATCCCCGTTGAGGCGGGTTTTTCAGTATTGTTCTTCATAGTCTCGATTGATCAATTTTGTTTCCACATCGATCTTCGTATGCAAATTACTTGACCTCGAACTTCGTGTCATCTATTCTATGCAATAATCACTATAGACACTCGAAATGAATTTGTCAAAAATAGAAACAATTTGTTTGTGATAATCAAAACGAGACGTCAACTATAGGTCAACATCTCCTAGTCCTTCCCAAAACTCCATCACTCATGAGATGATCCAACAAATAGTTATTTCTGCTTTATGTGCCTTGGGAGTTTCAGGTAATCCAACAACTCTTCTTTCTGCTTGGCTATTATATTCAGGTACTTCTAACCATATAACTAATGATCCTATGTTACTTAGTAACCTTGGACCATACCGATCTCTCCATATAAACACTACGGATGGTAACTTTCTCCATATCTCTACCATAGGTTTTAGATAGGAGATTATTTAATAAGCTAGGATAAAACCTTAGACAAATCTAGTGATAACAATTGTACCATATCTTGTTCTCCTTCTGGTTGTCTTGTGCAGGATTAGGTGCTCGGGAGTATGATCGTGAGGGGACGTAAGGAGGGACGCTTATTTTCTATTTTACCGAAACTCGTTTCGTCTTTCCTATTGTTTGTAATTCTGCTATTTTTGATATTTTTTATTGGTATAAGAATTGGGACATCCTAATTCTAATGTGTTACAATACTTGTTAAACTCTAATTTGCTTGATAATAAGAATTCTACTTCAATTTCATCTATTTCTCTTGATTGTGCCTCATGTAAACTTGCTATAAGAGTAAACATTTATTCTCTTCTCACGTTTCTCACGCTTCGCATATATTTGATATTGTTCATGGCAATGTATGGGGATCTTGCACTCGTGGTATCCCATGCACATTATAAATATTTTGTAACTTTTATTGATAACTATAGCCGCTTTACATAGATTTATTTTCTCTATACAAAGAGTGAGTCTTTCTTCGTCTTTCAAGCTTTTCTTACTCTAATTGAGAAACAATTTTCCTCCACAATCAAGATTTTACGACCTGATTCAGGGATGAATATATGTCTAATGAGTTTCAATCAATCTTACAGACCAGAAGTATTATCTCTCAGCGATCTTGTCCTTCACTCCTCAACAAAACAGGGTAGCAGAATGCAAGAATCGTCACCTTCTGACATGGTTAGAGCTCTTCAGATTGAGTCTTTTATTCCATCTCTTTTTTGCGTGAAGCCTTATCTAATGTTCTTCATATCATTAATTGGTTATCATCTCTCACTCTTAATGATGTTTTTTTTTTCATTTTATAAGCTCTTTGGACATCATCCTATATATTCTCAACTCCGTCCCTTTGGCTGTATTTGTTTTGTCCATTTACCACCAAAAGAAATGACAAAATTCACATCACAATCGGTCAAGTATGATTTTCTATATGTCTGTTATGATCCTAAGACTCATAGTATTAGAATCTCTCGTAATGTCGTTTTCTTCACATTAGAAATTGTTATTTCTTATACTTTGTTCCCCGTCTTGCCTGATTTCTCTACAAAATCTTCTTGATACAAGCAAGGTCTAATCTACACTCGCAAACATTCTACACCAGAGCCTCTATATCAGAAGACCGTCTTCTTAAACCCTTTTGATTCTCCATCTACAACATTAAATCCTTCATTTGATGATCATTCATCTTCTGTCACTTTTCATCGCACTTCCCGTATTCCTCGACATCAAGATAGGTATGATTTTTCCTCTCATAGCTTTCTGTCTATTACCCTTAACTTAGTTTCTATCCCTTTCTCCTATATATAGGCTATGGAACATGAGTGTTGGAAACATATAATGAATGCAGAGCTTGAGAACTTTGAGTAAATGAGTATATTCAATCAAAAATTGTTCTGATGGTTTTCTTGAGCGCTAAAAGACACTATTAATGCTTTGGGTAATAATCAAGAGAATGGGATAAATTATAATGAGACATTTGCTCTCATGGCTAAAATGACCATTGTAGGCGTCTTGTTATCACTTGCTGCTTCCAGTCTTGGTGTACCGCACCTTTACTTAAGCCCCTTAACCCTATCGCAGCCGCAGTTTGCCCAACTTCGATCGCACATTGTAAATATTAGTTTAAGTTTGAGTTGTAATTTCATTTCTATTGTAATAGTTTCTTTAAATTGTAAAATAACAAGAAATTGGAAAAGTTAATATGATTCTTCGACATTTAAACGTCTACTCCCATCACTTAGATTTTTGTTCCGAATGCTATGATAGGAGGTATTAGTCTTTTGAATGTCTTTCAAGCTTTCTAGTGTTCGTCCTTTACACTAGCCATTGTAATTTTTTGCCAATATTAATTTGACCACAGCCATGGGAATCGTCGAATATCTAAGTGACAATCAACCGGAATTGAGAAAAGATCGACCTTCGGGAAATAGTCAATCTGTTGGAGTTGGAAACATGCCTTACAAACCCAGCTCGAACTTAAATGGGGGAGAGTGTACTTAGAACAAGGGAGGAGCCTATCAAGGCACCCGTCAAAGAACTTCAAAGGAAACTATAACGGTAGCAACAGTAACAACTGGAACAAAGGAAAAGCAATGGAGGGCAGATGTGATATCGTTCCTAAATTGATGTGTTTTTTATGTGAAGGACCCCATCGGGTGGTGGAGTGTGTTCAGAAATAGATAGTGAATGCATATTGTCAACTAGCGAGTGGCGAAACAAGTTCAAAGCAAGATGCCCCACAAACTAGTTGTCATGGTAAGACTGACTTCGAAGAAGATGAGGATGTAGTTGTGACACCCAGTACTTAAGGTTCGAGTGTCACGTACTAAACATAATAACCTATACCCATGTTAATGAAAAATTTTAAATAAATTTGAACATGCTGACCTGAAATTATTTTTTACATATGCGAACTCTACGCAGTCACGATTGGTTGGGGTAGCCAGTTTAAATATTTTTATAAAATTCATCCCAACTTCGTTTTCTATAAAATCTTGGCATTAGAAAGATGTTTTCAAGTAGTTTCCTATGTTAAAATATGGAAAATTTCAAAGATTATATGTTATAGACGTTTTACCAAAAACAATGAGGTACTGCACAGAAACTTCAGATTTACCTTTCGACACTTAAAAAATTTATATCTTGTGTCACACATATTCAAATTGAGTGATTTTTATGCTCATGTAAAGAAGACTCAAAGATGGATATTACAGTATTTTTAGAGTCTCAAATGGCTGTCTTTAGAGTTCGTAATTGTACTCTCAATTGATCTTAAGAATCTATCCAGATTGTCTCTTTTACCATTTCAGGAAAAAAGTATATAAAAATGTCTTTAAGTACAACATGAAAGATGTGATTACAAAATATACTTCCAGTATCATACCATGCCTTATACATGCTTATATTTAATACCACCAGAAAAACATAAGGAAAACAATCTTTGAGCAAAACATACGGAAAGGAAATTTCGATACAAAATAACTTTGTCCCATCATTGAGTACACCGACTGACTTCCACCAACTCAACTCAACGATCATGGATCTGAAAATTTAATATAAATACTATGAGTATAAAGAATACTCAGTAAGATACCATGCTCAAATTTAACATATTAATACTACACAAAAGAAAGCATTCAAACACATACTTGCACATTCCGGCTTGCCGGTGCCCTTCGGACTTGTCCTAAGGTATAAATAGATATCTAACTTTGTGGACCAACAACATCTTCATATTATGGTTTTCATGCATAGCTTAAGCATAAATATTACCATGAAATCTTACCACTTGAGCATAGAAAGTATCTTACCTTAAAACTTGGGTTTGAAAAATGTACTTGAAAGTGCTAGCCTTTGCTCTTCTCCTTCTATTCCTACTCTATCTTTTTCTCTTTACCTTCCTTCACTAACTCTTGCTATTTATTTTTCTTTGAAAGAAATTTTTGGTTGCAAAGATATTTGAAGGAAACCTTTCTTAATTATTTATAGGTAAGGAAAACCTATGGACTAAGTAAGGTGTAAAGGGTTACTATCTATCAAGTTAAAGTTTGGTTCCTACATCTACACGTGAGTTGCATGGATGCACTTCATAAATTTAACTAAACACCTCATGCTTAAGTTAAACACTTCATGTTTTTTATACTAGGAAAAATTACTCCAGTATAAAGATAGCTTGCAACTAGTTGACACTACATGCTTGCTTGTTACTACAAAGATAAACACCTCACGTTTGAATATTAAACATTAAACACCTCATGCTTGCTTGTTATTTCACTACAAAGATAAACACCTCATGTTTGCTTAACACCTCATGCTTGAATATTAAATACCAAACACCTCATGCTTGCTTGTTACTTCACTACAAAGATAAGCACCTCATGTTTGCTTAACACCTCATGCTTGAATATTAAATACCAAACACCTCATGCTTGCTTGTTACTTCACTACAAAGATAAACACCTCATGTTTGCTTAACACCTCATGCGTGAATATTAAACATTAAACATCTCATGCTTGCTTGTTACTTCACTACTACAAAGATAAACGCCTCGTGCTTGAATATTAATCCCAAAAAACCTAATAACTAATTTTGGCAAACTTTTAATCAACCAACAATGAAAACTTGGCAATCACTAATAATCTAGGCCATGTAAAATTTTGAAAAGTTAAATTATCATACTAAAAATTAAATGAGCAAGTTAAACGAGCATAAAATTTCGGAGTATTATATCATTGTAATACCCAGATCATGAAAGGTTAAAAAGATTTAATAGGTACTACTCATACCAATAAGGTGCACCTTCTTTTCCGAAAGTCCATCCTTAGAAACTCCACAATTAAGCGTGCTTGGCTTGGAGCAATTTTATGATGGGTGACCCATTGGGAAGATTTTTCGGGGAGCATGTGAGTGGGGACTAAGTATGCTGAAAAGACCTATGTTGGTACGGTGGGGACAGTACGTCGTCGATCTAACAACCAGTAGGACCCAAGTCGTTACAATAGTTGTTACATTCTCACATCGATGCAATACACTATCGCATCGAGCTACTAAAAAGGATGATGTTCCCTCGAAAGATCTAAAGATGGAGGAATCAAAGGCTCACATCTGTGGGGTAAAAGGCCTAATGAACATTGATGTCAAGATCAATATAAAGCCAATAAGGCTATGGTGAATGCTGGTGCTACCCACAACTATCTCGCAAGTAACGAACTAGACCGACTCGAACTTTTCTAGAAAAAGGTAGTGGAAAAGTTAAGCTAATCAACTCTATTGCTCAACCAATAGTTCGATTAGAGAAATTCGTGTCAATCAAAGCAGGCCTTTTCAAAGGAATAATCAATTTGTTGGCAGTTCAGATGGATGATTTCAAGCTAATTATGGGATTGGAATTTCTTCGAGATACTAAGACAGCAGTGTTGCCATATTCCGACTCGTTAATGATGATGGGTAGTAAACCGTACGTCATCCCCACACAAGCTTGGAAATTAGGCGAGTAGAGTATCTCGGCCATGCAATTTAGTAAGGGTTTCAAAACGAATAAACCTTCAGTTTTGTGCACTCTAGGAATATAGGAGATTAAAGAGGCAACTGATCCAATCCCAAAACCTATCAAAAGGCTTATTAAGGAATTTGAGGACATCATGCTGGATGAATTACCAAAAAAATTGCCACCCAGAAGGGCAATTGGTCCTGAGATTGAACTTATTCTATGGGTCAAACCTTCTGCCAGGTCACCCTATCGTATAACTCATCTGGAGCTTGAAGAGCTTCGAAAATAGTTGGGAGAAATGTTGGAAAGTGGGATTATCGTGCCAGCGAAATCACCATATGAAGCTCCCATGTTGTTTCAGAAAAAAACCGATGGTTCTCTTAGAATGTATTGTGACTATCAAGCCTTGAATAAGATTACTGTGAAGAATAGTTATCCTATTCCACTGGTTGTAGATTACTTCGATCGACTGAGCCGGGCAAAATACTATACAAAGATTGATCTCAAGTTCGGATACTGGCAAATTCGGATCAAAGAAGAAGATGAAGCAAAAACTACGGTGGTAACAAGATATGGAGCCTTTGAATTTAAAGTGATGAATTTTGGTTAGACAAATGCTCCAACAACATTTTGTACAATGATGAATTAGATACTTCGCGGGTTCTTGGATGACTTTGTGGTGGTATACTTGGACGACATAGTCATCTATATAGCAAGACATTGGAAGAACATTTGCAGCATTTGAGGCAGGTTGTCGATCAGCTATGAGAGAACGAACTCTATGGCAAACTGTCCAAATGCTCATTCGCTCAGACGTTTATCAGTTTCTTGGGCTACATCATCGAGCAAGGCAAAATATACTTGGATATGAAGAAGGTTACAGCATCAGGGATTGACAACCACCAAAGAATTTCCAAGATGTGTGATCATTCCTCGGGTTATATAATTATTATTGATGATTTGTGAAAGGATATTTAGAAATTGCATTACCACTTACTGAGTTAACAAAGAAGGATAAGGATATTGAGATTGGTCATCCCAATGCTAAAGTGCTTTCGAGAGGTTGAAGAAATCTATATGGGCAAACTCGGTGTTAGCCTTACCAAATATGACTAAACCTTTCGAAGTACATACCGATGCTTAGGACTTTGCACTTGGTGGAGTCCTTATACAAGAAGGACATTCGACAGCGTATGAGAGCTGAAAGCTAAATCAAGCAGAACATCGTTACTCGACACACGAAAAGGAGTTGTTGTCGGTAGTCCATTGACTTAGGGAATGGTGTCACTATTTGCTTGGATCTTCATTTATTGTAAAGACAGATAACACTGCGTTTAGTCACTTCATGTCACAACCGAAACTATCAAGCAAACAGGCTCGTTGGCAGGAGCTTCTTTTAAAGTTTAATTTTATGCTAGAGTATTGTCCTGAATCTAGAAATCATGTTGCTAATACTCTCAATCGTCGTGCCGACTTGGCCACCATTTGCTCTATGGTTGCTCTTTTAGGGAACACAGTTACAATAAACACAAAGGACCAAATTCGAGCACTTTTGGATAAAGATCTGGCTACTCAATATTTAGTTGACCTCATCAAGCAGGGAAAAACTCTACAGTTTTGGCTCGATGTGGGCTAGTGAAGACTAATGGAAACCGCCTTTATGTTCCTAAGGGCGGAGATTTGAGAAAATCTTTAATCACGGAATGCTACAACGCAGTTTGGGCAGGGCATCCTGGGGAGGAACACACTTTTGCACTACTACAACTTGTGTACTATTGGCCTCAAATGCGGGACGACATTGCAATTTATGTGAAAATCTATCTTATTTGTCAACAAGATAAGTCAGATCATCAGAAAAAAGGCAGACTTGCTTAGGGCTGGACAAAAGGTCCGAACCGAACCTAACCGACGGGTTTTCTTAAATTAAAAACCCGAACAGGTATCCGAATCGAGAACCGGTGGGTTCGGTTCGGTTCTCGGTTCTAGACCAAGAACCGAGTAAGAACCGAATTTTTTTTTGACAATTGGGCATTTGAGCTTCAAGTATATTGAATATAACCCAAACCGACCAATATAAAAAAATTGAAAAAAAAACCACTAAATATAAAAGTGCTGTCCCTAGAATTTTCGGTCTTCTCTTCTTCAAAACCGACCAACATGAAAAAAAATTGCAGAAAAAAAGCCACTAAATATAAAAGGAAAATAGCCCTAGAATTTTCGGTCTTCTCTTCTTCTTCTCTCTCCAATCCATTCCCGCCGCACAACATGTTTCTCGTTCAGTCATGAGTAATTTTCTCTCAATTTGAAGAAATCCTCTTCCTTCTAGTTCCTACACTAAGCTGGAGTACTCTCGTATTTATTCTTTTCATATTTAAGAGACGTGAGATTTTACCCTCTTAACGCTGACAGTGCTTTCGTTCTTTTATCGTGTTTACAATGACAAGTTTTTAAAGCATTCCAAGAGCTTTGCATAGAGATTTCCAGTTCTAGTTACTGGATTCTTTTTCTTTACATGGTACTCAAGAAATTGTTAACATTTTAATGGTACATGTCAAGTCAAGCAATCGATGATTACATTACATAGTTGGTAAGTATTTTTAATACTTTAAAATATTACGTTCATTTGTAAAAGCTAAGATTGAACTTGATCAATATTCACACACAGATTCACTCTGTGAAAGTATTGAACACGTTTGGATTGCCTCACTTCTCACAATGTTTTCAGAAAACAGGAATGATTTTGGTACCACTTCTCAAAATGGAGAACATAGTTAGATGCTTTTATATGTTACCTTTTAGTGGGTAAGCAGTGGAGCAGTAACTGTTTGAGGAAAGCAGCAAAAAAAATTGTGATCTATATTGTCTAGTACTAAAGTGTTAGCATTTTGTGAAAACTTTCCAATATGTTATGGATTAATTATTCAATACGCACTGACAAAGTTATCTAAATGTATTTATATAGTGTTATTATAAATGTTAAAAAAATTAATTATAGTAGGAACCAAACAGAACCGAACCGAACCCGAATGGTTCCAGAATTATATCTGGAACCGACGGTTCCATTTACTAAATACTCGAAAATTTCTGGAACCGAAAAAACCGAACCGAACTGAACCGACCCGCACCCACCCCCGCTTGCTGAAGCCCCTTTCCGTCCCAATTAGACCCTTCGAAAGTGTATCGATGGACTACATTGTTGGATTGCCAAAGGTTGGAGATTGTAGCACCACCATTGTCGTAGTCCATTGCCTACTTAGTATGCAACTTTCATCGCAAATTGAATAGATTCGTTTCTATTGGTTTGGCTCGGATTGGTATCATAAAGAAAGGGGAATGGCTCAGCCATCCCACTTAGCCAAGCCAGAAAAAATAGATTAGATATAAATGAGTTCAAAAAAAAAAGGAATACTTTTTAAGTATAGCCTGATCCCAATATGTATGATAGAATCAAAGTGATTCTTACTTCAAGGCATTGGATCTCCTGTCTCATCTCAATTAAGAGGGGTCATGGAAAGAGCAGGTTCAAAATCACAGTCAATTCCTTTTTCAAATCCTGCTGCAGCTGTATGAGCCCTTCTCGCGTGCCACAAATGACCTACGAAGAAAAAGAATCCTAAAACAAAATGAGAGGTAGCTAACCAACTTCTAGGAAAGACATAATTGACTACAGTAATCTCGGTAGCTACGCCACCCACAGAATTTAAAGAACCTAAAGGAGCATGAGTCATATATTTTGCAGAACACCGTTCTTGCCAAGGTTGTGTCAAATAATAGGAACTGCCTAAGGACATCGTCAATGATTGGGATCCTCGATTTATTAGCATGTTTTGGATCGAGTTGTTCAAACTTCTTGGTTCAACGTTGAGCATCAACTATAATTTTCACCCACCATCTGATGGACAGACGGAGCACTTCAATTCTATGTTGAAAGAATATCTTCAGCGCTTTATCTCTACTTTACAAAAAAACTAGGTGAAACTTTTGGATACGGCTCAGATGTGTTTCAATGCCCAAAAGAGCTATTCCACCAATAAGAGTTCTTTTGAGATTGCTACTTTTAAGCAACCGTTACTCCCTCATATTGTGGATATCGATCAAAGCACCAAGTCCCCTCAAACAAAAAACTTCTATCAAGAGTGGAAACGAAACATTGAAATTGCTAGGAGTTATCTTGAGAAAGCTCAGAAACGGTACAAAAAGTACCTGAACTGCCATTGCTTTGAATTTAATGTTGGATGGTAATGGTTAAACTCCCTGATAGAAATTGTTATAAACTGACAAGAGGGAAAGAATCAACATGGTAATGGTTAAACCCCCTTCATGGTGCAAAATTCATAAGGTCTTTCATGTTGGCGTACTCAAGCCATACTTGGCCGACAATGAGGAAGCATCCAGAAATGAACCAAAGCATCCTGTATTTGAATTGAAAAGAGCCGAAAAGAAGGTTGCTGAAGAGATTCTTGACCATGAATTACTCGAGCTTCTAGGAAATATCATCAAGAGTACTTGGTCAAATGGAGTGGATGCATCAACAAGGAAAATACTTGGGAAAGTGAAAAATACCTTGAAGCCTTCAAATCATTAATTCAAGCATATCATTCATTGAAGGCTCTGAGGACATTGCCAAAAACAAATGGGAAAGCATTTCAAGGACCATAGCTTTACTTAAGCCCCTTGACCCTATCGCAACCGCACTTTGCCCAATTTCGACTGCACATTGTAAATATTAGTTCAAGTTTGAGTTGTAATTTCATTTCCATTGTAATAGTTTATTTAAATTGTGAAATAGCTAGAAATTGAAAAAGTAAAGTATGATTCTTCGGCATTTAAACATTTACTTCCATCATTTAGGTTTTTGTTCCGAATGCTATTAAAGGAGGTATTAATGTCTTTCAAACATCTTTCAAGCTTTATAGTGTTCGCCCTCTGCACTAACCATTGTAATTTTCTACTTTCAAGCAATCAATGATCAAGTTACTTTCAATTTTATGTGGCAAGCTTTCTACAAATTGTGATTAAATTTTCTTTCATCCCGAAATGATCGAGAGAAGGCGGAAAGTAGTCTGCATATCTGACTACTGCCGCACGGTGTCCTTTTTTATGTCAAAAAGAAAGGAAACCTATGAAACTTGGTCTCTACATGAAATGAATGTAAACAACACATTTTTACATAGAGACCTCAAGGAAAACATCTATATGAAGCTTCCATCTGGTATGTCTTTCCTTTATTGACTCTATATATAAGCTAAAACGCTTTTTGTATGGTCTTAAACAGGCCTTCAAGTTGGTTTGAAAAATTATGACCGACTCTCTTGGATTTCTCTTTTACTCAGAGTCGATATGATGCATTTCTATTTTTGCACAAGAGTACTTCGGCATCAATTTTTTGTTAGTATATGTCGATGATATTATTATATCTAGATTTGATCTCGTCCTCATTTAGAAACGGCAACATCTTCACTTTGTTTTTCATATGAAAGACCTTGGTCATCTCACTTGCTTTTTAGGCTTGGAAGTTCATATTGCAGCGCATGGTATCTTCTTGAATCAACATAATTATATTCAAGACTTGATTAACTTGGCTGGTTTACCTGAAGCCTCATCAGTAGTTACTCCATTGGATCTTAATGTTAAATATCGGAAAAACAAAGGTGATATTCTTCCCGACCCTACTTTGTATTGTAAATTGGTGGGCAATATCATCTATCTAATTATCACACGTTCAAATATTTCCTTTGCAGTTCATATCGTCAACAAATTTATGGATGTCCCTTGTCATCTTCGTTTGGCGGCAATTCGTCTTATTGTTCAATATTTTATTGGGACTCCTCATCGTGATCTGTCTTCTCTAGAGGGGCGCCTCTTGAACTCACAACTTATGTGATGCAGATTGGGCTGGTTATCCTGATTCTCATCGATCTACTATTGGGTGGTTTATTTTTTTAGGTGTAGCTCTCATTTCTTGGAAATGTAAGAAACAAGACTATGTTTCTAAGTCCTCCACTGAGGCGGAATATCGTGCGCTATCCACCGTATGTTCTTAGATTGTGCGGCTATGTGGTGTTCTTGCAGAACTTGGTGTTTCCCAATTACAGCATATACCTCTCCATGGTGACAACACTAGTGCTATTTAGATTACAGCTAATCCTATATACCATGAATGCACCAAACACATTGAAGTGGACTATCATTACATCTGAGACTCTTATGATTCCAAAGTCATCGCTCTCCCTCATGTTTCCACTTCTCAAAACATTGCATATATCTTCACTAAATCTCTAACTCGCCTCCATCATAATTTCCTCTAGACAAATTGATGCTTGTAGACTCACCAACATCAACTTGAGAGGGGGTATTCGAAATCTATTAGCTAATTCATTTATTTCTTTTCTTATATAGGCTAATCAAATCACATAAAATTTGGGAAGAATCTGGGATTGATTCCAATTAATCCAAATTGTAATTATTTTTCTTCCTTATATAACTTGTAATACTCTATAAATTGAAAGCAATACACTCGAGAATGGTATTCAACAAAATTGGCATTAGCAACAACTATTCCAATGCAATAACATGGATAATAGACAACAAGGAAACATTGTATTCCTACCTAAAGTAACCATTAAGAGTTAATTTTAGAGAAATTTGCAGTCATGGTGCCAAATCTTTCACTTTATACAGACTTTACCAAAACCATTCATTTGTGCCACCAGAGGTACTAAACCTTTTAAAAAAATTGTAGCTCAAATCCAAATTGATAGAAACAGTTACTTTATCTGTTAGTTGACCAAATATTAAAGATTAGGCCAATGTTGATTAATTTTTAAAAGGCAAAGGGTAACTTCACATTTTTCTCATAAAAAAACTAAAATTAAATAATTAAATCAAAAACAAAAAAAAAACCTTATTAACTTCTCCACCCACCCACCCACCCAACCCAACCCAACCCATCCAAAACCAAAACCCCCCAAAATGTCGGCACCACCACACCCATCTCCTCTATCGTCCTTCAGCCACCAATCTCCGTCGCCTATTTCCACCACCTAACCACACAATTACTGTGCTTAAACTGTAATTGTTGAATTTTTGTTTGATTTCAGAAATTTCGATCATGTCGGAGGGAGATGACCTTCACAGTTTTTGAGTAATAACAATCTCACAGCCGAGAACTACTTGCAGCAATCACCATGGCTGGTTGGTCATGATTAGTGATTACTGCCCCTAAACAAATCCAACCATCAACCGAACGGATAACAGGATGCGGGTTCGCTTCAGCTTTCATAATTTTTTCCCTAAGTTAGCGTACTGAATGGATGCAAGCTCAAGTAGGACATCTGCATCCAGTCTACAAAGTCGACTCCCTATTAACCCTACAACAACCACAGTAAACAGATGTCAAACCATTGGAAATAATCGAAGTTACCTCAACAATCTCCACCATCCATTACTTTTTTTTGTCCATTCGAATTGATTGATCTAATCCAATTCAAATTCATGAGCTTATTGTGCTTAAACTACAATTGTTGAATTTTAGTTTGGTTTGAGAAACATGATTGAAAATTGGAGACGATGATGGCAGGTGGATGGGTGGTGGCTAGGGCAATAAATGGATTGGATCTGCCATCCAATTCGATCCGATCCGATCCAATAATGCAACAGATATTTGATTGTTAAATCTATATCCAATTTGCTGTATTATCGGATATCCGATCCGATAATCCGATCCGAAAATAATAAAAAATAGGGAAAAAATGATTTTATGTTCTTTAAAAACTTTGAACTAACTTGAGGCCCACCTATTTTTACTAGCAAGCCCAATAATGACCTCTACCATTATGATGTTCTTTTTTAAATGAGAGATCATCTTCTTGTTTTCTATTGACATTCGATGTGGGATAAGGTAAAATTGAATTTCAATTCTAAATATAAATATTTTATTTCATTATTTTCATTCACAAATCAAATTATTTGTTACATATTAATTATTAGTTTTTGAAGTTGTAAAATAAATTACAATAATAAATTTAATTAAGAAAAATATAGATATTTATTTACTAAAGTAGTAAACTAAAATTAAAGAAATCTATTGTTTTTATAATATTTTACATTTATGTGTATATTTATTTATTCAATTTGACACTCGGTTCGAAATTGATTCGACTCTGGGTCGATTTTTAAAACATTGGTTGAAATCAATTTATTTTTTTCAAATTCTCCTATTCTTAAACATGTTTAATAATTATAATTTCTTAAAAAAATTGATTACTTTTTTTATTCTAAAATTTTTTATTTTCTCATTTATTTATTTTAGTGACAAATAATATGCCATAAAAATATTTACCAATTCAATTATTTATAACAACTCGAGTCGGATTGTTATGGGATCAGATTGACCTACATCCGTATTTGATCCATTAAGTTAATGGATTATCGGATTCGGATTTTAATCGGATTATCGGACTGAGATCGTAAATTCATCTCTCATTAGTTTCGTCGAATTCGGATCAAAATTCCAATCCATTGACAGCTCTAGTGGCCAGCTCATATAGATGGGCTCTTTGGAGTTTGGAGAGGTGGCACTAGAGATTGGTGGCTTAAGTGATGGTAGCAGGGATGGGTGTGGTGGTGCTGACATTTTGATGTTTTGGTTTTGGGTTGAGTGGGGTTGGTGGGGATAATAGGGTTTTTTTTTTAATTAGTTTTTTGTTTTAATTATTTGATTTTAGTTTTCTTTACATGAAAAAAATGTAAAGTTACCATTTTGCCCTTTAAAAATTAATCAATCAGACATTTGATATATGGTTTAACTAATAGAGAAAGTAACGTTTTCTATCAATTTGGACTGGAGCTGCAATAGCCCAAGAATAACTAACCAAAAAGAGGTGAATTGGTTTTTGAAAATTTTTCGACAATTAATCTCAAACTTATTTAATTCTCAAGATATGGATGCAAAACGTAATACGAGAAGTAAATATGTAAGTTCAACAATTTAATTCAAGTATGGATATGACACAATATAAATAGCAATTTAAAGTAGAGTACAATAATGTCGATAACAAACAAATTTAATGGGGTTCGATACACAATGTGTTCTACGTCCACGTTACCGAGCTCTCCATCACGAGCAATACACAATGCACTATAATGGTAACTTACAAACAAGGAGTACCAATCCTTCAGTGACTTATAATAAAGAGCGCTTATCCTTAGGCGACTGATTACGCCCAAAGAATAATGTGGTAGTTGTAGTGTAGATTTGGAGTGTCGTATCCACAGGGAGATGGAAAATTACTCAAAGGATCAAAAGCTAGGGTTTTCTCTTGCAACTTGTGTGAATTTAGTTTATCGAATTAAATTGGATTCAAGTGACAATGTCAAAAATAGTGAAGCACCAGAATTCCCTCGACTGGTTTGGATCAATCAAAGTATCACCCATTCATATTACTCAATTAGAGATCTTTATCCTAATACTCCAACCAGAAAATTTGGCATACAATAAATACTTGGACAATTCTATGGTAATTGCAAAATATAGATTTCCTATATCATAAATTTCACATCATTCATTGAAATCAGTTCAAATATCGACCATTTACTTCAAGCATAAAGTAGTAATTGAATGACACCAATAAAATAATTGAGATAAAAATTCAACAATTAGTTCAATCATTCAATAGAAAGAGCGTAACTAAATCTATGAATAATTTAGTAAAAGTTAAGTCAATCTCAACATAGGTTCATGAAATTGAAACTTAACAACTATTTCAATTAATCAATGGAAAAAACATGACTAAATCCATAACAAATTTAATAAAGATTAAACCAATTTCAAAACAAGATAATTTAAGGAAATCTAAATTTTAGAATTATTTAATCAATAAAAACACATTACATGGGTGACGAAATGATGAAA
This sequence comes from Fraxinus excelsior, assembly GCA_019097785.1. Taxonomy (NCBI): domain Eukaryota; kingdom Viridiplantae; phylum Streptophyta; class Magnoliopsida; order Lamiales; family Oleaceae; genus Fraxinus; species Fraxinus excelsior. The sequence goes on along the minus strand of CM032635.1, from coordinate 19,932,751 downwards.
TTTCCAAAACCAATTGAGTTCCTTCCAACTTCACCAATAGATTTAGTTCCTCATGGAGTTCTTGAGTCAAACTAGAGAGAAAACCGATAGGAATGGTAGGCATTTTGGTCGAGTTTAGGGTTCAAAAGACGTGTTCAAAGTTGTTTCCATAAGTGGTTGAATCAATTTAGGAAACTAGGAAATTTCGCCCCCGGAGGCATGTGACCGCATAGGTATAGGTGTTGCGGTCGCATAGAAGGCTGAAAATGGCCACTGAAAATCTCTGAAAGGTCCTATGCGATCGCATAGCTTTAGTGTTTTCCCGCCTGACAATCTTATGTATTCTAACAATAACTTTCTCTCCTGATATTCGATTGAGGTTATTCAAGATGCATTGAAAAGTTATATCAAAGGGCTAAAACATTGATTCAGATGACAACTTCCAATTCGATTGTCTACCATGTCAAAAACTGATTTCAATGTGAAGCTGAAAATCTATGCAAAACTTTTCAACTTGAAAGTTGATATGAGATAATGTTTTGGCTCTATTTCCTCAATTTGACTAATTTTTTCATCCAATTGACCTCTAACACTCTTGAATCTTCATTACAAGGTTGGAAATAAGTTTAGAGTATTTGCCATTTAGTCCCTGAATTTTTATTTTCTTCCATTTTGGTCATTTTTCGCTCTTTTCTTCAATTTTCCACTGTTTTCACTCATTTGCAACATAAACCAAGATATAAAAGTACTTAGTACATTTAGGCATCAAATAATCATAGAAATGCAAATATTAATGGGTGAAAAAGTAATAAATGTGCTATTATCACACCCCAACTTGCTTATTGCTAGTCCCTAGCAATTTAATGCAAAATAAAATGATCAAAGACTAGTTAATATTGCAAGTTAATTTATCAAGTTCTAATTTAACCATATGGCAAGCCATCTTCAAACTCAATACCACACGAAATTAACAATGTCGCGATTATCAAGATGTCAAGGACTCATGCCAAATTTGTACTCGTGTGTCAAGCGATAGCCATCTTATCGCTAACCCTAACACATGCAACATTAAGTATATCTCAAACTGAAGGTTCAGCTCCATATCTCACGGGTATCAAAGTGTTTAGTGTAGGGTTTCTCTCTATGGAGTTGAGAAAGATGAACGCTCAGATTTGGAGCCTTAAATAATAGTGCACAAGCAACAAGCAAATATTGATTATGTGATAGGCATGCTACCAAATGAGAATTCATCAACTTCTTATCATAGCATACTTGAGATCAAAACGGTCAATACAAAGGTTTGTAATGAAGTTCTGGATCGAATGAGAAGAATGTATATAAAAATTTAAATACTTCCAAGCACATAGTTGGGTATCTTATCAAATATCTCAATACATCACATCTTTCAATCAACACATTCCTCAATATTTCAAACCCCAAAATAAAACATGTAAGGTTTTTTTTCCTTGCTGCCTTACTTGAGTGTATATCAACTTTTGTTGATTTCCTTGCTTCATTTCCTCACAAATAAACCTTAAATATCCACTACACACTTGGAAGTAAAAAGATGGATAAATATGAGCAAAAGTCGTACCCCAATGTGGGGAAGTATGGATAACATAGGTGTATGAAGAAAATTATATATATGCGTATGGCTCAAAGTGGCTACTAGGGGTATTGGAAAGAAAGGTTTCAGGCTCAAATGTCAGTCCTAAATTGACCGTTATCATTTCCCAAGTAATCAACCATCTTACCACAAACCATGTAGTGTTATTCCCAAAGGAGTTTCCAATTCACAAGATCAATGAATGTTTATTGCCATATTTTAGTATATTTTAGCTCTCAATCCTCACCAAGTATCTCACAAGAAAAACTTTAGCAAGAGACTCATCTAGGCTTGTGTGCACAAAAAGAATTTAGCAAGTGTCATGACATCTAGATTCTCATAAATAAAATTAACTCATAGTGGTATATTTTGTCATTCAAAAGCATAAACATGCAACAAATCAGAGACTCAAACAATTTTTTTTCCTAAATCACATGCAATTCAACGAAAATCCAAATTGATCCTCCCCCAACTAAATTTTTGCATTGTCCTCAATGCATCGACATGAACACGAAATAGATAAGAAAATATATCACCTGAATACAGAATTGAGTCAACATAAGCTCTAAGAACTGATAACCTGAAAGTTCTCAATGTGATAAAATTGAGAATGAAGAGAAACCTAACAAAAAATGAACTACCTACCTAAAGAAAAATATGAAAACTAGTATACAGAAAAGTAAGGTGAAAGACATACCTGAAAGATTTTAAGGGTGGTAATCTGGGTCTGCAAGAGGAATTTCTTCCACTTGCAGAGGAACTTCTTCCACTGCAGGTACATGTTGCCCATAGAGTATTTTGAGACGCTGTCCATTCACCTTAAACACCCTACCGTCATTAGGATTTTCAATTTCAATTGCCCCATTGTCAAAAACACGTTTAGTGACAAAGGGGCCAGTCCACCTAGAACGAAGTTTACCTGGGTGCTTGTGGAGTCTAGAATTATACAAGTATACTTTTTGATTTGGTTTAAAGGTTCTTCTCGAAATATTTTTATCATGAACAACTTTCACTTTTTACTTGTAGGTTCTAGAACTCTCATAAGCATCATTCCTCAATTCCTCCAGCTCAGTCAGTTGAAATTTTCCAACCTTACCTCCCTCTTCGAGGTCAAAGTTAAAGTATTTAATAACCCAATATGCTCAATGCTCAAGCTCTATAGGTAGATGACAAGGTTTTCCAAAGATGAGTCTATATGGGGACATGCCTAAGGGGGTCTTAAAAGCTGTATGGTAAGCCCAAGTGCATCATTTAATCTTAAAGACCAATTTTATGATTAGGGTTCACCGTTTTTTCCAAGATTTGTTTGATCTCCCTATTAGCTTGTTCCACTTATCCACTAGTTTGGGGGTGATAAGCAGTTGAAATTTTTTGAACAACCCCATACTTTTACATTAAGGCTTCAAATGAACGGTTGCAAAAGTATGTGCCTCTATCACTAATTATCACTCGTGGTGTGCCAAAGCGAGACAAAACGTTTTTCTTAAGGGATTTGACAACTGTTTTATTGTCATTAGCCCTACAAGCTGCGGCCTCTACCCACTTAGACACGTAATCTACCACTACAATGATGTATAGCCAAAAGAGGGTGGAAAGGGTCCCATAAAGTCAATACCCAACAATCAAAAATTTCTATTACCAAAATGGGGCTTAAGGGCATTATATTACGTCGGGACATAGCACCGATCTTTTGGCATCTCTCACAAGCCCTACAGTGGCCATTAGTGTCATTAAACAAGGTGAGCCAGTAAAAATCACATTACAAAATTTTTACAGCATTCTTTTTCATAGAAAAGTGGTCTCCATATGCTTGGGCATGACATAAATTGAGTACACGCAGAATTTAAATAGATAAGGGTCATCCCAATAAAAATTATGTACCTCACTAGGAACTTCCTCTTATCCTACGTACTCCACTCTCGTGGAATCTCACTTGCAGCCAAGTAATTTACAATATGAACAAACCATGGTAGAGAAGAAACAGAAAATACTCTCATCTGGAAATTTTCTCTAATTGGCAACGTGGTTGTATTGTCTTCAAAGGTTAGCCTTGACAAGTGATCTCCTACAACATTCTCCACCTTTTTTTTAATCCTTGATAGTGATATCGAACTCCTGCAATAGTAAAATACACCGTATTAATCGTGCCTTAGCATCCTTCTTGGTAAGAAGGTACTTAAGAGCTGCATGATCTGTGAAAATTATAATGGGAGAGCCAAACAAATAAGATCGAAACTTATAAGTGCAAAGACTACAACTAATAACTCATTTTCAGTCGTGGAATAGTTCATTTGAGCACTGTTTAGAGTTCTACTAGCGTCGTAGCTTACAAAAAGCTTACCTTCTCTTCGTTGTCCAAGTATAGTACCTACCGCATAATCACTAGCATCACACATAATTTCAAATGGTAATGTCCAATCAGGTGGTTGCATGATGGGAGTTGAGGTTAGTTTGCCGGTCAGCGTTTTGAATGTCTCTTGACACTCAACGGTCCAATCAAAAGTCACATCTTTACTGAGAAGGTTACATAACGGTCTAACTATAGATGAAAAGTTCTGTATGAACCTCCTATAAAAGCCTGCATGACCTAGGAATGATCTGATGTCTTTCACTGTCTTAGGTGTAGGCAATTTAGAAATTAGTTCAATTTTCGATTTGTCAACCTCTATTTCCTTAGAAGAAATTACATGCCCTAAGACAATTCCCGAAGGTACCATGAAATGACACTTTTCCCAATTCAATACTAAACCCTTTTCCTCATATCGGGTTAGAACTCGTTTCAAATTTAATAGGCATGCATCAAATGAAGTTCCAAAAATAGTTAGATCATCTATAAAAACTTCCATGCAATTTTCTACCATGTCACTAAATAGATGCATCTTTGAAACGTGGCAGGGCGTTACAAAGCCCAAATGGCATCCTACGAAATGCAAAAGTACCAAAGGGGCAAGTAAACGTGGTTTTATCCTGGTCTTCCAAGGCAATTTCAATATGGTAATAACCAGAATAACCGTCTAGAAAATAGTAAAAAGGATGGCCAGCCACACGCTCTAGAATTTGGTCAAGAAAGGGAAGGGGAAAGTGGTCCTTCTGAGTGGCAGCATTTAACTTCCTATAGTCTATGCACATGTGTTATCTAGTCACTGTTTTTGTTGGGATCATTTCACCTAGTTCATTTTCCTCCACTGTGACTCCTGACTTCTTATGAACAACCTAGGTAGGACCAACCCATTTACTATCGGCGATAGGGTAAATGATTCCTGCATCCAACAATTTTAGCACTTCATTTTTCACTACTTCCTTCATTGTGGGGTTTAGTCTACATTGGGGATCTCTTCGAAGGCTAGTTCCTTCCTCTAGATGAATCTTGAGTGAGCAAATTAAAGGGCTAATACCTTTGATGTCAGCTATAGTCCATCCTAACGCAGATTTGTGCTCATTCAAGACATGTAAAAGTTGCTTACATTGTGATGCATCCAATTCTGAAGATATGATAATAGGAAAGGTATCACCTGATCTAAAAAACTCATGTTTCAATCCTTGAGACAGCGGTTTCAACTCTGGTTTGGGACTCTCAATACTTGATTGTTGCTGTCCTCTACTCCTTTCTAGTAGCTCTTCAAACTTTGGTTGCCATGGTGATGCTCCATAATCCTACATTTTTGCAAAAATAGCACAAAATATTAGTATACTCCTCATCATGAACAACTGGTGGAATTCCATAATCTAAGATGAATGAGTTCAAGGGATCAAAATTAGTAATTGCAGGTGTCTCCTCTTGAATGAGTGCATCAATCAGAAATGTTTGATCACACTCTGATTCCTTCTGTGGTTGTTTAGAAATGTGGAAAACATTGACTTCTAAAGTCATATTCCCAAAAGATAGCTTCATTAGACCATTCCTGCAATTAATAAGAGAATTAGCAGTGGCAAGAAATGGTCTACCAAGAATTATGGGGATTTTGGAGTCAATATTCACATCAACCTTCAAATCTAGTACCAAGAAATCGACGGGGTAATAGAATTTATCAATTTGAACTAACACATCTTCAACTACTCTCCTAGGCCTAATAGTGGAGCAATCAGCTAATTGTAAGACTATAGATGTAGGTTTTATCTCACCTAAACCTAACAATGAGTAGATAGCATACGACATGAGGTTAACACGAGCTCCTAAGTCAAGAAGGCTTGTGCAAACTCATGACTCCCAATGATGCAAGAAATAGTGGGACAACCAGGATCTTTATACTTGGGCGGAACCCTTTGTTCAATTATAGCACTTACCTGCTCAATTAAGAAAGCGATTTTCTTAGCATGGTGCTTCCTCTTCATAGTGCATAAGTCCTTAAGAACTTTCATATATGTGGGGACCTGGGCAATCACATGCAGAAGGGGTAGATTGATTTTCACATGTTTAAGATGTTCCAAAATTTCATTGTGTTGCTCGGTAACTTTCAAGGTAGGATTGAGAGCTTGAGAAAAAGGTACTCTAGTTGAGATCTCCACTACCTCTTCACTAGATCTATCCTCTTCCGAATTGCTAGAATTTTTCTCCTCGTCTCTAGGCTTGTTGTTGGTTCTATAGTCTTTCTGGACCTAGTGGTTATGGCATTTACTTCCTTAATGTTGTTTTCTTCTGAGCCTAAAGTTTGTGCCATGTTGTCCTTTAGGATTCGGTTGGGCTTGAGTTGAAAATTTCCCACGCTCCCCTACAGCTAAAGGCATTGGTCAATTTGGATATGTGGGATTTCATCTATTTACTTTCCTCAACAACCTGGGTAATCATAGTTTCAAATTTCTGATTGATTTTACCCTGTGCCTCTATAAAAGCATGTAGTGGATAACTCTAAGGAGTTCCTAGAAGATGTAGGTTGATTTAAGGGTGTAGTGTATGTTCTATTTGGTTGGGTCTCTTGTTGATTATCAGACCTCCAGCTAGCTAAAATTTGGATGATTTTGCCATCCCTTATTGTAGGTTTCAGAGAAAGGGGCATATGGTTTTTGGTACATGCCTAAGGCATTACAGTGTTTCTCATATACTCTCCTCATCTCAGCGTAAGTGATACACTCTTGCCCTGGATGATCAGTTCCACCACATACAAAATAATTTCCACTAGACTCAACATGGGATACCAATATTTCCAATGCCCATGATTTTTCTTTTGGTATTATCTCCAAATATGACATGGCCCCCATCTTTCCTTTTGAAGCTTGATAATAATGTTTTCCCCAGTCACGTGTTTTGAGCAACCACTATCCAAGAACCAATTACTCTTTATCATTGAAGACACCTACAAGAATTGATTCAAATTTTTGATCTTGGTACCTATTTAACTTTGGGTCCTTCGTAGTTAGTGCTAGTGGACCCTTGAACCCACTTATTTCTTTGAAAGTGTAATTTCTTTTTGATTAAGTAATGAAAAGCTACATGTTCAAATTTGTTACAAAAGTTACATGTGGTGTGTGTAACGCTTTGACAAATATGTTTTCAAGATATTTTTGCTTTAGAGAATGTTTGTATCCAATTCCTCCTCTATGACAAACGCATTTATGTTTTCCAAGCATGAACTCAAGCTTTTTCTTTCCTTGAGTGAATTTATGCACAATGTTGGTTAAATGTAGGACTTTTCATTTAGAGATACACTTTCTTTAATTAGGGATTATGATCATCTTTTTCTTTTTCAAAATCCTTTTGAGTCTCCAAAATCTTTTTGATCTCATTTTTCAATAAAATGTGTTGCTTTTTGAGAGTAGAATGTTTGAGAGCAAGTTTTTCAAAAGATCCAATGATTTCATCGTATAAGACAGTTCATCATAAGAGAGAGAATCATTTGTTTTATCTCATCCTCCATGGCCATGAAACACATGTTTACAGACTTCATCTTGACTTTCATTCTCTTCTTTCTCATCATCACTTTCATCCAAAGTGGCTTGTAGAGCTTTCTTCTTGAAGAGTTTTCTCTTGAATGTCTCTTGTGACTGGGTTTGTTACAATCATAGCATACAACCTTCTTGTTCTTTTCCTCACCTTTGTCGTCTTTCTTTTGGAATCGACGATTGTTGCGAAAGTCTCTCTACTTGACAAGGAGAACAAGATCATCAAGTTCCTCATCACTCTTGTTTGAGTTTCAGGTTTCATAGTTATTAGATGATTTTAAAGCAATTTGTCTTCTAGGAGAATCCATATTCTTTTCCTCTTTTGCTTTCCTAGATTTTTCTTTTGTTTCTGCATGATTAGTTCATAAGTCATCAAGGTTTCATATAGCTCTTCCAAAGGATATGTATTGATATCTTTGGTGTTCTCTTGATATATCCGCAATGAGTCCCAATCTTTCGAGAGAGACCTAAGAATTTTGCTAACAAGTTCTAAAGCACAATAAAGATTTTTGTCTTTTGCATTTAAAGACAATTTTGTTTTATCATTCTCATTATATTCTTCTCTAGGCTTTGAAATAATTTGGTCCGGTTTTCCGTCAACTTTATGATAAACCCAAGAATAACTAACCAAGAGGGGGTGAATTGGTTTTTGAAATCTTTTCGACACTTAGTCTCGAAACAATTCAATACACAAGATACGAATGCCTTTATGATACTAGAATTAAATATACAAGTTCAATAACTTAATTCAAGAATGGATATAGCACAATATGAATAGCAAAGTAAAGTAAAGTGCAATAATGTATAGATAACAAATCAATTTAATGGAGGTTTGATACACAATGTGTTCTACGTCCCCGTTACCAAGCTTTCCATCACGAGTAAGACCAAATGCACTGTAATGGTAACTTACAAACAAGGAGTACCGATCCTTAAGTAACTTACAACAAAGAACACTTATCCTTAGATGACTTACAACAAGGAGCACCTATCCTTAGGTGACTTACAACAAATAGCACCTATCCTTAACAACAATCGAGTTTTCACAAGGCTCTCGAAACCACTAAAGTATAAATGATAGTTTTACAATTGAAAGAACTTTCTTAACAAATGATATAATCAAGTCAAGTATTTAGAGAGTTAGGATAACACTTCAATAGAAAGCAAATAATAAAGCTCAAGTGTTTATGATGAAAACTTTGATGAATAAATTGATAATGAAGTAGTTTGTATTTTTGTATCAAAATTTTCAAACAAATGATCTCTCTTAACAAATAATGGAAGTTACTATGAAGAGAGATTTACACTTAAATCAAAGTGTTGGCAAAGAAAACTTCTACCAAGGATAAAGAATAAATGAGATTATGAAAATTCTTTGCAAAATAGTGTTCTTGATAAATTAGATAAAATAGGTTTGATCGATCAAGAAACTCTTTGTAATAAATGGAGTAGAATGTCAAGTAAACTCAATAATTTTCAATAAATAAGCTCTCTAAATATCTCTTGTAAGTTGTTGAAATTAAATGTAAGAAGAGATGGATATTTATAGAGCAAATGAGTCCCAACCAGTCACTTTCGGTTGACCGAAAGTGTCAATATAGTCGTTGGGAAATCAAACCGTTGGAATTTCGGTTGATCATTTCTGCACCTTCGGTTGACCAAAAGTTAAGTTTTTTTTTAAAAAAAATTTGCTTTTTCAAAATCTATTTTATATTATGAATGAAAAGCATTTTTATGCAATTGATTTGTTATGAAAATAATTTGAGCTTTATGCACTTGCTAAGAATCGATGAGTAACATTTAAATTTAAATTCTTATAAGCTACTTCTAAGCTTTAATCTTCTAGGTTCTTGTACTTGTCCTCTTTGAGTCTCACTTGATTGCTTGTTCTTCAACGGTTGACGATTTGAGTCTTTGAATGTTTAAGAAGATGTATTCATTAAAAACTCAAGAAACAACACTTGTTAGAGACATAAGTGCACTGTTTGTTATAATCAAAACAAGTGGAGCTATATTAAATCATAGGTCAACTATTTTTCCCTTTTTGATTATGACAAACAATATGTGATTTGTAGAAATATACAAGATATTCTCCCTATCTTTTTACACATCAATGGGAACCAAGTTTGTATCATATATAGCATGATGTTCTACAGACATGCATTTTCACAATTCATTGACATAAATCACATCTAGAAGTCATCATACTTAATAGAAATAATTGAACTCACAAATTCCATAATGATAGTTGAAGTCACAAATTATAATTGCAAGTTACAATACATAGTTCATTACAAGTCACAATTACAATCACATTTTCCTTCTTTTTCCCCATTTTGGCATCATAAAAAAGGGGATAATGAAGCTAGAAGAAATTTCCCCTTAATTAAGGCATAAGTGCAAGTTAGGAAAAAAAAGTGAAAGTAATCATAGGTCATTACATGAAAAATAAAACATGAGTTCAAAAACGAAAATAGAACTTAGAGATAATGTTTTAGTCTTCCGCAGATGAAAGAGGCCCTTGAGGATAAATGGAATAGATGTGTGCAAAGAAGACCTTGAGATAAACTCATTTGTTCTATTCGTTGATCAAGCGCAATGATGGTAGAAGTAAAAGAATCATTTCGGGCTTGTAGGATGTTGAATTGATCTTCGATTATATATCGGCTGGAGTCGGTGCTACGTGTGGAGTAAGACCTCTATGTTGTGCTCGAGGACAATCATCACCGTCACCACCAACACCCATTTCTTCTTCCGCCTCTTCTCAAGTGAATGGCCTTGAGTTATTGTTGAAGCCTCAAGTATGACACACCCATTGTCCATTACCTTTAACGATTTTCATGCGTTTAAGGGTGTTGAGGTTAATGACATCGGTGTGTTTGGGCTTAAGAAAAGGGTCATCGTCTAATGACACATTGAAATGTTGAAAAATTCTTGTAAGAAGCATGCCATAAGGTAAGCCTAGGGCTCTAGGAGACTTGTGGATATGTCTAATGTGCTTCAAGAAAGGCAGGGGAAGTCCAATTGACAACAAATAAGAAAAGGAGTCAAGAATGAACAAGTCGAGGTGATGAACCTCTTCAAAATGTCCACTCCGAGAGACTATAATATGAGCTATCACGATGAAGAATTTTAGATGGTCATAGTGGTGGTTAGTGGTCGATTGATGACTCAACAACAAGCTTCGAGTTCGTTATAGCCCTCAAACCTAACGGGATAATTATGAATGTAAGCAAGGTTTTCACATTCCTCTAACCCAAATATTTCTCGAATGGTATTCGTAACGAGAGTAATTCATTTCTCTTTAATAGTGCAAGTGACATGGAGTGAATAAAACGAGAAATTTCGGCAAAATTCACGAATTAAATTAGGATAGACATTTTTCGAAATAGTGACCACATTTGTCCACCCAATATTCTCAAAATATTCTTCTATGCTAAATGAAAGAGCTTTGGTAGATAATTCAAAGAAATCAATCGACTTACGGATTAGAATGGGCAATCGTGAAACGGTCGGGCATGGACGTGTCAACTTCAACATTCGACGAGCTTGCAACCTTTCTTCGATTTTTTCCTTGGAGGCATGGTCGTTTTCGGAATTTTTGAATTTTAATGAGAGAGACTTTTGATTTTTCAAAATTTTGTTGAGAAAACTAGTGAAAATGATGGGAAATGAGTGGATAACAAATTTTTGAAGTGGATTAATGCTTAAAAACAATTTGCAATGAGTTTTTGAAAACAAATCAAGATTTTTGAGTGTTGAACTCAAAACCCAAATCTTGAATTTTCTTGATGAAAAATAGGAGAAAAACTTGAGATTTGATGAGAAAGTGTGATGAATGTTATCAGATTTGGTGAAAAGTTCAAGTGATTTTGACGTGGAAGATGAAAATTGTGGGATTTGAAGAGAGAGAGCGAGAGAGGAGAAAAATCGCGACTAGGGCTGGTGAATTTTGGGGATGAAGTTCGGTATTAAAAGAAAAGCTACTCCAGTCATTTTCGGTCGATCGAAAAAGAGACAATTTCTATTTTCCACAATTTCGATTTTTAAACTTTTACCTTAGTTTGTTTCGATAGATTAGGTTCGGTCGACCGAAAAGATGAAACTGGTCGACCAAAAAGATGAAATTGGTCAACCGAAAGATATTAAATAGATATTAAATAAAATGCAATTTTCATTTTAAACACATTTATCCACAAATCTCGAATTCATCAATAATACCTGCTTACGAATGTAAGAAAATCTATCGAGAGCTACTTAAGAATGTCTACCAATTGTTTATCAGTACTAACAAATTCCAAATAAATATCACATTTTTACACATGATCTCTAAGAAAATGATGTCGAATTTCAATATATTTTGTGCGAAAGTGCAAAATTGTATTTTTTTGATAAATTTATAGCACTAGTGTTATCACACATAATATGAGTATTTTCAAATGTTAAGTGATAATCGCTAAGGGTTTGTTTCATCTATAAAACTCGAGCACAACAACTAGCCACCGATATATATTCAGCTTCGATGGTTATAGTGTAACGAAATTTTGTTTCTTGCTAAACCATGACACAAGGGCAAAGCCTAAAAAGTGACAAGTTCCACTTGTGCTTTTTCGATCAATAGTGTAACCCGCCCAATCGGCATCCGAATAGCTAATAAGGTCAACGTGCGTGCCTTTTTTATACCAAATGCCTAATGTTCTAGTACCACATAAATATCTAAAGATTCGTTTGAAGGTACTTAGATGTGATTATTTAGGATTGGATTGAAATCTAGCACATAAGCAAACACTAAACATGATATCGAGTATACTAGCGATTAAGTAAAGAAGAAATCCGATCATACCTCGATACTTTGTTACGTCAATTGAAGTGTCATTCTCGTCTTTATCCAATTTGATTGATGTACTCATTGGAGTATTCATCTGTTTCAAGTTTTCAAAATCAAATTTCTTGAACATGTCTACGATGTATTTTGTTTGGCTAATGAAAATGCCTGCATTAGTTTGTTTGATTTGAAGTCCAAGAAAGAACTTTAGTTCTCCCATCATATTCATTTCGAATTCCTTGCTCATACATTTTGAAAACTCTTCACAAAGGGAAATATTAGTTGCACCAAAGGTAATATCATCAACGTAAATTTGTACAACAATCATGTCATCCTTTTTTATTTTGATAAAGAGTGTAGTATCCGCATTTCCCATTTGAAAACCATTTGAGATAAGGAATTTACTCAATCTTTCATACCAAGCTCTAGGAGCTTGTTGCAAACCATATAGAGCTTTTCTAAGTTTAAATATTTTTTCCAGAAATTTGTGATATTTGAAACGGGGGGTTGTTCAACATAAACCTCTTCTTGAATGAAACGGTTTACAAATGCACTTTTTATATCCATTTGATAGAGAGTAAAACCTTAATAACAAGCAAAAGCGAGAAGCATGCGAATAAACTCTAATCTAGCAACCGGTGCAAAGGTTTCTTCAAAGTCCTTCTTCTTGATTGTAACCTTAGGTCACTAATCTAGCCTTGTTACGATGCACAATAATATCATTTTCATCTCGTTTATTTTGAAAAATCCATTATATACCAAATAATGGTTTGATTATTTGGTCTATCAACCAAATCCCAAATATGATTCCGCTCAAATTGATTTAATTCTTCTTGCATTGCAAGAATCCAAAACTCATCAAATTCGGTTTCTTTAAATTTCTTTGGTTCAATTTGAGAAATAAAAGCACAATTATTTAGAAAACTTTTGGTAGAATTTCTAGTACTTACACCTTTGGAAGGATCACTGATGATGAGCTCCTTTGAATGTGAGGGAACAAACTTCCATTCAATTGGAATGTTGGATCATCTTGATTCTTGGAAGTTTCTTCTTCTCCTTGTTGAGGAATTTGTTTTTCCAAGTCTTTGTCTTCAACTTCTTTAGGATTTTCCTTGTTTTGATCTTGAATGTTCATTTGCTCAAAAGGAATTTCCAAACCTACATCAATACATTTCTCTTGATCAAGAGAATTAGTTTCATTAAAAGTAACATGCATGGACTCTTCCACTACTAAAGTTCTTTTGTTAAAAACTCTATAAGTTTTGCTAGTAGGTAAATATCTAAATTAGATTCCAACATCGGATTTTGAATCAAATTTTCCCAAAATTTCTTTTGTATTATTAAGTATAAAATATTTGCAACCAAAAACTTTAAAATAACTAATGTTGGGAACTCTATTTTTCCAAAGCTCATATGGAGTTTTGGTATTCTTTCGACTTATCAAAACTCTATTCATAATATAGCAAGCGGTATTAACGGCTTCGGTCCAAAAATATATGGGTAAATTATTTTCACATATCATGATCCTAGCCATTTCTTGGAATATACGATTCTTTCATTCTACTACACCATTTTGTTGAGAGGAGTCCTAGGAGTCAAGAAATGATGTTCATATCCATTTTTTTTTTATTACAAAAATCATCAAAAGCAATATTATCAAATTCTCCACCATGGTCACTTCTAATGGTTGTGGTAGAATATCATTTTTTTTTATTTTGAACCTTTTTACAAAAATGTTTAAGTACTTTTAAAATTTCATTTTTCAAGTTCAAAAACAAAACCCAGGTGAATCTTGAGAAGTCATCAACGATAACAAATGCATAGTGTTTGCCACTTAAACTTGTGGTTTTAGAAGGTCCAAAAAGATCCATGTGAAGAGGTTGTAAAGGTTTTGTTTGTAGTTGAAGAGAATCGCTTGGTTTTGAAAGAGCTTTTTATTTGTTTTCCAAATTGACAAGTATCACAAATTTTGTTCTTTTCAAATTTCAAGTTTGGTAGAGCTTTAACAAAATAATTTTTTGAGATTTTTGAAATTAGGTCCATACTAACATGACCTAATCTTCCATACCATAACCAAGTATCATCTTCAAAACTTGACAAACATTTTAATTCCTTTTCAAAGTCAATGTTGATGACATAAACATCTTTATATCGGCTACCTATGAACAACATCTCTTTCGATGTAGCATCCTTAATAAGGCATTTCGAAGAATCAAATTTGATATGATAACCTTTATCACATAGTTGACTAATACTTAGCAAGTTATGTTTGAGATTATCTCCTAATGTGACATGACCTCCATATTTCTTTTTGAAACTTGACAATATTGTTTTGTCTCCGGTCATGTATTTTGAGTAATCATTATCCAAGAACCAATGGCTCTTTATCTTTAAAAGCACTTACAAGAATCAAATTTTTTGATCTTGGTACCCATTTAACATTGGATCCTTGATAGTTAGTGCTAGTGGACCATTGAACTCACTTATTTCTTTGAAAGTGTAATTTTTTTTTGATTAAGCTATATGTCCAAATTTGTTACAAAAACTACATGTGGTGTTAGAAGCTTTGACAAACATGTTTTCAAGAGTTTTTTTTTTTTTTTGTTTTAGAGAAGGTTTGTATCAATGCCACCTCTATCAAAGACACATTTTTGTTACCCAAACATTAACTCAAAGTTTTTCTTTCCTTGTGTAAATTTGTGCACAATGTTGGTTAAATCAAAGATTTTTTTTTTCATGGAAACGTTTTCTTTGATTAGGAATTTATGATAATTCTTTTCCTTCTCAAAATCCTTTTGAATTTCTAAAATCTTTTTGGTCTCATTTTTCAATAAAATATGTTGCTTTTTGAGGGTAGAGTGTTTGAGAGCAAGTTTTTCAAAAGCAACAATAATTTCATCATATGAAGTAGATAATTCATCATATGAAGCACATGTTTGCAACTTCATCTTGACTTTCATTTTCTTTTTGCTCATCATCACTATATCCCAAGTGGCTTATAGAGTTTTCTTCTTGAAATATTTTCTCTTGTTCGGACATTCGATTCTTTTGTGATCGAGTTTGTCACAATCATTGCATACAACCTTCTTGTTCTTTTCCTCACCTTTTGTCTTCTTTCCTTTGGAATCGACGGTTGTTGTGAAAAACTCTCCACGTTTTGACAAGGAGAACAAGATCATCAAGTTCATCATCACTCTTGCTTAAGTTTGAGATTTCATCATCATTTGATGATTTCAAAACAATGCCTTCTAGGAGAATTCTTCTTTTCTTCCTCTTTTGCTTTTTTTGATTTCTCCTTTGTTTCGACATGATTTAGCTCATAGGTCATCAAAGTTCCGTAGAGCTCTTCCAAAGGATATGTGTTGATGTTTTTGGTGTTCTCTATCAACAACTTCAATGAATCTCAATCTTCCGAGAGAGACCTAAGAATTTTGCTCACAAGTTCATCATTAGTAAATTTCCGATCAAAGCCTTTAAGACCATTAACAATATTGATTAATCGAGTAATCATGCTAGCAGTGGGTTCATCTTGCTTCATAAAGAAGTTCACAAAATTTTTAAATGAGATTTATCTTAGTTTCTTTTACTTTATTTGTACCAATGTGTGTTATTTCTAATGCATGCCAAATCTCATATGCGGAATCACATGTGCTAATACGATTAAATTCATTTGTGTTTAAAGCACAATAAAGAAGATTTTTGGCTTTTGCATTCAATGACAATTTTCTTTTATC
Organism: Fraxinus excelsior; assembly: GCA_019097785.1. Classification (NCBI taxonomy): domain Eukaryota; kingdom Viridiplantae; phylum Streptophyta; class Magnoliopsida; order Lamiales; family Oleaceae; genus Fraxinus; species Fraxinus excelsior. Next base: position 19,916,730 of record CM032635.1, on the reverse strand, counting down.
ATCCTCATCATATAATTCTCTAAGCTTTGGAATAATTTGGTCCAGGTTTTCATCAACTTTAATAACTTTAGTAAGCTTATGATGACCAAATTTAATAACCTCCCAAACATTATAATCAATTGATTTTATATTTAAATCATCATTCTAATTTTCTAATAATTATAATGTGTACCATCAAACAAAGGAGGACGATTTGTAAAATGCCCCTCAATATTAAGATTAGCTATAACACATGATAGTGAAATCTTAAAAATGTGCACCTAAGCTCTAATACCAATTGATAACCAATAACTAACCAAGAGGGGGTGAATTGGTGTTTGAAACTTTTTTTCAACACTTAGTCTCAAAACAATTCAATACACAAGATATCGCAAAGTATGATACTAGAATTAAATATGCAAGTTCAAAAACTTAAGTCAAGTATGGATATAGCATAATATAAATGACAATGTAAAGTAAAATGCAATAATGTAAAGATAACAAATCAATTTAATGGGGTTCGATACACAATGTGTTCTACATCCTCGTTACGAGTAAAGTCAAATGCACTATAATGGTAACTTACAACAAGGAGCACTTATTCTTAGACGACTTACAACAAGGAGCACCTATCCTTAGGTGACTTACAACAAATAGTACATATCCTTAACAACAATCGAGTTTTCACAAGGCTCTCGAAATCACTAAAGTATAAATGATAGTTTTACAATTGAAAGAACTTTCTTAATAAATAATATAATCAAGTCAAGTATTTAGAGAGTTAGGATAACACTTCAATAGATAGCAAATAATAAAGCTCAAGTGTTTATGATGAAAACTTTGATGAATGATTGATAATGAAGTAGTTTGTATTTTTGTATCAAAATTTTCAAACCAATGATTTCTCTTAACAAATAATGGAAGTTACTATGAAGAGAGATTTACACTTAAATCAAAGTGTTGGCAAAGAAAACTTCTACCAAGGATAAAGAATAAATGAGATTATGAAAATTCTTTGCAAAATAGTGTTTTTGATAAATTAGATAAAATAGGTTTGATCGATCAAGAAACTCTTTGTAATAAATGGAGTAGAATGTCAAGTAAACTCAATGATTTTCAATAAATAAGCTCTCTAAATATCTCTTGTAAATTGTTGAAATTGAATGTAAGAAGAGATGAATATTTATAGAGCAAATGAGGCCCAACCAGTCACTTTCGGTTGACCAATTTTGGTTGATCGAAAGTGTTAATATAGTCGTTGGGAAATCAAACTGTTGGAATTTCGGTTAATCATTTCTACACTTTAGTCTTTCAGTTGACCAAAAGTTGACTTTTTTTTTAAAAAAAATTGCTATTTCAAAATCTATTTCATATCATGAATGAAAAGCATTTTTATGCAAGTAATGTATTATGAAAATAATTTAAGCTTTATGCACCTGCTAAAAATTGATGAGTTAATACATTTACATTTAAGTTCCAATAAGCTATTTCTAAGCTTTAATCTTCCAGATTCTTGTTCTTGTTCTCTTCGAGTCTTCAACGGATGACGATTTGATTCTTTGAATACTTAAGAAAAAACAAAATTTGTTAAAAACATAAGTGTATTGCTTTTTATAATCAAAACAAGTGGAGCTATATTGAATCATAGGTCAACACTTTAATCACCTTAGTAAGCTTATGAGGAACAAATTCAATAACAATTGATTGGATATAAATCATCATTCTAGTTTTTTAAATAATTATAATGTATACCATCAAACAAAGGATGACGATTTGTAGAATGCTTCTCAATATTAAGATTAGCCATAACACAAGATAGTAAAATCTTTTAAAAATGTGCACCTAGGCTCTGATACCAATTGATAACCTAAGAATAACTAACTAAAAGGGTGTGAATTGCTTTTTGAAATTTTTTCGACAATTAGTCTGATGGAATCCCCCTCTTGAAAACCCACAATATCAATGGAAAATGGAGCAAAACTAGATCTAGTTTTTGCTATGAAAGTGAGGTAGAAGATCATATTAGAACCTTAAGGAAACAAAGGCCTTAAAACCCCAACCTTGAGACACCACAAAGGTTGATCACTCCTTTGATAAGTCAAATTTCTAGCATTCTATCAAGAACACAAGAAAGGCAACGCAAGAGCTTTTTCATTTACTCCCAAAAACGTTCTCCCTCTACAAATATCTTGGTTGGTCCTTTTTAAAGTAAAAACATAACTTCAAAGAAGAAGGAAAACGAGTTGGGCCTCAAAAGTTGTGGATTGGGCCTAATTCATCAAAATATAAAAAGCCCATAATTCATTAAAGATTACAATTAAAATTCCTAACTAGCCCTTGTACTCTTCTTGTCCTTCCAAATTTATCCCTTGCACAAAAAGATAAGTGACCATCTTTGGTGAAGCTTTGGAATCTTCGAGTTTTGTTTTAGAATCCTCGAGCACAGTGTCTTTGTATTTCACTTCCATAATCAAGCCTTACAAAGCTTCTTTCATCCTCTTTGTCCTTGCCCTAGTCATTGGACCACCACTTCCTTGTAAAGGATCTTGAGAATATTTGGGAGGATTAACTTGGTCAGCACCTTGATCCCCGTCATTCCCCTCCTCTTCAAAATGATTCGTCCTCGAATCACCTATATCAAACAAAGATAAATCAGCAACATTAAAGGTTGCACTAACATTACATAATCACTTGGCAAATCTAGTTTGTAGGCGTTATCATTGATCCGCTCCAAGACTTGAAAAGGTTCATCTCCTCTAGGCTGTAATTTTGACAACCTTCAAACGCCCTTTATTGGCTTGCTTAGCATATTGTTCATTCTTCCTTTCAATGTTAGCCCGAACTCTAGCATGTAACTCCTTCACAAAATCTGCATTTTTCTTACCATCAAGATTAGCATGCTCACTAGTAGGAAAAGGTAAAATCTCCAAAGGTGTTAAACGATTAAAGCCATAAACAATTTCAAAAGGGGAAAATGAAGAAGTAGAATGAACAGTCCTATTATATGCAAACTCAATATGTGGCAAACACTTTTCCCACAGCCTTAGGTTCTTTTGAATGATAGCACATAACAATGTAGTGAGTATCATATTAACTACTTCAGTTCCGTTTGAGGATGTGCAACAGTAGAAAATAACAGTTTAGTTCCTAATTTATTCCATAGAGTGCGCCAAAAATGACTTAGGAACTTAACATCTCTATCACTAACAATTGTCTTAGGCAACCCATGCAATCGAACCACTTCCCTAAAGAACAAATCAGCAATATGTGTTGCGTCATTAGTTTTATAACATGCAATAAAATGAGTCATTTTACTAAACCTATCAACAACGACAAATATGCTATCCTTACCACCTTGAGTCCTTGGTAATCCTAAAACAAAATTCATAGATATATCAATCCAAGGTTGAGTAGGCACATGCAATGGGGTATACAAGCCATGCGGTCTAACTTTAGATTTTGCTTGCCTACATGTAATGCACTTATCACAAACAGATTCCACATCATGCTTCATATTAGGCCATCTAAAGTCTTTAGAACACCGAAATGTCCCATCAAACCTTCCCCATGACTTTCCCTAACAAGCAACTCACGAATAGAACAAATAGGTATACACAATTTATCTTTCTTGAATAGAAATCCCTCATGCCTATAAAAATCACCAAACGCACACTTATCACATGCATTCCATACTTGGTTGAAATCATAATCATTGGCATACAAATCCTTAAGTAATTCAAAACCAAGTAATTTAGTTTGCAATGAAGTAAGTAATACGTACCTCCTAGACAACGCATCAGCTACAACGTTTTCCTTCCCATGCTTGTATTTGGTTACATAAGGAAACATTTCTATGAACTCCAACCACTTAGCATGTCTTCTATTAAGCTTACCCAAGGTCTTCAAGAACCTCAACCTCTCATGATCAGAATGAACGATGAATTCCCTCGGCCACAAATAATGTTGCCATGTTTGAAGAGTCCTCACTAATGCATAAAGTTCCTTGTCGTAAGTAGGATAATTCAGCGCTACCCCACTTAACTTTTCACTAAAATAAGCAATTGATTTGGAATCTTGCATCAAAACAGCTCCTATTCCAATCCCGGATGCATCACATTCTATCTCAAAAGCTTTATCAAAGTTAGGCAAACACATTCTTTTGCTTCATTTGCTTGCACTTGGAATCACTTGTGGCCAACTTGGAGAGTCTAAGATGTGAGTTAGGAAGGTAAAATAAGGTCTGAAAGGGGTTTGTGTCGTGAGTCGTGGTTAGTAGGTATAAGACTAAGAGTGTTGTTAGATAAAGGTTAATACGAGCACGTGGCTGTTTATGGTGGAAATCTGATTTAGGGCGTGTTCGATAGAGATTAAAATTGAAAAATCAGTCGTTATTGTTGATTTTTATTAGACGAGTAAGACCCAATAACGACTATATTTTCAATTTTAATTGGATTTTAAGCACGAAGCCTTACACTCATCATTGTAAGTCCAGATCAGGTGCGCTTGATATATTTTCACTTAAATACAACCTATTTTAATTGCCCTACATTCCATAAGAATTTATAATACTAATTTGTTAATTGTTTATTCAATTTCTTTTTTTATTGACACTCGATTCTCGATCAACCTTAAAAAATTGTATTTCGATATCTTATACTCACATTATTCTTAAAATAATATATTTCGACCATGTCGCATCATTTGTTGATGTCTCAAAGATATTAATTACATAGCTAGTCTTAAAAAAACCCTTGATCAAATTGAGAGAAAAAAAAAAAAAAAAATTAAGCTTACTCACTGGTAACATACAAATACATTTAAAATTCAAAACACTTAACAAACACCAAATATATTGATCTACCGTAGCTCAATGTAAACTTCACCACTTAAGTTGGAGAGATTGACAGAAGAATATTAGAATATCAATGATGAAGAAAGTCGTTATGAGAGTAACAATTTAATAAATGTGAATACACATAGAATGACATATATTACATGATTTATATTGGCCATTGAGACTGATTCTTCTAATTCTTAAAATAAATATTTATACGCCACTTGAATCTTTTCCTGTGATTGGCATTGATTTTCAATTTTGGTGGATATTATCATTTATCAAAATTTTTAAAAATAAAAAAACTTCTGTGCTTATATATAAAAAAATAAAACGCATTTCTTATATTTATGGCAAAACAAATTTTCATCCCATTACCAATTCCTAGTTTCTCACTTTTCTCCCTCTCCCCTTTCCTCGGTCAAATCCGCCGGAAACAACCTGCAGCGACTACCGCCTCCTGTCGTAGAGCTAGAAAGAAATCGCCAAAGGATTCCGGCATGTCTGTCGCGATCTCCATTCCTTCCACCGCTCTTCGACGCGACTACAGTTCTGAACCGTTATTGGATTCCAGATTTCGTAAGTCGTGTGTATTAGTATACTGACATAGATGCGAAATATGTGTAAATTTGGAGGTGACTGTTTGGTAAATGGGTGTAATTGAAGATCGAGTTTTGATGGTGATTGGTGTGACAACCGGTAGAACTAACCCTTAACACGGGAAGGTGCCCAACTCTTCATAAACCTACAAACTGAGCCTTAGTTTTGCGATGCGGGATATAATTTCGGTCATTACAATTTGTTGATAAGTAATGTAGAAAAATATACTGTATGTTCTTTTATGTTTTTATGTGGGTCTAAATGAGATTTTGATGTGTGCGCCTGACCTTAGGAAAACTTTTGATCTTTTTCGCATAATGCACTTGAATCTGACTGATGATCGTGGTAAGGCATAACTAATTACGTGGAAAATTGAATTTTCAGAAAATAATTTAACAATGAACTGAAATTGACATGAATTTCGACAGTGAGAAGGTAAGGGAAGTAAGGCTGAGGATGGTAACTTCATTATGATGAAGTAGACATTGTTGGATAAAGATCGCTTTAGGATTTCTAACAGTTAAACTGGAAGGTGTACCAGATGCACTTTCTTTTTAAAGACTTGCAAGAATTGAAGAAAACAAATGTCAAAACATGTATTATAGTTCCAAGGAGGTGAATGAAGATGATTTTCTAAATAGAATTGTATAAGATAGAAATCATCTTTTGTAATTTTATACCAATAGGTTCTACTGTATGTAAAGGATTTTCAATTTCTGGGGTTTTAATTTTGATGCAGTCTAAGTAATTACACTGAATTGAACCAGCAAATGAAAATCATGCGAGATAAGCACGATGGAATTAATGCTTTTTCATGGTTATACAAATAGTTGTCTCCTAGACTTCATTATCTTCAAGTTGTTAATAATATTATTGAATTTCTTTTTGTGAGTTTATTTTGAAGAATTTTTAAGAAATTCTCTGTAAAAGCTCTCTTTGAAGTGATGCTAAAAGAAGTCAAGGCTGTGCATATATATATATATATATGTTTAAACATGGAATTTAATGTTGCAAAGGATTAGCAGAATACTTGTACCCTTCCTGAGTCCCATCTCTAGGAGTGATATCTCTTTCTCTCATTCATGTTGTTGATCATGCTGAAGGGAAAGGGGAAGTGCTGACAAGCAATGTAGATGATGAGACTGACTCATCCAGGAAAACTACTACACGCAATAATAGATATTCTATTAGCTCCATCAGCTGCTTTGGGGTGGAGTTGACCCCAGATAGCATTGCGGTTGCTATGGTTTATTTCGTCCAAGGTGTCTTGGGACTCTCAAGGCTTGCAGTCAGTTTTTACTTGAAAGATGACCTGCATCTAGACCCTGCAGAGGTAATCATTTTTGTTAAAATTCAAATTCATACCATGATTATATTGCTTTTTCTCCAAAATGTGCATGTGCACTCCCACACAAAAATTACATGTAAATGTGGAAACAAAACTTTAAAACTAGATACAGTTGAATCCTATATTTTGATTAAGTGTATTTCTTAGTACTAGTGATCTAGATATTCCTGTGCATATATGCATGTTTCTTTTGTTGTTTTATTTAATTCTCATTCCTTTTTACTTCACTAGATTCAAATATCCACTTAATCGCATGACATCAAGACTAACGCTGTGGAATCAACAGTGTGGTTCAATTCCCTACGAATAAATGCCCTACAGGCTCTTTGCTAAAATTAGTGTAGTTCAGGATTGGCCCAGGACGTGTGATTCAAATTCTCACCATATGGTTCACAAAACTTTTTCTTGTAAACCATATCAACTCTTGATTTGTTGTACAGTTATGTTGGGTAGTTGATTATGCGTCGTCCATACACTACTTCATGAAAGCATTATAATTCAAAGATATATAACTAGAGAAAATTATTCGTAATGACTGTGTGATAAAGTTCTTTCATCCCGATGAAGATAAGTTTTTTTGTCAAGACATTGAACCTTCTTCTTTGATCAAGACTCCAGTAATTTCCTAAGTAATACATCAAGTGCTGATATATTTTACATGGTTGACTAGACAGCTATCATATCTGGCGTCTCATCATTACCCTGGCTTGTTAAGCCCCTGTATGGGTTCATCAGGTGGGGATCAGCTTGCACTGCATAATTATCTTTCCCATCCATTTTTTTCAGTTAATTCTTTAATGATATTTTTTTATATTTTTAGCGATTCCTTCCCGCTTTTTGGCTACCGAAGACGGTCATACTTGGTTCTGTCAGGACTTCTGGGAGCTCTCTCGTGGACTTTGATGGCTACCTTTGTTGACAGCAAATATGGTGTTGCTTTCTGCATACTTCTTGGTTCTCTTTCTGTAGCCTTTTCTGATGTAGTAAGTTACTACTCCTTTAATTTGTCGAGAAAGGAGCAGAGGCTCACCCTTGTTGTTCATATGACTTGTCCAATCTTAGTTAGCAATGTTGAGTTATATCATCAAGTCTCTCTAAGTCGAGTAGTTTAAGTTGGAGATAATGTAGTGGGAAGGTTTACTTGATAGAGAAGGAACATGTCTGCCATATAATAAAAAAAAATGAGATGCTTTGGACATGAATTGAATACTAAAAGTCATTATTTTGGGAGTATGATGTTAAGGATGGACTAATAGGATATACATGAACTTCGAGGAAGGTTTATAGCCACATGATTGATACATAGATATAAAGTTTATCGTTCACTTCTCCAGGTTTTGCTCTTTTGGATCCCCCTTAGGATGATGTGCGCGCGCGCCCACGCCAGTGTATCTCTTATACCTCATCACTTCCTAAACACATTCCAATCTTATGTTCGCAGCCTTTAAACTAGTTTTGGAATCTAAAGACGCGGAGGCTTGTGCAGAATTCATACACTTCTACTGCTATAGAAAATATCGAATCAGTTAGAGGTCCAAGCTGTTAAAAATTCTTCAATAAATGTACATATTCTATTGTTGTTAGAAATCACAAGTGCATAGTTAGTTGTATTGTAATGTTCTCTCATAGTATATGTAGATATAAAGTTTATCGTTCACTTTTCCAGGTTTTGCCCCTCTGGATCCCTTTTAGGATCCAGAGTATTTCTTTTATCTCATCACGTCCTAAACACATTCCAATCTTATGTTCGTGGCCCTTAAACTAATTTTTGAATCTAAATACATGGAGGCTTGTGCAGAATTCATGAATCTCTACTGCTATAGTACATCGAATCAGTTAGATGTCCAAACTTTTAAAAAGCCTTCAATAAATTTACATATTTTATTCCTATCATATTGTTGTTAGAACATCACAATTGTATTGTTATGTCATAATATATGTTGCTGGCTTACCACGACCCAAGCACACGTCTACCAGGGTCACATGTTATCACTTACGCTTGGATCAGAAAATCCCTCTCCAATAGTATTCGCTTACAAAGTTAATTTATGGCATCTCCGAAGTCCATTGCTTGGGCTGCCCTATTCATGTTTGGACACACATGAAATAGTAAATCTTTACTATTTATAAACATGAGAGGGCCTTTCACGTCAGTTACAAAAAAAGGGAAATATCATTTTTGAAACCTTCACCGTTAAAATTAATAACTGCTATCCAACTTCTCTTCATTTAAATTTCTAAGATTTTGCTTTAACATGCTAATTTCAGAAAAATAATATGAAATGGTCCATTTTTATATGGATAACTATTTTGTTTTTGGACTTACTATTTTAAAAGAACGGTTTAACTTGCCACTTTTAGGGTACCCTGTATCTAGTAAAACCTCTTATATTCTCAATTTGGGTCCATATGTTAGTATCATTTGTACTTAAGCCATCAGTGCAGCTTATCATGATTGATCTTTCTTCCAATATATAAACAATATGCATTAATTGATATTACCAAAGAAAAATTGAGCTTCAAAGCCAATTTTTTTGTGAGGTGTTAGCTGATCTTCAGTTGTTATTTCATTTTCCCCAAAATGTTTTATTGGCCAGCCTTTTGAGATGAAAGTATGCTCCAGGTTGTAGACTCCATGGTTGTAGAGAGGGCTCGGGGTGAGTCACAAAGCATGTCAGGCTCTCTCCAGTCTTTATGCTGGGGTTCGTCAGCTTTTGGGGGCATTGTGAGTTCCTACTTTAGTGGCTCCTTTGTAGGTGCATATGGTGTGAGGTATGCCATGACAATATTTCCTTTTTGATGTGTTTGTTGCTCAGACAAATTACTGATGAACTTCTGAACACATACAGATTTGTCTTTGGATTGACAGCATTGCTTCCATTGATGACATCTGCAGTTGCTGTACTTGTGAAAGAGCAGCCTGTGTGTGGCCCCGGAAGGGGGCTGAATTTAATGAGCAGTTCTGACTTTGTTGAAAGCGTGAAACATAGCATTACACAATTGTGGGATGCAGTTAAGCAACCCAATGTATTTCTTCCCACCTTATTCATTTTTCTGTGGCAGGCGACACCGCAGTCTGATTCCGCCATGTTTTATTTCACGTATGTGATTTGAGATGATTGGATATTTTGTTCATAATAATAGTTGCATTATTGTGTTATTTATGAATATTGGATAACGAAGAACATTCTGCTTGCAGTACAAATAAGCTTGGTTTTACTCCAGAGTTTCTGGGACGTGTTAAATTCGTCACTTCAGTTGCATCACTTCTTGGCGTTGGACTTTATAATGGATTTTTGAAAAGGGTTCCCTTGCGGAGTATTTTTCTTGTGACTACTTGCATTGGTTCAGCTCTTGGGATGACTCAAGTATGTGTCTTCTCCTGTTTCTGTATTCATTTCTTTATTACATATCTGAAATGGACCTTCTTTTTCCTTTGAGAATGCGTAGGTTTTGCTTGTTACTGGATTAAACCGGCAGTTGGGTATAAGTGATGAGTGGTTCGCCATTGGTGACTCATTGATAATAACGGTTCTTGGTCAGGTATTCTTCGTTGGTGATAAATATATAGCTTATGCTTGTCCAAACTTCAGATTCACGATCAGTAACAAGTACATTTTCAGGCTTCCTTTATGCCTGTTCTTGTGTTAGCAGCAAAAATATGTCCACAAGGGATGGAAGCAACTCTCTTTGCAACCCTTATGTCCATATCGAATGGCGGGAGTGTCCTTGGTGGCCTGATTGGAGCCGGGCTAACCCAGGTTTTTGGTGTTACTAAGGATAATTTTAACAACTTGGTTTTCCTGATTGTTCTTTGCAATCTGAGCTCATTGTTACCTTTGCCGCTACTTGGCCTCCTTCCTCGAGATAATTCTGACGATACTAAAGAAAGTGATGACATTGAAATGAAATCTAATTGAATTCATTTGGAGCTCTTACTGCAGGTGCGTTTTTGTGTAGCTGGGAGGAATAACGAGTGTGAAATGCTTGTAAATAGCCAGATGATGATTAGAATGAAGTTATTTTGTTTAGTTCAAACATGAAGGATGATTTTTTGGTTGTTTTCTCAAGGCTTGTAGAGAATCGTATTGGAGCAAATATTGTATGAGATTTACGTGAAACTCTCCCCATGGATACATACTATCATTTGTTTTAATCTACTGCTATACATAAATGCTTCGTTTCATAAAAGTAGTGATAAGAATCTGTACAACACGTTGTGTACTAGATTTTGCTATAGGTGCCAATATTAGCAAAAAATGATTGGTCAATTTATTTGTGCAATTAAACTACTTGTACTCCTAGTGTTTACTCTTTTGTTGAATATCATTTATTCAAATTAATGGTCAAATCGCATGTCATCTCATCATTTGTCAATTTTTTTTGTCAACAAAGATGTATATGTAATTAGCTGTGTCAATGAGCCGAGCCGGAAAAAAAAAAAAAAAAAAAAAAAAAGCTCGGGCCTCGGCTCGAGGTTTTTTGGGTTCGAGCCTAATCGAGCAAAGCCCGGCAAAAAAAATTGAGGCTAGGCCCGAGCTGGCTCGAGTTTTTTTAAATGTCAAATCTACATTTTTTACTTAAAGAATTTAAAATTTGTAAGGTTTATACGTATTATAAATTAAATTAAAAAGTTCGGGTTCAACTCGAGCTTTTTTGTGTCGAGCAAAGTCCAGTAAAAAAAATGAGGCTCATGTCGAGCCTCTACTCGTTGTAACCCAGCTCGAGCTTTTTTCAAGCAGAGCTCGAGCCGACGAACTTTTTTGCCATCCCTTCATGTAGTAGGGTTGTTATTTGTGATTCTTATAGCATCTCCAAAGACTTTAAATACAAAGTTATATTTCAAAGAGTAAATATTTAAAAATAAGTTTTACTTTAAAATGACTATTGGCGAAGACTTGTTTGATCCTCACTTTTAAAAGCATAATGCTATTTAGTAATTAGCGTTAAAATTCCAATTTAAGTGGTACTAATGTGATAGTAAATGAGGTATAGTTAAGTGACTCACTTAATTGTACTTCTCAGTGAGCTTATATCACACCACCTAGTTTCACGGGGTGCCTTTCTTCTTGACATAGAAAGGGACATCGTGCGACAGTAGTCTGCTCCGCTAGGCTACTTTCCGCCTTCTTTCAATCGTTTCGGGACGAAAGAAAATTTAATTACAATTTGTACAAAGTTTGCAACATAAAATTGAGTGCGTTGAAAGTAAATCGATCGTTGATTGCTAGAAAGCAAGAATTCACAATTGATGAAAGTAGGAAATTACAATGGCTAGTGCATTGGGTGAACACGAGAAAGTTTGAGATTTTTTTGAAAGACTAATACTCCCTATAATAGCTTGCGGAACAAAAACATAAGTGATAGGAGTAGACGTTTAAATGACGAGAAATCATGCTAAACATTTACCAATATCACAACTATTTTATAATTGAAATAAACAATTACAATGGAAAGGAAATTACAATTCAAACTTGAATTAATATTTACAATGTGCAGTTGAAGTTGGGCAAACTGCGGCTGCCATTGGGTCAAAGAGGCTTAAGTAAAGTTACGGTCCTTGACATTTTCCCCAATTTGTTTTGGCGACGTTATCGGAGCTATCAATGAATAATATGTTTCAATTAATGGTTTGAAGGCTCCAATGTCTTTTTCTCTTTCCCAAGTATTCTTTTCACTATTGCATCCGCTCCATTCGACCAAATACTCTTGATGATATTTCTCAGAAGCTCGAGTAGTTCGATGGTCAAGAATCTCTTCAGCAACCTTCTTTCCGACTCTTTTCAGTTCAAACACAAGTCGGTTTGGCTCATTTCTGGATGCGTCCTCCTTGTCGGCAAAGTATAGCTTGAGTACACAACATGAAGGACCTTGTGAATTTTGCACCATGAAGGGAGTGCAACTCTGTATGCGACTCTTCCAATCCTCTTCACGATGGGTAATGGTCCAATATATTTTGGCACAAATCTTGATTCTTTCCCTCTTGTTGATTGATAGGTGTGTTTTTGCACGCTTATTTAATACTTAAATATACTTATTATTGATAAAAATGAGAGAAATTCTACTCACAATTATGTAATTATTGCTTTTGTAGGTAAAAATCACTCAAAAGAAAGAAAACAAAATTAAATGAGAAAAAAATGACTAAAAGTGTACAACAATGGTGAAGTTGGAGGACATTGTGATGCAATTTATGGAGGGTAAAATTGAAAGAAAAGTTCAAATTCGAGGATCAAAATACACCAAATCATAGTTCATGGAACAAGTGTGCAAATATTGGAGGGACTTAGCTGCAAAATGGCTTAATTTCCATTTATTCTTGCAGGTTACAGAGCCTGTGGCGCTGCAGCGCCACTATTCTGGCACTGTGACGCCAATTTTTTTTTTTAAAAAAATTGGTTTAGGAACCATTTTGCTCATTTGTTCGAAATCTGGAGACCAAAGCTGCAATTTTTAATAGGATTTTTAAAAACCCAATTGGACCTGGGACGTGCAGCAGTTCCGTCTTCTCTCTTGCTGGTTTTGTTTTTTCCTTTATTTTTATTTTCTTCATTCCTTTTTCTCTTCTTTTTCTTTTTCAACCTCTTGGTATTTTTGGGAGCAAATCATAGAGCACAACAAGGAGAATACATTTAAGGAATTGGAGAAATATTCGGGGATGTCAAAGTCAAGCTTCAAAAATGGGTTTTTTCTATAACTTTGTATTCTCTCAATTATTTTTCCATATTTGTAATGTATTGTATAAAATATTCTCCAATTTATTATTTATATAACATGGGCTGATTGATTGTGTTGTGATTTGTGGTATTAGTTTAACCTAACTTTTAATTAATTTTAATATTTGCTCTTTTATATTATGTTATTTATTTTCATGTGTTTCTACAATTGTATTTCATGTATTTTCATTTATATGGCCGACATACGACGATATTTAGTTATTTGTACATCGTTCGAGAGAAGATTGTGCATTTTAGACCAAATAGTAGAAACCATAGGTTTGTTTAGTGGATATAGATACCATTAGCCCTAGGTGACCCAATGAATTATTTTCACAAAGATTTAATACGATTATTTGGCTTTAATCGACATAGAGATATAATAGGTTAAATCAATCAATTAGGGTTAATTTCGCTCAAGATGTAATTAACTAAATTTGAAAAATCGGGTCTAATATTGTAAATAAGTAATTTATTAATTGGCTTGTGGATAAATTAATTAGGCGACGGTTAAGCGAAACTATAAATTCCAACCATATTTTCCTCCAAATTTTCAAATATTTGTGTTTTTCTTATTTTGTAGATTTTTAGTTTATTTACTGCTTTTTAAATCTTATCTTTAATCGTGTGTGTTTCTTTTGATAGTTAGAATTAAATTGATTAAAGTCATGTAATCTAAAGTAACATTCCTCAAGGGATTAACAACCCGGACTCAAAAAATCAATTTTATTACTTGAACGCGACTCGTGCACTCGTGGTATATTATTTTAGCGAACATTGATTTATAACAGTTTTTGTCGGGGAGTTTAACCATTACCAGATCTTTACAATAATTTGAATAATTTTAAATTGGTCCAAGATATTACAATGTTTAGTGAAAAACTTTCTGAAAAATACAAGGCTGTAATATTATTGAAAGTTATTCCTTAAAATTACAGAGAAGTTAAAAATGCTTTCAAATCTGGCAAAGATAAGTTGTCCGATGCCCCGTGACTCCGATAGCTCGACCCATTCAGCCAAACTTCACGTCTTTCAACCAAGTTCTTCCAAAAAGTATATTGGCTCAACTAAGTATTTGAACCAAAATTTATAAATTGGACGGGATCCGACGGCGAGGTAGTGGTTCTTGAAATTCCAAAATTCTATAGCATTTATAACTCCCCAATAAAATTGGAAAATCACTTAGCAAATTCTACCATGTAGACAATTATATTTATAGAACCCCTAAGTCCAAAGAAAGACTTTCTGGGTCCAACTCCCATGAGGTTGCTGTGTATAAAGACGCTAGGATGGTGGTCTTTGATTCCTCATTGATCCCTTATGTCTCAATTTTCAATAAATTTCACCACTCCTAGCGAAATAAAAGTCTAGCACATAGAGGAAGGCGTTGTACTTCTTATACATAATATTGATGGAAAATTTTGGATTTGTGTATAATATTATTTTATTGAAGAATGTGTGGTTGAAAATGAAAAATAGAAAAATGTATTTTGAAAAATAATAGGTACAAAAAAGGGCTTAATATATCAATATTGCATTCATTTTGTAGTTCGTATTAAATAACGCATTATGTATTTGAGGAAAAGTTAATTCAAATAAGTTAGGTCCAAGATATGGAAGTTCAAAAAATTTATCTTTGATTGGTAATTAATTAAACTTGGTTTATGATTTAAATTTTTATAGTAGCCACGTGTAGGAGGATAAATGTTGATTTCGATTATGGTAATCTTTTTGTGATTTGGACAAAGTTTAATTGTAATTTTTATTTGATTTTAATAAAGTTTAATAGTAATCATAATTCTATTATTTGAAACTAATTCTTATCCAAATTCCTTGTACTATATAGTTTTCCAATTTTAGCTGCATGCAAAGTTAATTGAGAGTTTCAACTATAAATTATTGGAAAATTCTAACATATATAGGGTCACGTGATAAGTGTATTTTCTACACTTATTCAAGGCTTGAAACTATATAATTTTATTATTCTTTTGGCAAAATACAACCTAAAATTGTGTTATATTATATCTTGTAGGTAAAACTCAATGTTTGACAAAGAATTGGAGAAAAGAAGCGAAATGTGTCGAAAAAGGAAAAAATCCAAAGTACGAGGATCAAAGTCTAAAATATAGAAGTTGGAGGACTAAATTAGATTAATTCGGAAGAATGGATAAATTGGAGAAATACAAATCAATTGGGCCCAACTTGAATTTCCAAATGGACAAATCCATTGGTGGCTTAGGGTGGATACAATTGCATATATATATATACACACACACACACACACACACACACACACACACACGCGGAACAACAGAATTGAAGGGAGCAGCCGGGAGAGAAGAAAACAGATTCATGTGCTGCTATATTTTATTCTTTAGAGACATATTAAAGAAGAGCAGGGGCGGACGCAGAAGATTTTTGTTAGGGGGGCACACTCGAACTTGCAAAGAAGTTGGGATAAATTTTACACTCGAAAATTTACGTAAAAAAAAAAAATCCCATCCCATATAATTTTGCATCCGAAAATTTACATGGGATATGACTTTTTCGGATGTAAAATTTCGAAAAAATTTTATGTCATGTTCCATATAAAGTTTCCTAATAAATGATGAAAATTACATTGAAGTGTATCGAAAAAATAGTAATTTTTAATGAAATAATTGATTTTTTTTGAAAAAATGTGAATTAGACGTTTTTCTTTAAGACTTACGTTTAACATATTTTTAACTATTTTCGATATCTATTTGGACTATTCGATATACCCATAATGTAGTTATCGAAATAAGCTTTGAGATTACATAAGCAATTTGTAGATTTGATTAGCATACAATCGTCGGTAAATTTTTAAAATTAGCATGTTATCGAAATTCAATTTATTATGATTTTGCCTCTGTTTGGTGGAAATTAAAATCAAATTTGTAGTAAATTTTGATAAAAGTTAAAACATTTATGGATTCTATGAAATATATTATTAAAATTTATTGTAAACTTTGATTTAGATTAAAATTTAGATTTCAATCGATACCAAAAAAAAAAAAAAAACACTCAAAAGTTAGGGGGGCACGTGCCCCCCCAGGACCCCCCTGTGTCCGCCCCTGAAGAAGAGAATAGTGGGCAGAGAGAGGTTACATATATTAGCCGACTGAATTAAAGTATTTACAAACATAAGTGGGCGGCAAATTGGGCTGAATTGAGATAACTTAGTGCTGAATTTTGTATATTATATCTATATATATACAAGGCAGCAAGGTTACAGATATACATTGGCGGCTAAAATATATTGAACACATAGTGGCCGGCAGCTTTGGGAGCACAATAGTGAGCGGTAGCTGCTGTAATTATATATACACATACGGATAGAAACAAATTTTGGAAGAAAAAAAGACGGACACAGCCGCGGCAACACGGGAAACTAATCACGTTATAGGTGATGTCGTTCTACTTCTATGTGTTTAATCTCCATAATATGCTATGCTAAATTCCTTGTATTGGATTGATGATGAATCTATTTGATTTTTAGTCTTTAATTCGAGACCACGTGTTTTTAGTTTAATTCTTGTGTTTTGATTTCATAAACATGTATGAATTTATTGTTTTAATACTTGCACACCATTAGGATAATTAGTTGCTTAGTCGTAGTGTTGGAAAACTCACGGTAGGTAGAACACTGTTATGGAACACACGGACAATAAATATTAGAAATAATGTTTATGGCGTGTGCGATCATGTATGATAATCCTATATGTGAATGCATGCTTGACATATGAATTCGAACTAGGAATAAGATCGTCTCGTGGCAATCATATGTTTATTATATCTTAGGAAAAAATAGTAAATAAAAGTGGAATTATCGATCGTCACAATTGCATGAATTAAATTAATTATCACTGGTTGAGAATTGAAACTAAGAATTGATTAGTGGAATCGAAAATCCAATACACTCCCCCACATTTGATTTAAAACCATTTTTTATTGCTTTCGTAGTTATAGAACGGAGTTAAATACAAATCGATCATCATTTATTACTTTTGCGAATTTAAACACATCGAATAAACTAAAATTGAGCCTTATTCCCTATGAGACGATAACTCACTCATCACAATATAACTTGTACAACGAACTCGTACGCTTGCGAGATTTTTTACGAACACCACACGTAATATATTAAAATGTGTGGTGCTATTATTTAAAGAAAAATAGTCAATTAAAGTAATCCACTAAAGATGAATTTTGATTAATGTGTATTAGGTTTCATGAAATTAAAGTGTAGAGACTGGAAGTTTGTTTTATATTGATGAAGGGGTCAATTTGAAACAAATGAAACATAACGACCTTTTATAATCTTATGATTATATGGGGTCATGATTCCCAATTGTTGATGTTCTTGAGATTCTTTGCATCCCCATCAACAAAGAATGAAATTGAGGAGAATATCACCAATCAATTGGAAGATCTAACCCTTTCAGGAAAACAATCAGAAATCTATGAATCAAGGTACACTTTTGCTTTTATTTTGTTGTTCTCATTGATTTCAACATGGAGTGTGATTTTAAAGATTATATATGAGAAAATGATTTGTTTGAGTATATGGATTGAATCGATAATCCTTTTCTGAATTTCTATCAAGTGGTATCAAAGCCTCTCCATAGCTGAAATTCTTGAGAAAATGACGTATTTTAAATTCTGAATTTTTGGGTTATATGATCTTTATATTATATTATGAAATTCAAGAATGTTATTATATGGATCTTGATAAAATTAAGGTTTTTTCATCAAGAAAATTCGGATTTTAAAATAAATATAGAATTTACAGATATGTTGAAATCTGGTTTTATTTTAATAAAAAAAATTTAGAGGCAACAACTGCTGTCGGCATAGCGTGCGCTACTGCTGTTGGAACGCTGCTGTTCCAGCAGTGATAGCTGCTATTCGGGGGTGCGAGGAGCGACAGCCCCCCGGTCACATTTGGTCTTGGCTGCACCGGCTAGCGTCGCCAAAGGATATAAATGAGGAGGTGAAGGGGTTAAAGATTAGGTTTTTCAGTTTCAAGTTTTGGAAGATTAGGGGGCGGAGACTTCTTGTGTAAATTTGATATGTTAAGGTTCTTGGCTGCAATTTTAAGGATTAGAGTTAAATTTTTAGTTTTAGCCCCTAAGATTTTAAGTTTATTCTAGTTGGACCTTAGGTTATGAGTTTTAATAATTTAATCCTGAAGTTTAAAGTTTTGGTTATTAAGCCCCCTAAAGTTAATATTCATCCTATTGGGCCTTTTAAAGTTTTTAGGTTTAATAATTCAGCCCCTAAAGTTCTGAAATTAATTAATTTGGGCCATTTAAGTTTTGAATTTTATAATTGAGCTCCTGAATGTTCATAATTGATTTACATTGGCCCCTAAAGTTCTGCATAATTGATTTTTTGACTTCTAAACTTTCCAATAATTAATTATTGACCCCTAAAGTTTTGCATAATTAATTTTTGGGTCCCTAAAGCTTTCAATAATTAATTATTGATCCCTAAAGTTTTCGATTAATTAATTTTGACCCATAAAGTTTTAAATTATTAACTCTTAGGCCCTTAAAGTTTCAAGATAAATACAATTAAGTATTACACTTTTCAAATTTTGGTATAAAGGACTCATTTGAGAATATAATATTCGAAAGTGAATTGATTGAAGCAATATGTTGCCAAAGCAACCTCTCTTGTGGAAATTAACTAACTTAGAATATTAGAAGGAATTTGTGTGTATGCTCGTTCATGCGGATATTAGCCGGCTCAAAGGAAAATTAATATTTGGCCGAATTATATAGACACTTGTGGTGGTAAACGTGTGACATTATAAGATTTCCATATGAATAATAAATCAATCCAAAGATGGGTTTATTATTTGACAGGATTTATTGTCAATATTTGATCACTACACCAAGAGTACCACTTACAATTAATATTACTGTCCAAAGACCTGATATTAATGATGTGCTGGATATCTTGAGATGGGATTTACCATTATTTGAATTAATTAATTGCTTAATACGGATTCCAATGTGAACATGTTTATTGGAAATAAGTTCTCTATTCAGTTAATCCATCCACTTCTGCAATATCTGTCAATATCTACTATATTTCAATGCTAAATGGAATAAACTTCAAGTATTGGAAATAGAGCATATTAATTGTTCTTGGCTGCAAGGATCTAGATCTTGCGATCCGGATTGAACAACCCACTCCTCTTACGGAAGAAGTAACTAATGCCAATGATTTCTTGTCGAAAATGAGAAACGTTTTGCGAAAAACGATAAGGTTGAAACAAGCACGCTTTTGCAAAGCTTAATTTCTGTAAAGTATAAAGGCAAGAGGAACATAAGGGAGTACATCATGGAGATGTCTCATATACCTTCTAAACTTAAGGGACTAAAGCTCGAGCTGTCTCATTTGGTATTGATCTAGCTTCCTGCACAATTCGGTTAATTAAGGGCAGTTACAACTGTCAAAAGGAAAAAATTGACTCTTAATGAGCTCATTCCATATTGTGTGCAAGAAGAAAAAATAAAGCAAAATAAAACTTACATAATCACTTTGGTTTGTTTTGAGGTAAATTTAATGTCAATACTTAGACACATTTGGTGGATAAATTTCGGTATCACTGCTTACATAAGTGTGTCATGCGGGGTTGTTTGAGCTGTCAAAACCAATTGATGCTGAAAGATTCATCTGTGGGGGCGATGACAAATCAGTTAAAGTTGAGGCTATATGGACTTTAGATTATCATTAAAGACTGGTTATTATTTGGATTTGAAAAAGACATTTACGGTACCTTCTTTTGACAGAATTTGGTTTCTATTTGTATATTGGATAAATTTGGTTAATCTTGTTCAATTTGAAATAGTCAGTTTAATCTCTTTCTTACCTCAAATATTGTGGGCACCAGTTCTTTATCCGATAACGATAACCTATATCTGTTTAATACGGTTGCCTCTTATAAAGAAATCTTGTATGTGAATCTGCATGGTATTAAACATAAATTAACCAATGAGAATTCAACTTTGTTATGATTCAAGAGTTTAGGTCATTTTTTTCAAAAGCGAATGGAAAATCTTGTGTCAGAAGGAATTCTTGATTCCCTTAATTTTCCCAGACTTAAGTGTTTATGTTAATTGCATTGAGAGAAAATAAACAAACATAAGGAGATTAAGTGTCATATGACTTTGGATGTCTTAGAACTAATTCATACGGATATCTATGTACCATTTTCTTCGGCTTCTTGGAATGGTCAACAGTAATTTATTACGTTCATAGATGAATTTTTCTTACTATGGCTACCTATATCTCATCTATGAGGAATCTCAAATACTGGACATGTTCAAGGCATACAAGACTGAGATTGAAAATCAACTTAGTAAAAGAATTCAACAAGTTAAATCTTACCATAGTGGTGAATACTATGATAGATATGACGGATCAGGATAACAACGTCCAGGGCCTTTTGCTAAATTCCTAGAGGAATGTGGAGTCATTCAACAATACATCCGGATCTTTCTAGGTAGAAGCACTAAAGACTGCAGCTTAAACTCTCAACACAATTCCAAGTAAAGCAATTTTTAAGGTGTTACAATTTTTTTTTAAAGATCCCACTATTAAATCAATTTTCAAACGAGAAATGTTTGATTCCTTGAGGATGTAGAGTTTGCGGGGGGAGATAAGGTTATAAGATTAATGATTTTGTCTTGAATGAAGAACATGTATATATTTCTTCTGTTGCAATTGACAATGATCAGGTTCAGGGATAAATTCATGCTCCAGATCTTGTTCAAGAAGCAATTTCGGATCAAGACTACATTACACAATCCCCTATTCACAATCTCTTGATTGTTCCAAAAATTCAAACTCAACAACCTCAAGAACAAATATCATTAAGGAAATCCACTTTAAAAGGGAGAAAGATAATTTTGGATGATTTTATAGTCTTTTTCTAAGAAAATAAGGATGACATGGATTGGTGAAAGTAGACCTGATCAATCAACTTTCTTCAAGTCATGCAAATGAATAACTCTCAAAAGTGAATTGATGCCATGAATACAGAATATAAGTTTGGGATCTTGTTCCATTACCAGAAGGTGCGAAACCCATTGGTTGCAAATTGATATTTAAAACCAATAGGGATTCAATTGGTAATGTGGAAAGATATAAGACTCGTTTGGTAGTTAAAAGCTTTACTCAAAAGGAAGTCATTGACTTCAAAGAGACTTTCTCTCCAGTTTCAACGAAAGACTCATTCAGGACAATTATGACACTTCTTGTGCATTTTGATCTTGAGCTACATCAGATGGATGTTAAGACAGCGTTTCTTAATGGTGATATTGATGAAATGATCCATATGGTGCAACCAGAAAACTTTGTGTCAGGAGACCTAAAGAATATGGTTTGCAAATTAAAGAAATTCATCTATGGGCTTAAGTTGGTTTCCCGTCAATGGTACTACAAATTTTATCAAGTAATTTATCTTATTTGGTTTCGAGATTCATGCTGTTGATGATTGTGTATATCACAAGTTCAGAATCATTTTTTTAGTATTGTATATCGATGACATACTGCTTGTCTGCAATTATATAAACTTAATGCGCGAAACCAATAGATTTCTATCAAGGAATTTTGAGATGAAAAATCTTGGTGATACATCTTTTGTATTAAGGATTTAAATACACAAGAATCGTTCTTGGTATATTTTTGGAATATCACAAAAGAGATGTATCGGTAAGACTCTTAAAAGATTTGAAATGCAGATATGCAATTCAGGTGATACCTCTATTGATAAGGGAGACAAATTTAGTCTCTATTAATGCCTCAAGGATAAATTTAAAGAAATGGAAATACGTGAAATTCTCTATGCTTCAGCAATTGAGAATTAATGTATACTAAGGTTTATGCACATCTGGATATAGCATTCACTGTTGAAATGCTAGACAGATATTTAACTAAATTTGGGATGGAAATTTGGAAAGCAGCATGAGATTATTCAGTATCTATAAAGAACTAAAGATTACATGATCACATTCAAGAACATCACACCAATTGGAGATCGTTGGATATTCTGATTATGATCATAGAATTTGACTGCAAAATATTGTCACTAGGCTGCATATTTTGAATGGAATTGAAAGACCACTTAAGTTCTTCTGTGACAATAGCAGTCATGTATTCCAAAGGGAACATGACGATGTCAAAGTCTAAAGACATTAAATTTCTAGTTGTAAGGAAAGACATCAGAGTGGTTAGATTTCTATAAAGCATATAAGGACAAACTCCATAATCATGGATCCATTTACTAAATGGCTACCCCAAGGTCTTTCATGAGCATAATGCTCACTGGGTGTTGCATCTTTCGATGATATGCCAGTTTAGTGGGAGTTTGTATTTGGATGTTGTCTGTTTTAGACACATAGTTTATACATGGATATTTGTTTTATTTCGAACTAAAGTATTCAGTTCAGTTCCACTCTGATTAAAGTTTATGGTTGATCTCACTTAAAAAATAAGGTTGGACCAGTTGGAAATAGACATGTTTGGATCACATAACATGTAATTTCCATGTTACACTTCCATGATTGATCTATGTCATTTGGTTGTATGGGTGTATGTGACCATTGATGGATTTAATCACGTTAAATGTGATGAAAATCGCTTTGATCCTATATCAATATGATTGATGGACGAGATTGTTTGAAATAATAATAATAATAATAATAATAATAATAATAATAATAATAGCAAAATTTTGATCTCATAAGGTTGTGCACATTTGAAAGATTACGTGTATGGCCCATGGGAGATTGTTGGAAAATCCTAACATATATAGGGCCACACGTAATATATTAAAATGTGTGGTGCTATTATTTAAAGAAAAATAGTCAATTAAAGTGATCAACTAAAGATGAATTTTGACTAATGGGTATTAGGTTTCATGGAATTAAAGTGTAGAGACCGGAAGTTTGTTTTAGATTGATGAAGGGGACGATTTGAAACAAATGAAAGATAATGACATTTCATTATCTTATAATTATATGGGGTCATGGTCCCCAATTGTTGGTGTTCTTGAGATTCTTTGCATCCCTATCAACAAAGAATGAAATTGAGGAGAAGATCACCAATCAATTGGAAGATCTAACACTTTCAGGCAAACAATCAGAAATCTATGAATCAAGGTACGCTTCCGCTTTTATTTTGTTGTTCTCATTGATTTCAACATGGAGTGTGATTTTAAAGATTATATATGAGAAAATGATTTGTTTGAGTATATGGATTGAATCGATAATCCTTTTTTGAATTTCTATCATAAATACTATAAGGATTACCATTATTTCACCACAGAAAATAAAGAGAATCACTCAATCGAGAGAGAGAGAGAGAGAGAGAGAGAGAGAGAGAGAGAGAGAGAGAGAGAGAGAGAGAGAGAGAGAGAGAGAAGTACAGAAAAGTAATATGAGAAGTTTTACACAAAATTTTATCTTCTTTTCAACTTTTCAATAACGAGTTAAGAAATTTATGTGCAAGTGATTTGTTTTTGTATACTATTTATTCAATAATTTATGCATGAATTGTCAATAGACTTTTGGGTTCGACCTAATGAAATGTGAATTCTGTTAGATTTTTTATAACGAAATGTGAATTCCTTCGAGAATTTAAATTGACTAATGATAGTGTCTCGCTTGGTTACTGATATACTTCATAAGAGAATAGTGAAGTGTAGATTTTATTGTTCTATAATTGTATATGAAACTTGAACGTATCTTATTGGAGATTTTTAAATACTCAATAGTATAATAATTTAAAGGTTAGTTCTGATCGATTAGAACTATGACTAGATGGTGATGAGGGCTGGCGAAGGATTGAAGAATAAAAGCATTAAATTTTTCTATCTTCCAATTTATCAGTTATTTTTATTTGTTCAAAAACATGTTTATTAAATAGTAGTTGCCTATGTTTATTTCGAAAGATACAATTTTCATGTTTTGGTTTAATTTTATGGATACCACATAAAAAAAAAATTGTTTTTATTATTTCCGTATTTAACGTGAAGAAAAGAGAATTTTTTATAACACTCCAGAGTTTATGAAAATTGTGATGTTATAGTTTGGTATCAGAGCATGAATTTACTTTTTTTGCAGACTTTTAATAAAGAAGTTATTATAGTTTCAAATAAATGACTTTTAACGGAAATTACCAATTAGAAAGTTTATATTTTAAAACATCTCAAGTTTCCCACTTATTGTTTGAGTTTTCTTGATTTTTATATTCGCAAGATTGAAAGGTTGTGTCAAAAAGAGGGCTAGGGATTTAAGTGATTCACCGGTGAGACTCCCTTCTCACATGGAAACTTTTTAGTTGCGTGTTATTCAGATCAACAAGACGAAAATAATATTTCAAACCACTCCAAATTTAGGAAGACTCTATTTTTAGGAACTTCTATTTCGAAAAAAATCCTATTATAGGAAATTTCTAATAAAAATAAAAATAACGTATTCTCATAAGTATTAGGAGTTTAAGGACAATGTAAAATTTTTAAACATGTAGGCCCCGTTTGTCTTCCATTATTCCAAAACATTGTTTGTTACAGTAAGATTCTTCATTACACATTCACACAATAAAATATTCTACACACGAATCAATAAAATTACTTTAAATTTCAACCACACATTCTCCAAAAAATACTACTCATTCTTCATTTCTTCTACAATAATAGGAGACAAACACACACGTAATCCTTGGTACGCGACATTCACTATTCGACCACTATCTGAATGATACAAGGTATAAAATGAAATGTCATTCTCTTAGCATGATTATGAGTTATCTTATAAAATGTATAAGCATGTTTACCTTGCATAATTTATTAGTTGATTTTTTTCACATTTTATATGAATATTGTTTATACAAGCATGGAATGAGATAGATTGTACTAAAATACTAAGCAGTGCTTTGCAAAAGCACATAGAGGTTGTACATGTATGAATTTTGAGGACGAAATTCATTTTAAGAAGAGAAGTTTGTAACAACCAAAAATCTTATAGTATAGAATTATTTAGCGGTAAGGATTTTGACCTAGGCACATTTTGATAATATTGAAACGTTGAGGAACTAAAGTAAAATAGTATTAATTACAATTTTATTTGGGCCAAGTAGGTTTATGATTTAAATTTTTATGGTAGTCACGTGTAGGAAGATAAATGTTGATTTTTATGATAGTAATCTTTTTTGTGATTTGGATAAAGTTTAATTGTAATTGTAATTTGATTTTGAGTCACGTGTAGGACGATAAATGTTGATTTTTATGATAGTAATCTTTTTTGTGATTTGGATAAAGTTTAATTGTAATTGTAATTTGATTTTGATAAAGATTAATAGTAATCATAGTATAATTATTTGAAACCAATTCAAATTTTTATGATAGCCACATGTAGGACGATAAATGTTGATTTTTATGATAGTAATCTTTTTATGATTCGGATAAATCTTGATAAGTGTCTCACAATTAACTGCTAATAATGATGTAGTCATGGAGTTTCACTCTGGCTTTTGTGTTGTTAAGGACAAAATGTCGAAGAAGGCGCTGTTGGAAGGGAAGCTTAAGGATGGTCTATATCAACTTCAACCTCCAAGTCAAGTTGAAAAGTCCTACTGTCAAGAGTCTTTTACCCAAAATAAACTGAACTCCTCTATTTTTGCTGCTAAGTCTAGAGTGTTTGAGGCAATCACCAAAAATGAGTCTCAATTAAAACTATCGCATATAAGACTTGGGACATCCATCAAGTTCTGTAATGTCACAAGTTCTCAACTCATGTAATGAAAAGTTCAATTTTAATGAAATCGGTCATTTCTGTGATGCTTGTCGGCTTGGGAAATCTCATGCCTCACCTTTCAAACTTTCAATCTCTCGAGCCTCAGCTCTACTTGAACTCATTCACACAAATGTGTGGGGACATGCACATTCAATCCACTTCAGGTTTTAGGTATTACATAATCTTCATTGATTATCACATTAGATATACTTGGATCTATCCTATAAAAGCAAGTCTGAAGCCTTAACTCAATTCACTTAGTTTAAAAATCTAGTTGAAAACAAGTTTGAAAGGAAAATAAAGGCACTTCAATCTGATTGGGGAGGTGAGTTTAGAGCCTCACTAACTTAGCCCTACAGTGTGGTATCGAAATAAAAATTTCTTGCCCTCATACCTCAGCTCAAAACAGTAGAACTGAAAGAAAACATAGGCATATCACAGAGACTGGCCTAACTCTTCTAGCTCATTTTGGCTTACCTCTAAACTATTGGTGTTCTGCCTTTCACGCGGTATGTCTTTCTTGGTTTCACTAACTCACATAAAGGTCACAAGTGTCTTAGCCCTATTGGTGAGATTTATATCTCAAGACATGTTGTTTTCAATGAAAGTGATTTTTTCTTCAAATCTCGTTTTCTTGATAGAAAGAGTAACTTGCAAACTAAAGACACCATTATTCAATATCTACCTTTCAACACCTTCCAAACTCTCGATCCAACACATTCAACTGATACAGTTCCTCCTGATGCTTCTCCAACAGTCAGGCCTTTTAGACATCAGCGGCTTGAAATGTCTGAAAATGAGATTCAAGGAGTAAATGAAAATGAAATGCAAAGAGATAATGGAAGTGGAATGATAAGAAAAGGTCATACTCAAATTGAAACTCAAGAAGGAATTGCAGGCGTTGATGAAGAGCAAATTGTTGAAGTAAACAGTGAGCAAAATCAAAATGCAGCAGAAAATACAACAAAGTTGAGCAGACAGAACATTGAACACCCTATGGTTACCAGAAGCAAGGCATGTATTTTCAAACCAAATGCTTACTTAACTTACTGCAAAGAACACATAACAATGCACAATGATTTTGAACCTAATTATGTGCATGAAGCTTTAGCAAGTAAGAACTAGAGAAATGCAATGACAGATAAATATAGAGCCCTCTCGAAGAATAAGACTTGAAAGCTTGTGACACCACCACTAAATCACAAAGTTATAGGAAACAAGGGGGTGTTTAGAGTCAAACAAGATATTGAAGGAAAGGTGATAAAGTACAAAGCAAGACTAGTTGCAAAGGGTTTCCTTCAGACTTCAGGCATCGACCATCACGAAACATTTAACCCCATAATTAAAGCTTTTACCTTAAGTATCCTCACACTTGCAGTTTCAAAAGGCTGTAGCATCAAGCAGTTACATATCAACAATGCCTTTTTAAATGGCAAGTTGAATTAAAAGGTGTACATGAGCCAACCTGAAGGTTTTGTAAATGAAGCTAATCCCAATTTTGCATGCAAACTTGAACAGACTCTCTATGGATTGAAGCAAGCACCTAGGACATGGTATGACAAACACAAGAAAACACTTCTTGAATGGAAGTTCATAAAGTCTAAGGCAGATTGTTCCTTGTTCTTTCACATGAATCAAAGGAAGGTAATTTTTGTTCTGGTATATGTTGATGATATAGTGATAACTGGTAATGATCACAAAATGTTGCAAAGCTTCATTGACAATATGAATAAGCAGTTTGCACTAAAAGATCTGGGTGAACTGCATCAATTCCTGGATATTGAAGTGAGAAGGGATAAGTCAGGAATGTATCTCACCCAAACTGAGTACATAAAGGACTTGTTAAAAAGGTTCAATCTTGAGCATCTCAAGCCATGTACAACTCGAATGTCTGTTGGCAAATACATATCTAAAGATGAAGGAGAAAAAGTGATTGTTCCATCTTTGTATAGAAGTGCAATAGGAGGCTTGCAATACTTGGCTCATACAAGGCCTGACATAACATTCTCTATTAACAAACTCAGCCAATTTCTGCAAAATCCTTCAGACATATATTGGAAAGCTATCAAAAGAGTTTTCACATACTTGAAAGGAGTTGAACAAGATTTATGGATCTAAAGAAGTGAAAGAATAAGCATAATAGGTTTTACTGATGTTGATTGGGCTTCTTGCCCTGGTGGCAGGAGATCTACTGCTGGTTATTGCATTTACTTGGGAGATACCTTGGTTGCTTTGTCCTCTAAGAAGCAACAAGTTGTGGCAAGGTCTAGCACCGAATTTGAATATAGAGCTTTGGCTCAAGCTGCTGCAGAAATAAGTTGGATTGAATCTCTACTCAAGGAGATCAGTTTGTGTCCTACTTCATTACCTATCTTGTGGTGTGACAACCTCAGTGCTAGTGCATTGGCTTCTAATCCTGTCTATCATGCTCGAACCAAACACATTGAGTTGTATGCTCATTTTGTCCGGGACAAAGTTCTTGAAGGAAAGATAATGATTCAATATATCCTCTAATCATATTAGATAACTGATCAATTAACTGAGCCACTAGTTCAAACCAGGTTCTTGACTCTCAAAGACATGCTTGGAGTAAAAGACTAAACTCCAACTTTTAGGGGGGGAGGGGGGGGGGTTGAAATGTATATATGAGATGATGCTTACCGGATTGAGTGAAGTTATCGGATTCATTGAACTTACCGTATTTGCTCATACTTAGTGGATTGATAGAAGTTACCAGTTATCAATGAACTTACCGTATTTGCTCACACTTATCAGATTGACTTGCTCACCATAATGATCACTGTTGTAACTATTTTTTTGATTTCTTTTCACGTGTAATCATTTTCTTTTGGCATGCTCTTCGCTCCAAAAAGTCTGTATATATATATTGTACATTGCTCATTGAAAACCACTAATTCATCATCTTCATTGTTCATTTAGTTTATCTTCAATTTTAACTGGATATGTTGATGTTGACTATGCTAGTGATGGGGACATTAGGAAACCTGTTACTTCATATGTATTTACTATTTGTGACGGCAGTGTTAGCTGGAAATCTAGTTGCAGCATATTGTAGCTTTATTTTCAACATAACATGAGTATATTGCTAATATATAAGTTATCAAGGAAGCTTTGTGGCTCAAGGATTTGTTAATGAATTGGATTTTTTACAAGATAATATAACTGCATATTCAACTGTTAGTCTTCCATTCATTTATGTAAAAATCCTATATTTCATAAAACAAAAAAAAAAAAAAACAAAGCATCTTGATGTAAAATTACATTTTACAATAGACATTTTATCAAAAGGTTAAAATTAGAGAAAATCCTTCTTTAATCCTGCTGACATGAGTACCATGATTCTACATTGGGGAAAATCTGAATTCTACTTATCCATGTTAAATATTGATAAAGTCTAACTTAATTTTTCATTTTGTAGGTACATGTGTGATGATACAATAGGATGGCTACTCGTTTGCGAATAGAATCACTGTGTTAATGTGGGGAACGTTGTAATATTAAGTGGTGACACATGATTATTTACTTTGGTTAAAGTCGTGTTTCTCTTATTAAAACTTATGGTGAAGTGCGATTTTGCTATTTTGGCTTAATACTGTCCCTCCATCTTGAATGGCCCTGATTAACTAATGTTTGTGGCATACCCTTAACCATCATTAGAGTTATGAAAATGGTTTATTCTATGGTTCATTTGACTACAGACTCATGTCTTTTCATTTTCTCTTTCTATAATTAGGATTTTCATCTTCGTGGTTAATGAACACCTTAGCCTGTAGAACTCTGTGTTTTTGTAATCACTGGGTGTTGATTAGAGTGGATCATTTATTGATCCTTAGGATTGAGTCTATTAACAGAAAGAGAGTGAGCTGAGGCCTGTTTTCATTGATCTCGATTTCTGATAGATTTGAGTGAACTGTTGTACATTCTTGAGATGAATATGAAGATTCTATGCGGGCAAGCCTCTATTTATTGTAGAGCTCGGGGATATAGGTTTAACCGAACTGCCTGAAATGTTCTTTACTTTCTCTATTGTTGCGATTGTTCATTTTACTATCGTGTCAACATATTCGCTTTCGTGCCTAACATAGGCCTCAGAATGGATCTTTTTGTTGGTGACGTGCTAGCTATTGATTGACTGACTTCTAATTGATTATGTTATCTGCTCACTCTTTATTCACAAATTGCACAATCACTTTCACACAAGCACTTAATGAAAATGATGTTTAAGTGTTGGGGGGGGGGGTATATTGTGGCTCTCAATTTGTACGTGTCAACTCATTAATTCAAGTTTCAAACCACACCCTACATGGAATTTATTTGCTTTTTGATGGATGATCTATAATAATAATTATATTACCACTACAAATTTTATTAAGTACATAGTTTTATTGCCACCATGGTCATCAAAGATGAAATATATTACACGTGAGAATAATTCTGCCACCAATAGTATCAACATAGGGTTATATATTTATGCTGGGTGGAGTCAATAAAGTAGAAATAACAGTGGTGATTAGCACAGTGCTGCTAAGGTCCTAGGTAGGGGTCAAGCGAGCAGTTGGAAAATGACTTGCTTCCAAATGCTACCCACGTCATTTTGCTTTGAACACAGAATAAATCATTTTGTAAATTCTAAACAGAGAAAAACACAAAATCTTCAAGAAATTATCAACTTATGCACAAACAAATGGATCCATCTAAGATTTTGTGGCAAACCCATCTAAAGAAATTCAAGAGAATGGTTCTTAGGCAGTAACTCTATTGCATTTAACATTGAGATACTGCAAATTCTTGTTTTAGAATAAGTGAAAATGTTTAAAGGATGAGAAAAATGAGGAGTAATATTGGGGTGATGAGTACACCACAATATTTTTTATTTTTTTTTTAGTTTTTATTAGATTAGGAGTATAATTGTAATTTTATTGTGGTGTATTTATTGAAAATATATTTTAGTTATGGTGTAGTTATAATGTGGTGTAGCAATAATTTTTGTAGTGGTAATATAATTACCCTAATAATAATAATAATAATAATAATAATAATAATAATAATAATAATAATAATAATAATTCCTAGTTTGTTCTCGACATTCGACGAAGTTTGTTCAACTTGTGATATGCCATAAATTATTATAGATCTTATTTTTCGTAAATACATTCTTACATTGCTATTGCGTCTACTTTTGTTTTAAATGAATATTAAATAAGTGATCATGTGAAAACATCACGTTGCCCTCACACATATAATTTTATGAAGTTTACTACTTGGGTCGATATCTAGAAATTTGAAGATATATTTTAATGAAGACCAGATCTCAAGACTTTGAACAAATTTCATCATTGGAGGTTAATTGTCTATTTTAATGAAAGGTTAGGGATTGATTATCTTCATTTTAAAGATTGAGGACAAATTCGCTAGTAGAAATAGGTTAGGGACCAATAGTCAAACTTTCCCATAAATTTATGTTATTGGGTATTTGGATTACATATTTTTTCATGAATGACGACTTTGCAACATTTTCAATCAGGAATTATTTATTTCTTTTATTTCATTCTCTTATTTATTACATAGGAATATAAGTGGCTTGACTTTTTTCATTAATTTTGGACAACATATTTCAAAACCACAAAATACGACTAGGGGTACTTACCGAAATTTTGGGGTGTTTTTTTGAAATGTCATTATTAACATGGACTAAAATATAATTATACATTTCACTCCAATTTAAGTATAAGAAATATGGTGAAACGGCCAATTGGAAAAAGGGTGAGGGCTCCAACATACATAAATCTTCCAAGATCCAAAACAAGGAAAATCGAAATTATAAAAGGAAATCTAGCAAAAATCAAGCCCAAACAAGATTAAAGGTTGTTTCAACTACCTTTTATTCCTCAAATCTGCAACTAATCAATAAAAAATTACCAATTTTTATATTTTGGATTTTTTTCCAATTAATTCATATATTAATTTTGATGTTGTTGAGGTTTTTTATGTTCCAGTGCCAATGAAATTTTATCTTCACATTAATAATTTTGAGTTAGTATATATTAAAATTCAAAATTTTATGAACTGGTTTAAGTTAATAGATATAAAAAATTAAATTTGAATCAATTTATGTAATGCATACAAGATTTTTGAAAACATGAGAATGTGAAAAGCGACATTCTCTGTCACTTTTATTTGAAAATGTCACACTTTATTTCATTCGAATTTTTTGGAGCAATTAAATAGATGCATATGTGTGTGTTTTTGAAAAAATTAATATGAATATGAATTCAGATATTGTTTTACATTTAAAAATGACATGATATAATAAACTAGATTGAGTTAGTATATATGAAAATCAACTTTGGATCATTTCAAGTGATATCTCAAGGTATTTGTGAAAATGAGAGTAAGAAAAGTGACATAGGGGTGTCTGTGGGTCGATTCGGTTCGGTTCTGCTCGGTTCCAGAATTTTCGGGTATTTAATAAATGGACCCGTCGGGTCCAAATATAATTATGGAACCGTTCGGGTTCGGTTCGGTTCGGTTCCGTACCATAATTAAATTTTTTAACATTTATAGCAATACTACATAAATATAACTAATGACATTTCATTTGTAATTTTTACAAATTAACGTAACCAAATTCAAAAATATAAAAATAACTAGTTGTTGAATAATATTAATTCAATGCATACAAATACCAAAAAGTAGATATTAATACTTACCAACTATTTGATTTAATCATCAACTGCTACTGCTTGACTTTCCATGGCAAAAAACTCTACAAGAATTAAAAAAGCACAATTAACAAACAAATAAACTAAAAAATATTCAACTAATAAGATTTGATAAAAAAATATAATATATATCTATTACCTGTCTCAATGCCCTCATAGAACTTTGTTTCTTCGATGCAAATTCCATCTTGGGAAACTTTCAAGAGTCTAGAATATTTTCTTAGCCAGTTTTGTGTACAAATTAAGGTTTCAACTGTTTTAGGAGTTAAAGAACTCCTAAACGGATCAGGAATGCGCCCTCCAGTACTAAATGCTGACTCAGAAGCAACTGTAGATACATGAATGGCAAGAACATCCCTTGCAACCTCAGATAAAAATTCAAATCTTGATTTATTAATCTTCCACCAATGTAAAATGTTAGAAAAAATAAAATAATTTAATTAATTCAACAAAGAAATATTAAAAAATTATTTAGTTTCGGGTCTCATTCAGTTCTTCGGTTCTTGGTCGAGACCCAAGACCCGACCCAAACCTTTCGATTCTCGATTCGGGTACCCGTTCGGGTCTTTAACTTATGAAGAACCGCTCGGTTCGATTCAGATATTTTGGACACCCCTAAAGTGACATACTCTATCACTTTTTCTCTCTAAAATTGTAGCATTCTATCTCATTTGAATTATTTAAGATCATTTATGCAAACATGTGTGTTTGTGAAATTTAAATATGAATATGAATTGAAATCTTGTTTTAAATTAAAAAGTGAAATGGTATAACACTTTATTTGTATTTTGCATTTGAATTAAAATGTTAAAACTTGAAAATGACATTATCTTTCACTTTTTTCTAAAAATATAAAGTGCAGTCTCTCTCATTCGAATTTTTTAGAATCAATTAAAAAGATGCATATATGTACATTTGTGAAAATCTAAATATGAATATGACTTCAAAGATGCATATATGAATTGAAATCTTGTTTTATATTAAAAAGTGAAATGGTATAACACTTTATTTGTATTTTGCACTTGAATTAAAATGTTAAAACTTGAAAATGACATTATCTTTCACTTTTTTCTAAAAATATAAAGTGCTCTCTCATTCGAATTTTTTAGAATCAATTAAAAAGATGCATATATGTATATTTGTGAAAATTTAAATATGAATATGACTTCAAACCTTGCTTTATATTAAAAAGTGACATGATATAACACTTTTTATTTTTTTGCATATCAGTTAGTTTTCTGAAAATTAAAACTGACATACTCTGTCATTTTTTAAAAAAATAGTTTTATATTATTTCATTGGTATTTTTTCGCAAACATGGAATTAATGTTTTCATTTGTTAGGGAGGCAAATACGAATAAGATAGCGAATATAAAAGTGACAAAATGATTGAAATTGTTATTCTAATAGAATGCACAAATAACAACATTTGCTAAAACGTAAATATCACTTTTTAGCTTTTAAAAAAATGAAAAACATTCAAAAAAGTGATAAATATTAAAAAAAGTAACAAAATCTCAAAAATAAAAGAAAACTCACAAACGTTCTAAAAATAGTAACAATTTATTTTGACATAATTAATACAAAAAATTGTACTTCTAATCAATTTTAAGTGTATTAATATAATTTTTTTTAAGGGTAGTGGGCCTGATTTCCCCATAGGGAAAATTTCACAAGGGAAAATTAGGTAGAGTACCCAAAAAAAATTTAATATTTGATTCATACCTTAAAACTAATTAAACCTATTATTACAGTACTAATTATGTTCAAAATCTCAACTCCCACAAAAAAAAACCCCAAATCTGAAGAGCCCTTTGAATCAGAAAAATTCTAGAGGAACCTCCGTCCCCAACTCTGACCCCAACTCCAACTCCGACTTCGACTTCGACTTCGACTTCGACTCCGACTCCAATGTTTGCAAAGTGAAAACCTCACCCACCAATTTAATGCTATTGCAGCTTTGTAGTTTTATCGAGAGTTTTCCATTTGAGATCTCTTGATTGTGTCTTGGAAACTTGTTTTTGAGGATTTGTTGTTGCACGAAGATGTGATTGTTTATATGAATTCTTTGTGGGCATGGAAGGCAAAGTTTGGTGAAGCCAAGACTCAGATGGAGCACTCAGTAGCTTTCTTATGATCGGTACCTTCAACATTTTGCCGAAGTAGTTGAATCCTTTGATTCCTTTATTCTGCCTTTTTTTATTTGAATTGCTAGTTGAAGATTCTATAACGATGTCATTATATTTTTGAGAATCAAGTAGTAATTTTTTTGAGAATCAGACATATATTAAAAAAAAAAATCATATTTTCTCATAAAAATCAAAATATCTGTGCTCTTTGGCCTCTAATAGAGGCAACATGGAAGTATTATTGGCATGTCCATGATAGTATTTCTATGCCATTCAGGTTAATTTGTGCAAATAAATTGAGATGAAAATGAAGTGCAATGTGGATATATTTTTCATTGTTTTGAACTTGTTTATTGATTTTAGAGAGAGATACAAAGACTCCGTAGCTCTCTATGATCAGTACCTTCATTTTTCTGAAGTAGTTGAATCCTTTGATTCCTCTATTCTGCCTTTTTTATTTGAATTGCTAGTTGAAGATTCTATAACGATGTCATTATATTTTTGAGAATCAAGTAGTAATTTTTTGAGAATCAGGCATATATTCAAAAAAGTCTATTTTGTCATAAAAATTAAAATATATGTGTCCATTCTCCAAGTTTTTTCAATTCATACAGTGAAATTGCACGCTAAAGGTAAACAATTATTGGCATTCCTACATTGATATTTGTTCTAGCTGATAGGATTTAGGAGGTTTGATTTTTGTCACTTTTTTGATTTTTTGTCACTTGAACAACTTCCATCAAAGGGTGAAGGAAGATGGCTTTTATAAATTGTGAGATTATTGGCTTGACAGTGCAGTGAATATCCAGAATCTTCTACCTTGATGTGCTTTATGTTCGAGAAAATGTCTGATTTTGTCCCAAGGGATAGAATATTTTCTTGCTCAATCAGGTTGATAATGGGTAATTTTATAACTCTAATATCAAAAATGTTCTCTAAAGTTTCAAGAGAATAAGAATGGTTTCAAGGATTGGGTTCTAATATTGCTTCCAATCAAATGCCTTATTAGATTACTCTTTCATGTGCTGGTAGGAGAAAAAGTGCTTCCTTCAGTTTGCATAATGGTGTAATCACACAATTACTTCCAATTATTGTCACTAATTCCAATTTTTTTATTGGTGTTTTGTCATTTTTTCTTATGATACTAAAGCCTGAGGTAATTTGTATTTACGAATATAATCTTTTATTTTCCATGCTTTGGATGTTTGTGTTTGCTCAAGATGATTTGGATGTTTTTGATTGGTGTTTTGTCATTTTTTCGAATGTTTGCAGTTTTTCACTTTTCTGAATGTTTGTCACCTTTTTTTTTTAATTCATGTCACTTTTTTCTATCACATTTTTTTTGTTACTTTTTATTTTTTTAAAATTTCTATCACCTTTTAGTGACAAATATCACCTTGTAATAAAAGTGACATTGCATTTCACTTCACTTTTTAATGAAAGTGATATTGTATGTATTTGTTTTATTATTAAAAAGTGATACAATGTCACTTTTATTGAAAAGTGACAATTCACCCAAAAAAATGATCAAGGTTTCGTCACTTTTTTTAGTTTTTATCATTTTTAAAATTTCTGCCACTTTATTTAAATTGATTCCGAAGTTTTGATTAGTGTTTTGTGACTTTTTTTTAGTCGTCACTTTTTCAATTTCTGTCACTTTATTAAATTTTCTAAGGTTTTGATTAGTGTTTTGCTACTTTTTGAATGTTTATCACTTTTTGAAATTTTTGTGCTTTTTTATACTGTTTGTCACTTTTTTCCTATCACTTTCTAAAAATATTTGTCACTTTTTTTTAGTAACAAACATCAATTTTTAATAAAAACGATATTGTATGTCATTTTTTAATAAAAAAAAAAGTAATACTTAACTTAAAAGCGACACAGTATTTTTTACTTCCATTAACCTTTCATATGATTTTTCAAAAGATCCCTAATTTTAAGGGTATTTTTGTAAGTTGCCCATTTCACAACTAAGATGTTAAGTTTCACCCATTTCAAATTTAAGAGATAATGTTTAAAATTTTTTAAGGTTTAAAATCTCAGATCTTTTTAATTTTAATTTATAAATTAATTAATTAAACATATATTTTATTCATTAAATATATTAAGGTCACGATTACCATATAATTTGATCACAAATTCTATATAATTGGTCACAAATAACAAATTTTACAAGTCACAAATTATTTTACGGTCACAATTCAAAAAATTTATGTCACAATTTGTTCATCGGTCACAAATAAAAAAATTTATATATCACAATCACAAATATTATAAGTCAAAACTTAGAAAACAATCGCAAATTGTCAAATTATTGATCACAAATTAACAAATTTTTAGGTTACACATTATTTATTGATCACAATTTATATTTCTCATTGTTCACATATTATTTATTGGTAACAAATTAATGAATTTAATGGTCACAAATGACAAAATAATTTGTAACCACCATCAAAACTTGTAACCATCACATTACCACTACCACCAACAACATGACAATCAAACACCCGTCACCGGAACCACAACCACCACCTCCCGGCAACATACCATCATCTAAAAATACCGACATCACCACGACCACCACTACACACCCAAATAAATTATGAGTCACAATCCATTTTTTGGTCACATTACAATCAACTAATTATTTTGTAGGGCTGGACAAAAGTCCCGAATGAACCGATTGATTCTTCATAAGTTAAATACCCGAACGGGTACCCGAATTGAGAACCAATGGATTGGGTTAGTTCTCGATTCTAAACCAAGAACCGAATCTAAATAATTTTTTTTTATATTGAATTAATTAAATTATTTTAATTTTTTAAAAATAAATTAGAAAATTATTTTATATTATTTTATTAAATTTTATTAGTTGAACAGTTTTTAGTTTATTTTTGTTTGTTAATTGTGCTTTTTCAATTATGCTCGTAGAGTTTCTTATTATGACAAGTTGGGCAACTGATAATTAAGTCAAATAGTTGGTAAGTATTACCAATACTTCAAAAATATTTTATTTTGATAACTTTTAATTTATATTTCATTTTCTTTATGCAGGTTGCTTGAAGTAAATGAATTATTGATATGGATCATCGATGTTTTAATATTAGTATCTACTTTTTGGTATTTGTGTTAATAGAATTAATCTTATTGGACAACTTATTATTTATGTGTTTTTAAACTGGGCTATGTTAATTTGTAAAAGTTATGAATGAAGATGTCATTAGTTGTATTTATGTAAT
Source organism: Fraxinus excelsior (assembly GCA_019097785.1). NCBI lineage: Eukaryota > Viridiplantae > Streptophyta > Magnoliopsida > Lamiales > Oleaceae > Fraxinus > Fraxinus excelsior. Next base: position 19,878,309 of record CM032635.1, on the reverse strand, counting down.
GTTGTTGTAAATGTTAAAAAATTTAATTAGGTACCGAATAGAACCGAACCCAATGGTTCTATAATTATATTTGGACCCAACGGTTCCATTTATTAAATACCTGAAAATTTTGAGTCAGTTCGGTTCTCTTCAGAACCGAACCGACCCATGTTCAATCCTATTACTTGGTGTCAAACACTCCTACTCCTATCCATACCCCAACCCAACCCATCCCATCCCATCAACAAACACCACAAAAATCAACACCACCTCACTACTACCGCCAACATCACCATCATGTCACCACTGCAACTAACATCACAACCACTACCACCACCACCCAAATACTACCAAAAAATCAGATCCAAAATTATCACATTCACCGCCCGACCACGACCACGACCAACATTACCACCACCGCAACCAACATCACAACCACCACTATACAAACCACAAAAAAATCAATTCCAAAATTATTGTAGTCGCTACTTCGACATCTCAGCATCACGCAGCAGCGTTGGCTGCTTTAGAGTGACGGGGCCATAGAAACGTCTTCGCACTGGCGATGCTACTTCGGAGCGATGCTGCTGCAGTAGTGGCATCTTAAGAGCTGTCGTGAGCGTCTTCGTAGAGGTAGTGGTGGCGTCTTCATAGCCGTGGTGGCATCTTCGTAACGATCGTGAGTGTCACTCCATGATGTCAACGATATCTCCGGTGGAGCTGTTGTGATAAAGAGAGAAGTGAGGGATAGAGAAAGGGAAGGAAAATGTTAGGAGAGAGAGAGAGAGAGAGAATATGATAAAATGATTAGGGTTTATGATTGAAATTAGGTGAGTGGGATGAAACATCTGATTTTTGAAAAGTGAAACCTTATGTCTGAAATTTGAAGTTGAATCTTGAAAATTCTGATTTTGTGTAATTTCCACTTCCCTATAAGACTATTTTAGCCCAACATCCAAAAAGCTATTTATGGGTAATCCCTTGACAATATTAAAAGTTTGTTTAATATAGTTTTTCAAGTATATATATATTTTACCAAAAAAATTAATATTTTTTTGGAGAACGGGTAGGGTCCATGAGTAAAATTATTTTATTGGAATTCGTATGCTTGAAAACGAATTTGAAAAAAAAAGGAGTTTTAAAACATTTGTACCAAACATAGGCTGCATAGTTGAACCTCCGATTATTAAAGCAATTTTAATACAAAAATGTCAAGATGTATAAGATTATTTGGATTATCACATGGGTGTGTTGTTTGTTTCTTTAGTTAAGAAATACGTGGTCATGAACATTTCATGTTATATATATAGTATTACACAATAAACGAGATTTGAATTTATGTTTCTACTTTGATTATGTTTAGTGCAATAACTTAGGTGAGTTGACTTGTCTAGGCCAGAGAAAGCGCGACCTTGTAATGTGCAATATTATATAAACGAAATGTTCGTAAGTCGATATGGATCAAGAAAATAGATCAAATGTGCCAATAATATATGACATACCAAACTTGCATATAGTGCTTTTGAGTGAGAATATTTTTGGTATTTGATTACATTATGAGATTGTTTTGATTAGTGTTCTAAAATGCTTACATATGCTTGAGGCATTTTCAAAAGGCCCCGCATATGGAGTATGCATGTGATAATATTGTCAACACATTTCGTTGAACGCATATGTACACTTAAAAGTTGAAATGTGCACGTGTTAAAAATTATGTCCAAATTAGCCTAAAAAAACTCCAGCCCATTTTTATAACTTAAAAAAGCAAATCAAGCCCAACAAACATCAAATTAGCCAAAATCACCCAAGCTCATTATACTGTTACTTGTAGGGTTTTGACGTTTAGAAAAACCAAAACAAATTTTTCGTAGAATTACAAACTATCTACTCTGAGCTTGAGCCTCCTTCATTCTTTATCTAGTTTCACTTCTGAAATTTCCATCGAGTTATAGAAATTTGAAAATGCATTTTTTGTTTTGTATTGCTCACCTAATATGAACTTTGAAGGTCCCATTTCTCTTCTTATTTTTAATTTTACAAAAAACCTATTTATCAAACTCATCCATCTTTAGGTTATAATGATTTTAAGTTTCTAGTTTCGTATCAAATTTTATTCTTTACTAGGATCCAATGGAGAAAAATGATTCTTCCATGACATTGAAGGCCTAGTAGATTTTTATTTTTATTTTACCTTAGGGGTACTCTATTCTTATGTAACCATTTTGCTTTCTTGTATATAAAGAGTTATTTTTTCTATGCAATTATTCTACCTTTTTTCTGAATTCGCACAAGTGTTGAACCTTCGACGGGTAATGCACAGATATAGTAATATTCGATCCTTAATTGACTTAACAATTTGAATTGGTTAATAAGCAATAATTTTTAAGTACGATTCTTCAGAACAAAATGACACAATGGCCTAGGATAGATCCAAAATAAGTTTCTCAAACCACCCTTCATATGCTTGCCATAGTTACTTAAAAGAATATTTCTAAGTATGATCGTTATTAATGCATAATCCAACTTTTTTCCAAAAATAACCATGCGTTCAGTGTTGGCAATTCGCTCATGAAAGTCTAAAAAACTATTAATGATACATCCTCGTCTACTATAGACCACACATATGGTAACTTTATATTTCTTTGCAAGGGAGATGGCTCTTCCATCAAAGGCTTCTTCCATGGTATTTGATCTATCCATGGAAGGGACTCATCTCATAGGTTTCAAGGTTGGCCTCATAAAGCTGTTTTACCTTTCGAGGCATATAATATTCTTTGCAAAGGGGTTACTCTTCTATGTGGAGACTTTTTCCATGATGTTTGATCCATTTATAGAAGGGGTTCAATGAATAATAGACTTGCAGATGTAAAAAGATACATTCATTAATGATATAATTACATAAGCTGGGAAAGAATAGTTGGCCACATAGATGAGCCTTGTTTACTGATTACTTACATTCTTAGATGCTCAACATTCCACGAATGAGGTTGTTCTTTCCCATCCAAATTTTCATTTCTATAGGTGTCGGCCTTAACTCTTCTGATACGCGATAGGTCTTAATTGGTAGAGGACGAGTCTTATTTAGGAACCATCCATCATTTCCTCTTTACCTTGGCGTCGTAGTAACGCGCCATTTCATTTGGTAGAAGACTCTTATTTGGGAATCATCCATCATTTCCTCGAGGAAATCTAATTCGCACCTCCTAAGCTTGTTATTAGATATCTAATTAAAATGTAAGTGATGAGGTGAAGGTAATCCCACCTCAGCTCCATAAGGCATAGAACATTGGGTATCTCATATTGCAATTCGACTTGTGATGTGGATTGCCCATAATACTTGGGGGAGCTCGTCACCTAGGCCCCTTTTGATGCATCAAGCTTCTTTTTCAAGATGTGCTTGATGGTTTTATTGTTTGCCCCACCTAGCCATTTGCTTGGGGATGAATGGCAATGAGAAGTGTTTTTTAATCCCCAATTCCTCACATTCAAATTGCATTGTTTGATACAAGTGAATGGAGAATCTCAAGCTAACATATGGTATTATTCTAGATAAACTTGAAAGTATTGGTCTTAGTGATCTTTGCCAGGGGTTCAGCTCCAACCCATTTGGTGAAGTAATTAATGGCGACAACAACGTAGGTAGAACTACCATTTTCTTTAAGGTAGGGGTCCTATGAGGTCAACTCCCCATTTAACAAATGGCCAAGGGCTCGAAACAACAGTTAATTCTTGAGAGGGTTGCCTCGGATTGTGGAGAAACATTGACATTTATCACATTTCTTTACGAACTGAAGTGTATCCTTTTTTAAGGTTGGCAAATAACATCCATTTCTTAATCTTATGTACAAGTGTTGGCTTTCCCTGAATGGTTACCACAAACTCCTTTGTGAACTTCACGAAGAACGTAATTAGCCTCTTATCCGCAAGGCATCAGAAAAGAGGCGATGAAAACCCTTTCTTGTATAGGGCCTCATCCTGGAGTATGAAATGGGTCGCCCATTCTTCTAAGTTTAATAATCTCTTCCTTGTCATCTTGCAAGACTTAATACTTAAGGAAGGCAATAATTGGTTGTATTCAAGATAGGGCTAGTTCAATCAACATAACTTCTCCTTTGGAGATGGAGGATCTAGTGATGTGCTCAATTGGTACCACCTTGAGTAGATTTGAATCTTTAGTACTAGCCAACTTCGATAAAGTATCGGCATGAACGTTCTTAGATTGTGAATTTGAGCCAACTCAAACTTTTCAAAAGATAGGAAGAGGTCGAAAACCTTCTTCAGGTATGTCGCCATGCTTTTGTCGCTTGCAATAAAGTTGCCATTCACTTGGCTCACCACCAGTTATGAGTTGCTGTTAACCACCAGTTTCTTCACTTGCATCTCCCTGGATAATTTGAGACCTACTAGCAACGACTTGTATTCAATTGTATTGTTGGAGGCCTTAAACCCAAATCTTATTGCATAGTTGATCATATATCCATATGGACTGATGAACACCACTCCGCCCCCTGCGCTTGTCTTTCTAGAAGAATTGTCAACAAATAGTTTCTACGCTGGGGGTTAGCTGGTTCCATTGCCATTTAAATATCCGAGGCGCTAGCAAATTCTGCTATGAAATTCACAAGTACTGGCCCCTTTACAGATGTTCTTGGCCTGAGGCATCAGGTTTTGGAACACCTATTTGAGCGGAAAGTTGATCAGCACTTGTATGCTATGGACTTGGAAATATGGTCTCAATTTTCTAGAAGCAGTAACTAAGGGCTAGCTTCTCCATATTAGTGTAGTGTGTTTCAACTGGTAAAATGACCTCAATTACATAGTAAATAGGCAGCTACGTACCCCACCTACCACCTTCTTCCCTCACAAGTATAGAGCTTATGATCTTTGCATATACAGTTAGGTACAATAGTAATGATTTCCTTTCTTGGGATTCAAGAGGAGGGGACTTGTTCCAGACGCTTTTTCAGCCCTTGGAATGCCTTTTCACATTCATGTTCCATTAGAACCTTTTTTCTACCTTGAGAACTTTAAAGAATGAAAGGCATATTTATCAGTGGCTTTTGAAACGAACAGGCTCAATGCTGCCAAATCAACCTATGAGATTTTCCACTTCCTTAGGCTTGCTAGGGGATATCATATCCAATATAGCCTTGATCTTTTCAGGGTTGGCTTCTATGCCTCGATGACTGACCATATAGCTTAAGAATTTTCTAGAAGCTACTCCAAAAACACATTTGAGGGGGTTCAGCCTCATTCCACACATTCTCAAAATTTGGAAAGCAGCATTAAGGTGTTCAACATGGTTTGCAGTTTTGAGGTTTTTTACCAACATTTCATCCACATAAACTTCAATAGTCTTGCCAATAAGGTTGGCAAACATTGTGTTAACAAGCTTTTGATAAGTCGCCATGACATTCTTTGAGTCAAAGGGCATGACCTTGTAGCAATAGAGTTCCTTATCTGTGATGAATGATGTGTTTTCCTCGTCAAATGGGTGTATAGGGATCTGATTATACCTTGAATAAGCATCCATGAAACTTAATAGCTCATGACCAGTAGTAGAGTCTACCAATTAGTCTATCCTTGGAAATGGAAAATCGTCCTTGGCAATGTTCTAAAAGGCGTAATGTGTTGCGAGGAGTCGAGGTCGAGAATCAAGAATCACAAGTTTAAGTGTGTCAATGTGAAGAATAAGTGTCATAATGCGTTTCGTTTTTTTAATATTATTTTAATTATTTTTAAGACATTAAATATATCTTATATAAAAAAATAGATTTTTTACCTTAAAAAATGATAAATTTTTACATTTAGGCCCATGACCGTTTCCATCCAAATGGGCGAGTTCATAATACCGAGACCCCAACAATAGTAAGGGCCGTCCTGGCTGGCGGCTGTTGCACCAAGAAATGACTTCAAAGTTCAAACTAACACGTTAAAGTACCACTAAATTGCAAAACAACGTTAACAAATGAACAAACTATAGCAATCCAAAAGGATTCATTTGGACCTACTTGCCTTGCCTCTCTATTGCTAGCAAGTAAAATCAAGAAGAAGATATGAAAAACTACTACACATCTCCATGATAACTACACATAAATGCTTAAAGATTAATCATTTTGTTCCAATCAAGGTTACAAAATTTTAAACATAGCTAATAATTAGAATGTGTTGTGATTTAATCAAATGGTTCAGAAAGAGGCACAAGAACAAGATGGTTCAGAAAGAGGTACAAGAACAAAACATCTCTTCAAATTTCACCGAAAACCCATCTAAATTGCGCAAATCCATGAACTCATACAAATTATTAATGGATCTACACACAAGCGAAAACAACAGAACCAAATTGGAAGGAACTCTACAAATGTTAAAATCATTAAAACAATCCTTACTCAACAAATTCTCATTCTCGGACTCCTAGGCATAGTCGTGGATAAGCTGAAGGAGTGAGCTGGCAATGAGCGAAGCACGAGTGCATAGGGGATCTGGAACCTGAACCTCATCCCCGTAAGGTTTGGACTCCAAATGGTCGAATCGTAAAGATAGGGTCCACAGAAAGAAATTGGAGCTGTGAACCCGATGGCAAACGGAGGGCTTCCTGATGTATGGAGTGGGTGAATCAAGGGCAATGTCACTGTCACCGTCACTGTCACCAGCACTGATTTTATTGTATCTATAATTGTTGTCTTCTTCAGAGAGTAGAACCTGTATATCTTTGAAGGAAGAGCAAACAAATTTTGGGGAAGATGCAACACGAATCCTTGATTTGCTTCGCCTAAGAGTCTAAGACACATGGGTTATGAGATTCAATCAATTTAGTATATAAAAGGATCCCACATCGGAATCCTATGGAAGAAGCACAAGGAATTCTCTCTATAAATAAATGGGCCAACCATAGGATTATATGCTTCCTGGGCCTGTCTATTGATGGGCTGGAAGTTGGAAAGTTTATAATTAAAAAAAATAAAAAAATGCATTTTTACACGCATACCTTGAATGCAAGGCGTTTTGGTCACGCTTCGCGGTATGCGCGCCTAGGCGCCGCATTTTGTTGCCTTTCAGAACACTGGTCCTTGGGACAGGTTTGATTAAGCTTAGAGAAGTTGATGCATACCGTCCACTTGCCATTATGCTTTTTTACTAGGACCGAGTTAGAAATTCACTTTGGATAGATGGCGTTTCTAATGAACCCGTTAGTTATCAACTTCTCCACTTCTTCATATCTTTCTAGCTTAAGGGCTACAATCTTTTATGTATGAAGAGTGGACTTTGGATCAATGTTGAGGTGGTGGCAATTGGTTTTGGGGTCGATGCCCACTATATCTTCGTGCCTTAAGGCGAATACGTCCATGTTTTTAAGTAAGAAGCTCTTGAGCAGAGGCTTGTCTTCCATATTCAGCTCCATTCCTACTTGGTGTATTTTTGTGGGATCCTGTGGGTCTATTGGGAAGAACAACTCTTCAACTAGAGCTGCTTGAGGAATGAATTCTATGATTTGAGGATCTAATACCTTATCTATAATCCCTTCTTTAGGGATCACCTCCTTTGCAGGGGTGTCTACCATTTCAATGTCTTCCCCTTATTCAGAGGTTGGCACTTTTTAGGTGCATATGGCATTTCAGTATTCATCAATACCATGTTTAACACTTCAATGTTCAGCCTTCCTCGAGGATTTAAGGATTAACTTTCTTAATCCCATTTGACCACTTTTGCCATGTTCGATCGGAAATTTCATACATAGATGATGAATTGAGGTGATAGCCCAAAGTTCCTTCAATGCAGGTCGTCCTAAAACTCCATGATAGGCTGATTTGCGGTCCACAATATGGAAATCAATGAAATGATGAGCCGTCAAGGAAGGCGATCCCATTTCTACTTCAGGGTGGTCTTTTTCCTAGGAATGATGATATCATCGGTGAAACCATATAGAGGGGAGGCCAAGGGAATAAGCCCATGGACTACCAACATTTTGTCATAAGTGGCTTCAAATAGAATGTTAACAGAAATTTTGTTATCTACCAACATACGCTTTAGGCCATTTCTTGCCAGAACAACCCTTACTACCAGCACATTGTGATGGGGAGTAATGCACGCCTGCCACATCTTTCTGCATAAAAGTAATAGGCGTGTACTTCTAGTCTTAAGGGGTGTTATTGACTATATAGCTTGTCATGGGGGATCATTGGCTTCCCTAGCAAAATTCCTTTGTACATTTCTTAATTCCCACCAACATGTAGACCCTCAATGATAATGTTTATTTATCTGATATGAGCGTTTTCAACATCTGCTGGGGGGTTTTCTTCTCTACTTTTGGCCATTTATAGGCATGTTTCTATCCTCATCTCCCCATCGTCTAGGGGATTCCTTCCTGGGATGTCGCATTGCTTCATGTCGTCGAGGCTGTTAGTTGTGCCTAGAAAGGGTTGTATTCCGTTGCGCATGGTGGGTATCCCTTCTACCCGAACATGCTTCATTCCATTCCACATGTTGGGACATGAGCTTGCATTCATTGGTGCCATGCTATAAATTCCTATTCCTAGGCTCATTGCTTCAACATCTGCCTCTATCCCTTGAGTGATTTGTTTGCCTTTGAATTTCATGTCCAACCTTTTCATATGCCAGAGACGGTACAACATTTAAAGTGGTTGTAGCTAATACTTTTCCAGATCTCATAAGGTGTCATATTAGTTTTGGATCTAAGATAAACCCTGTTTACTATGTGACAAGCAGTGTTGATAACTTCACCCCAGAAATGCATAGCCAATCCCTTACCAAAAAGAATGGCTTTAGCCATTTCTTGAAGCACCCGATTCTTCCTCTCAACTATACCATTTTGTTGTGAAGTGATCGACGAGGAGAACTCATGTAGTATTCCCTTCTCTGAGCAAAGATTCTCAAGATGAGAGTTTTCAAACTCTTTTCCATGATCTCTCTGAATTCTTGATACCGTAAAGTCTTTTACACAATGAGATGATAAGACCGAAGACCTCAGTTTTATCCCTCAACAAATCAATCCATGTATACTGAGAGAAATCATAAACCACAACCAATATATAGTATTTACCACCAAGACTTTCGGTCCTACATGGTCCCATTAAGTCCACATGGAGTAATTCAAGAGACTTGCTGGTTAAGAGCTTAGATGTTTGTTTGTGACCTAAACTATTTTACCTAGCTGACACGGGCCACATACTGTGGTATCAATATTTTCTAGCTTAGGTAGGCTCTAAAGTTATAACACCTTCGAGGCCTATGTTACCCGTCGAATCATACACGGTACATCTTTTCTAGACAAAACTAACCTCAAAATCAGCATGGTAAATTTGACTGATGCTTAACAGGTTAGATTTTAATCCTTTAACATATAGCACATATGAGATAGCATGAAGTCCATATATATTAACGATGCATTTTCCTAAAATGGGTGAAGTAGCTCTATCCCCCAATGTAACAACGCCTACATTCTAATCATCAAGAGAGGAAAATAGGGCTTTGTCACCACACATGTCTAGAACATGCACTGTCAAGATACCACATAGAGTTATTTTAAGCTTTGAGTGGAAGCACAACAATTCAACACATCATCTGACCTAGGGATATGACTCTTTTTAACTCAAACATTCTTAGAAGCAGAAGTGATTTTTGTTAATCGTGTCATCATCTCAATTAAATGAATAACTTGATTGGCAAGAAAGTTAACATTGCTAGAGAAGTCCTATTTTCTTAAAGTCACAAGTTTACGACACCTAGGTATTTTGTGTTCCAGAGCGTCACAATGATGGCAAGTGGGAATAAACCTAAGCTCATACCTGCTCGGAGGTTGTTGCTGATATAGAGGACGATTGACCCTACGTTGTTTAGTAAGTCTCAATCCTAAGGTATACCTGACATTCGGTTCAGGATAAGTAATATTTCAAGCTTTGTTAGTGATCAGGACAAACTTGGTCTTCGATGTACTAGCGGCAGCATTGTCATTCTGAACGTAACATGGACCATGCCTATTTCCAACAGGCTTGTTCATTATCAACAGATTATCCAATTTTTGTGAACCACTCATGAATGATTAGAGTTGAGTGTTGGATTTTTCAAGATCGCTCGTTAAAGATTTAACTTTGGCTTCCCAGTTCCCGTTATCAAGCTTCAACCCACTTAGATTTTTGGTGGAGTCCTAAAGGTCACCCAAGGGTTTTTCCTTTTCTCTTTCCAGACCATTACCATTTTTAACATAGCTTTATTAACATTTTTAATCTTAAGACTATCATCAAATAATTCATGATAAGATTCGTGAATATCTGGTTCATCATCAGACTCTTCCTCAAATTTTTCAATTCATTCATCACTCTCACTCTTATCAATTTCCTTATCAGATTCTATTGTAGTAATAGAACTGAAGGCCATGAAATTTTGTTCATCTTCACCACGAGGTATCACTATGCACACTCGAATCTGATTTTCAAGGTCATTGTTAATGCCTTACATATTTCTTTATTTAAGCTTCTATTTAGATTAGGACATTCATTCCTATAGTGACCGTAACCAAGCACTCACGACATTGAACGTATTGATTTTTCTTAACGTGGATCCTAGAGGTATATCTCTCACGTCTATCTTTCGAGGCTTTATTAAGGACTTCCTTTTTTCATTCTCGAGGCTTTCTCCTATTCCTCATCACCTTGTGAATTTATGTTACGAAATAAGCTATTTCGTCGTCCCTGAGTGTCTCAGTATCAGTAGACTCACTTTTTTCTTCTCTAATAGTTTTCAGGCAATAGATTTAACATTTTTAAGTTGAGAAACAATGAGTTCATAAGTTTGAAGGGATCCTACGAGTTCTTAACTGCATCTGGGTCTTTACTCTCTTCAATAGCGATGACTTTAGGCCTAAACCTTTCAAGTAGGGATCTAAGGACTTTTCTAACAATTTTTAACTCGAAGATCCTTTCACCTAGGTTGAAACTCAAATTGAGCTTAACATAGAAAATCATCAAATGACTCATCATCCTCCATCCTTATTTTTTCAAACCTAGAGGTCAACATCCGCAGTTTAGAGTTTTTCACAATTTTAATTCCCTCGTGTATGGTTTCAAGAATATCTCAAACTTTTTTAGTAGCCTCACACATCGACACTCTCCTAAACTCTTCTGTACACACAACCATGAAAAGGGCATGTAAGGCTTTGTTGTTCCAGTTACACTCATCTAAATTCGTTTAAGTCCACATAGAGATATCAGTAAGTGTGACTATACTAGTAACAGTAGTTGACGGTGGAGTCCACCCAATTTGAACACTCATCCAAATTTGCCCATCCAAATCTTTAAGGAAAACTCTCATTCGAGCTTTTCAATAAGCATAATTGCTTCCGTCAAAGAATGGAGGCACAAAAATGACTAACTCATCTAGAAATTAATACGAGTTAGGAATCGAATTATGGCTTTGATACCAATTGAAAATTATGTAGTTCGACCCTAACAATACCTAGAGGGGGAGAATAAGCATTATTGCGGAATTAAAATTATCTTTAGAATTAATTAGAAACAAGTCACTATTTAAATTATTATTCTAGATGATTAAACATCCAATTCCAGTTTTTCTATGTTTAAATACTGCAGATACAGTAAGCAATTAAAAAACATAAGAATGATCATGGAGAAATCCCAACTGGGTAAAAACTTCGGACACTTTGCCAGTCAAAACATCCATTATAAATGATTATTTAACTTCCACTCTACCAGATTAGACAACGACACGTACTATCGGATCTCCTGACTGCAATTCCTACAGCTATCTTGAATTCTGTGCTCTTACTAGTCCAACTGCAATTTCCAAAACTCTCTTGGATTATGCTCTCCTGCAGCAGCTTATAGTTTTGTAGAATCGTCTATCTCCTGTGGATGTATGAAGAACACCGTTTTCTTCACGAACTAGAACTCCATTCAACTTTCATTGATTTTCAGCAACTTTGACATATATGGTGGAAGTAGCAGTTTGGCATTTGGATTAGGAAACTGATGTTTTCCACCACTAAGAAAATATCTCAATGAATAATGAAGGTTGAAAGCTTCAAAAATGGAGAGAATATGGAATCAATATGTTTGCTTGCATGTGAAACCTTTAAAAAACCGTTCGGCTTTAGAGTATTTATAGGTAGGTTATAAAGTGAATGAGACGGGGAAAAGCCTTTAAAAAATGAATTAAAATTTTTCGGATAACACTGTCGCTCGAACAAGGACTGAGCGATAGCTTGTTGCTCGAGTGAAGGCGACACGACAATCTAGTGATGATATTTCTATTTTTGTAGCTCTAGTCAAACCTTGGCTCGTCTAGCAAAAATCCCCGCAGCTTTTCCTTCTTTTCCCATTCTCGAAACCCTAGACCTAAAAACATACTTTTGACAAATTGCATATTACTTCTTGACTTTTTACAATATATCAAACTTAATCCTTTTGTTCACAAAATCGCCAATTACTTAACATTTATTAATATTGAAAAGTAAGAAGAGGAAAGGAGAAACGAGGTTGGAAGACTAAGCCAAATTTTCAACAACAAAAACAAGAATATTAAACCTTAATACGATCGAAAGCTCTTTGTAAATCTCAAATTATATTTTGTGCCACCATATGACATGTTTGCTCCTTTATATCCAATATTCAAATCACTTCCTTTGGAATTATGTATTAAGATTTTGCTTCCTATGACACCCTTGTCAAGAAAAACCTTAACATCGCAATGAAATTTGAAGAAAAAACTTTCCCGATATAAATTGCCAATGTGAAACCCTATATTGTCAACATCTTCACTAAAGCGATAGTCAATGACCATTCAAGAAACTTCTTTCTTGAAATCTTTCGATCAAACAACGACAAAAACAAATTAAGTCAACCTATCGAGTTCATTGTTATAAACTATGTTCATTTAAAGTACAGTAAGTGTATGGATCGTTAACTAGTAAAATGAATTTTTGAGTCGAAGTATCGTATCCAAGGAGATTGTACTAGTTCAAGTTAGAATTAATTTAGCATTAATCGAAACAATGGAAATTTGTGATTTTTTAATAACTAAATTGTGTTCAACTAATATACCTACGAATACAAGGCCTAAATTAACTAAAATTAATGCAAGATTGTGATTTATGCAATTTTGATGAAAATATAATGATGAAAACCGCACTAGGATCCCGAACCCCCTTTAATCCCAAACTTTATAATTTAACAACACAATTCAATTATGAAGATCAATATTCCTAATTTTTTTAATAATATCTTTTAAGCAGAATTATACATATCCTCACATGTGATCCAACTATATTTCTATGAGGGATGCGAACATATAAGAATGTATTAAAAACTTATGAATACTTAAAGATCACATAAAGCATAGTAATATATTTATATCTCCTATTGGGCTCTGCGATAACTGACACTGTGTCTAAGCCTCCGTTTGATGCCCATCATTGTAGAATGAGAATGAAAAATATAGTCGTTATTGGGTCCCATACAAGAGATAGAAATTCAAATTTGAAGGCTTGATGTGCTGTATAACGGTCATATTTCTTATTTTTAGTAAACTTGTATGGGAAACAAACGGAGGCTAAGTTATTTTAAATCTTTCGAAGGTAAAACAATCAACAATCTACAACTATTGCGCATATAATTGTAGAAAAGAATGAACCAATGTCAATCATTCAAGAATTAAAAATGTACTTTGAATGTCAAAAAGAAATAAAAATCAAGAGTTAGAGGGTCATGATACTTGTTTCATCGTAATCATAGCACAAAAATCGTTTAACCTAATATGCTAAGAAGACGAAAACAAAAGAAATAAAAATAGTTGATCACTTGGAGATTCTTGAATTTGATCTTGCTTTTGTTCTTTGCCTCTTTTTGCAATCAATTTCCAAACTAAAAATGAACAAAACCATGTTATCAGTTTGGACAAAACCATATACAGTTTCAATTTGGCCTGGCCTCATTTAACTTTCACTATTCTGTTGAGCATCTCAAGACAAATTTCCATATAACCTATTGTCTTGACAAATTTTCATTATTTATTCCATGTAAATAATTTTAATTATATACAATTAAGAATTAAATTATTGTATGAACTAGTTATAGTATTTACAACGAAATACTTAATGTTTGGAATCCTTGTTGATGTAGACGCTTGACCTAAAAAAAAGTGGAAAATTAAATGAATAGGGACCTAATGCATTTTTAATTAAATTCACTACTTGTAGCTAACCTTATAATATAGGCATAAAATCTAACAAATCAAAGACATAACGATGGATTAAATCTATTGGCACCATCAAACATCCTTTTTGACTCTTAAAAATGATGCTTATTATTTTAATGCACATGGAATGATTATTCACTGAAATTCATTAATTGACTTAAGGAACCCATCTTTAAAATGATCTAAACTTATTAATTAAACAACAAAATAAGCATTATTATGAGTAAATTTATATAAATTTCTTTGTTGATTATTATATCAAAAGGACATGCTATAAGAATTAATGTTGACTATTGCAACTTTTTAAAAATAATAATAATAATAATATATTTGAACTTAAAGAACGATTATGAAAAACACGAGGAGTTAAAAGGAGTGAATATTGCATACAAATAATTTGAGGAACATAATTGTTGCCTTGTGTTTGTTATTAGTGACATGCCTCCCCCTAAGCTACAAACTGAGAAAACTGCTTCGTCATCATGACTTTGATTCAAAAGTACTGCTGCCTAAATTGACCTTCCTATAGTTAGTTTCCTATGGTTCTAATTGGTACGTACAGGTCGTTACTATGTTCGCGATTGCTGTTTAAATGAAATGCAGAATTTAATAAACTATTTGGTGCACGAATACTAGATACAACGTACTAAACCTTGAAGAGAAATATTCACGAAGTCTCATGTTATGGGTCAAACAATCCACTATTTACTTGATCAAATAAGAGTATCCGATTTTTGTAATTTCGTAAAATTGACAAAAGAAAAATCTAAAGAATTAAGAATAACTCCCTTTGTATTTTTTATTTTTTTTGGACTTGCTGATGAAGTGGAATCAGATAGGTCTTGACTTTATCACAACTTCTATGTGACTACAACACCACTTGGATTAAGAATCAACGTTCTTCACTTTGCGTCAAATAGCTTGATAAAAAATATGGGATTGTACATCAAGCACCATTTGTTTTCGTATTCTCCACGAACTTGAAGAAAACGTTGGTTTTGAAAATATTTAATGAAGCTTCACGTTGTCTACTTGCTTCAAGACGTTGCATGCTAGGTCATGGACGAAAATATTTTTCTAAAACTTAATTCCTCTCTAGGTTAATTGCCATACTTATAGGTAAAGCAATTATCAAAAATAGGAATTAATTCTTACCTTATAATGATCATTAAACACGGTAAGAGAATTAATATATAAAAAATATACCAAAAGATTTTTTAAATTTGTTAATAGACTAAAACATAATATTAATTTAATCAAACCTTATATTCGCCTACTAAACAAATGGAAATATCTAGATGATATAAAATCTATTCTACACGAGCTATAATTTTCATAACAAGAAACATATTTATTTTATAAAGAAAAATATGAAATCTTAGTTTAAAGACTTTGGTCGAAACACTTACCATCAAGTTAGTCAATATTGACAATTGATTTCCCAAAGTTTAACGGTTAAAAATTAACAAGTTTATTAAGCAAGACTATGAATAAAATTTGTAGAAGTATGACATTTTTTCAACAATCTCTCACTTTGACTTTACTTAATTTCAAAAACCGATACAAGATTTTAAATGTCATGCGTGTGATAACTATGATCAAGTATTCCACATGAACTACTCCCCTTCAGTTAGTGTAGCTACTTGAAGGACAGTTATACACATTCCATCATTCAAACATACACCCCCAACTTAAACACCCTAACATATTAAAGACGTGGTGGAAAAAACAAGAGTGACAAAAATAAAAGCACACAGCAGTATGAAACCAGTGAATTCGTTCAACAAACACAACCAATCAAATTTAGTTTTCAACCACCAACTATCCTACATCATCATCAATAAACTAAATTCAACTTCCTACTCCCTCTTTTTAGAAATATAAAGGCACAATCACGAAATGCGGAAGAGGAACACAACAAAAAAAGAGTGTATAGTGTATAATACTCTCATCCATAATTGTGTGTAAACCAAATAGTTATAATCAGAAAAGCTACATGTACAACCATGGTTGATTGTTTACAACCATGAATTGGTAGAAAGTTATACCATCCATTTTAAAAATTGATTTTTAAATCAGTAACATAGATTATGACAACACATGAATTGCCAACAAATTTGTCAACAAGGATTGAACAAATACATATGCTACATAGGCATCAAGCCACCAAGTATGTTGAAATTGGTTGACTGTCTTACTATTTTGACTTTGACCAGACCTTTTGACTATTCTTTTGAAATCATGTTTTGGTTAAGTGAGATTTTGGGCTTATGAATTCGTGGAATCTAACCTTACACGTGGCTGAATGATGGATGTTGAATCTGTGTTTACTGAGAACCATATAAAAGCCACCTCTTGGACCATTTTACATATAGTTTGGCGTGTGAGTGTAGTTTTTAGGGTTTGCCTTTCTCTTGTATTCTCTCTCAAATATGTTCCTCATTCTCTGTAATCTTGAGTGAGTTTATTGATGTACTGAGTGTATATTTGTGAGATTGGAGTGTGGTTTACCGTAATAAACATTTTGTATGTGAGGCAAGAGAAAACAATTGAAGAAGTCCTCGATTTCCTCATACATTTATACAAATTATTATTGGCTTGATTTAGTGATTTGAGGTAATATTTACCTTATATTTAAAAATGCTCAATGAGTGAGTAGCTCTGAGAGCACGTGAACATTTGAACCCGTTAGTGGGTGAAAAATTCTTTTGTTTACTTTCTACAACTTTTATTTTCATCAATTACTTTGTTAAATATACAATTTGGGGAACAACAAGTGGTATTGGAGCCTCAAAGTTTTCAAGAAAGGGGGTTATGTTGTTTTTTGATGAAACCCTAATTTTTCAAAGTGGTCGGTTTTCTGAAAAATCGTTCGATCTTGAATTTTTTGGTTAGATTTGTAAATATCTTAAAGGTTCTAGAAAAGCGGACTTCTTTTTGAAAAATCTTATCACTCATTCTTGATCTGAAGTGCTTTTTCACACTAGTTTCTGACGATTCTTGATAACTTCACTACTGAATTGTAGTGATTTTTTTGGAAAATCGTTCCTAATTACTAGTAAGTTGAGTTAATTGACTTCGATTCCTACTGATTTCTTGACCCACTCTTGAGTTCTATGGGTCATTGGAGTTCTTACATTTATTTGGCATTTTCTTAGTTAGATAAAGTGTTTCCAATTTCTTTCATAATGCCTCAACTAGAGTTGTTTCCCGAACTTTTGTTTATCACACTATTAGATAGGTGAACATAAATTGAGCTCCAAGCTATCTCATATAATTCAAGTCTCCTATAAGAATTAATTTCAGATGCCCAAACCCCATCAAGGGTAGCAACACACTTCCGTTGCAACAACACATCTCTAATTTTTTTACGCCAGAGACTGAAGTCTCAAGTACCATTCCTTAACTAAACCTCCAACTTATGTGAAGAAGTCATGTTTACAATTAAAGTCACACAATCAGGTATATACCATGCACATAGTATATCAAAATCAAACAGTATGAATCTATTCACAATATATGTAAATTTTCAAGGAAGGAATTTCAGCAATATTCTCTTATCATAAAATTTATAAAAGCGGTAGTGAAGATTATATAGTATGAATTCACGCGCGCGCGCGCACACACACACACACACACACACACACATATATATATATATGTATGTATATATATATATATATATGTATGTATATATATATATATATATATGTATATATATATATATATATGTATGTATATATATATATATATATATGTATATATATATATATATATATATATATATATATATATATATGTATATAATCACAAGTAAAGATGATCAAGAAGTACAAGTTATCAAATTGAATTTCGTTTAAGGGTGGAAGGCCCTCTAATCCACTTTTTCCTCAAATTCCCATATCCTCGCAAGAGATTTTGAACAAAGGTAAACAATGGCATGCCAATTGCCTTAATAACCACAATCAAATCAGACAGTGTACAATTCAAAGATAGGAAATAAAGAGTATGGTCCTAGAGAAATACCAGAATCAAAAACTTAAGGTTCCGTTTTGTGACACCTCGAACTTAATCTTCGAGTGTCATGACTCAACATAATAACTTCTGCATTTGCTACATGTAAAAACTCTTAAATAAAATGTAACATACTGGAAACTTATTTTTAATTTATAGTAAAATATCTCTATAAAATTTAATGGCCAGCATAAGTGCATGCTGATTTGAAATTATTCTTTACACACGAACTCGGGGCTGTCACTACTAATTGGGCAGCCAGTTCAAATGTTTTTATGAAACTCATCTCAACTCCGTTTGCTATGAAATTTGTAACATTAGAAAGATATTTCCAAATAGTTTCCTATGTTAAAATATGGAAAATTTCCAAGATCATATGATATAGACGTTTTACCAAAAACTGTGAGGTACTGCACATAAACTTCAAATTGACCTTTCGATGGTTAAAAATTTATATCTCAGGCCACAGATATCCAAATTGAGTGATTCTTACGTTCATATAAAGACAACTCAAAGAGGAACGTATTAGTATTTTAGAGTCTCAAATAGGTATTTATAGATTTAGTAATAGCATTTTGAATTGACCCTAAAAATCTATCCAGTTTCTGCCTCTTTTATCATTGCATGAAAGGTCCATAAAAATGCCTCTTAGCATAACATGAAATATATGATTACAAAATTTACTTATAGTACTATTTTACATCACGTCTTATATATGTTTATATATAATACCACAAGAAAAACATATGGAAACTAGTCTTCGAACAAAACATACGAATATGAAATTTCGATACAAAATATCTTTGTCCTTAACCCATCATAGAGTATGGCGACTGACTTCTACCAACTCAACGATCATGTATCTGAAAATTTAGTATAAAATACTATGAGTATAAAGTATACTCAATAAGATATTATGTTTGGATTTATAACATGTTAATACTACACAAAAGAAAGCACTCAAACACATACTTGTACATTCCGGCTTGCCGATGCCCTACGGACTTGTCCTAAGGCATAAATATATATCTAACTTTGTGGACTTGTGATGAGGCTTTAGAAGATGTGATAGAAGCCTTAAGGTTGAAGGAACTTGATGTTAAAGTGACAAATTATCACATGCTAAGTACGATGTGTCACCTTCTAGTTACATTCTGATTTTGTATCAATCCTTGGGTTGTTTGTATGACATATATGGATAATATGTCACATATTTGAAGTCTTAAAGAAGTGGTAGACGTGGATAATACTTAAGAATGAAGGAATCTACCATTACAAGGATAAATCAACAAGTAGGAGGTGACTAAGCATGATGACCATCTCTTGGGGTTACAATCTGATTTTGTACATATCATTGCAGGTAAAAATCGAGTATCCTTGGCTTATTTTAATGTGTTTACAATACAATTTACCTGCCCTAAGATCCCAAAATATTTTATAGCATTACTTCCTCAACCGTTCATTTAATTACTTACCCAATTGATACCCAATTTTCGATCTATTTCAACAATTCGCATTTCAATATTTATAATGTCATATAAAACCCATATTATTGTGTAGTGATCATGTCACTTCATGCTTCATGTCCCAAATATGTCAATTACCGACTTAGGGTTTATGGTGACCTTGATCAATCGAATGGAAAGCTATAACCGTTATCGATACTAATTCCGACCTTTCAAGGCTCCACTTGCTTAACAAGTCAATCTTCCACATCTAGATTAACCTAGCTTCTTTATAAGCTCAATGTAGAATTCATCACCTGGGTCGAGGAGTCAAAGGCTAACACCATATAAAGATCTCATCCTCTCAATAATCAAATGTACAGTTTCAAAACAAAGCAATTAGGAGAAATGGATGCAAATGGCATTGTAAATAGCATGCATGAATCATATTGGCCAAATATGTAACGTAAAGCTTGGGGTATTACACGTTTGATAGGCAAATGTGGAAATGAATTCAAATTCCATGGTAGTTAGAAAATAAAAACTCACCAAACCCATAGGAATTCGTTTTCCATGAAAACAAAGAAAATGCAGCTTAAGGTGAATATACCTTAGAATTCGATTTCCATTTCCACTTTGCAATCAAATGGCAAAAGTGGAATTCATTTTCCTCGAATATGACATTTTCCATGGAATTCCATGCTATCAAATGGACCATTAAAGATGATAAGAGTGGTGAGGGATTGAACGTGAAAGAAAAATTGAACCAAAATAAAAGTAATAGTTTTAGTAATTATAACTCTTATAAGAAAAGGAAAGTACAAAATAATAAGTTAAAAAATGCGTACAAGAGCGAAGGAAACCTAAAAATAAGGTCAAGAAATGTAAGTACCGTAAAAAAACTCGACATTTCATAAAGGATTATTTCAAAAAAGTTTTTGACATGAAAGAGAAATCAAACTCTAATGGGTCGATAGCTATTGCTTGTACAATGACTCTAAAATGTAAGGAGTTGTCTTTGTTACTACAATTAGAAGAAATTCAAATGAATGGGTTTTTTACTTTGACTACATCTTCCACATGTGTCACATAAGAGAGTGGTTTGTAGAATTTGTCGACTTTAATTAATGGTGGACACATTTAGATGAAAAATGATATGAGTTGCCAAATAAAAGGGATTGGGAGATAAGACCTTTCACTGGAAAATAATCATATTAGTAAAAAGAGACTTCTAGTACTTAAGAAACTTGAATGTTTTGGAAATGATAATATTTAAAACTTAAGTTTTGTGAAAAATGTGTTATTAGAAAACAAAATGAAATGCCTTTTAAAATTGGGATTCATAAGTCCACATCCATTCTTGAATCTTGACATGTTGACCTTCGGAGGCTAACATCTGTAAATACTCTTGAATTCTTTAATTTTGAATTTGACTACTTTTCTGAAGAATCTGGAATTCTAAGTTATAGAACCATATACACTCCTCAACATAATGGTATAGTTGAGAGAATGAATAGAATCTTCCTAGAATCCTCTTGATAAATTTAGAATGTTCTAAGAAGAACAATGTTTAAAAAGCACAATAGCCTCTCGAATATATCTCAATAGTAAATTTGTCAAAATGTTCATACATTGAATAATGAAGTCATATTTATACTAATGACCAGAAAACCTAGTAAAAACGTAATTAGGTTAAAAATATTGTAAAATCGGAAAGAAAATAGAATTCTAGTCTAACAAGGAAATTTGCGAAAAAAAGAAAGTTTTTTGCCAACTTGTTCTCGACATGTTTCTGTGTAATTGCAAGCCTAAAAGTACCATGCGCCAACGTAACTTTATGCAGAATTTCATGTCATTTTCAGAATGTACTGATGGGCAAAAATCTGACAACCGAGCTAAAAGTTATGCCCATTTTTCATCTATGCTTCTCGTTTGTTGCTTGAATCGAGTTGATGCGTTTGATTTCTTCTTCCGAACCCAACATGAAACTTGTTCCTTGACTTGTTAACTTTGGAATTTCGTCCACCATAGATTGAGCAAGCAATTCCATCGCCTCTTTCACCCGCTTCGCCCTCAAACGTGTCATCGGGCCTCCTTCGATAATCAACGGGTCCCGTCCCGAGCTTGTCCTCATCGGGCTCAACTCATGGATCATATCATCTCCCTTTCTCTTCAAAAGGATTCGTTCTCGAATCTGTACCTGCATCGAAAAGAGATAGATCTGACACATTAACAGTTGCTGAAACATTATACCCACCCTGAAGATCCAATTTGTAAGCAATGGACTTTCTCCAAGACTTGAAATTGACCATCCTCTCATGGTTGCAACTTTGATTTCATTTGTTCTGGAAAGCGTTCCTTTCTGAGATGTACCCAACCCAATCTTTTGGTTCGAATGTGATGCTCCTCTGATCTTTGTTTGATTGTGAGGCGAAGTGTTTATTTTTACTTTCAATTTGCATCTTTACATTTTCATGAAGTGATTTCACCAACTCGGCCTTTCTTTTACCATCTAAGCTACCTTATTCATTCACAAGTAAGGGTATTAAATCCAAAGGTGTTACCAGATTAAAACCATAAACAATTTCAAATGGTGAAAACCTTCAGTAGAATGCGTGATCCTATTTATACAAACTCTATGAACGATAAACACTCTTCCCAACTCTTCAAGTTCTTATTGACTATAGAGCATAATAATTGCATCATGGTCCAATTTACTACTTCAGTCTGACCATCGATTTGTGGATGACAAGTTGTTGAAAACATAAGCTTAGTGCCTAACATACCCCCACAAAACTCTTCAAAAATGATTCAAGAATTTCACATCCCGATCATATACACTTTTAGGTACCCCATGTAAATGCATTATTTCCTTAAAGAATAAATCAGTAATGTTAGTGGCATCATCGGTCTTATGACATGCTATAAAATGTGTCATCTTACTGAATATATCTATCACCACAAATATTGAATCTTGTTCCTTCTTAGTCCTAGGTAAACCTAAAACAAAATTCATTGAAATATCAACCCATAGTTCACTAGGCGTAGGTAACGGTGTGTATAAATCTTGAGGTAAAACCTTAGATTTAGCATGTTTATAAGTTATGCATCGACTACAAACTTTTTCAACATCACTTTTCATCTGAGGCCAATAAAAATGCTCTCCCAATATTTCTAAAGTCTTTTTAACCCCAAAGTGTCCCATCAATCCACCATTATGTGCTTCTCTCATTAAAACCTCTCGCATTGAACAATTAGGAACACACAATCTATTTTTCTGAAATAAATATTCATCTTGTTTAAAAAACTTATCTACAGCCCCCCTTATTACATGATGCATAAATTTTAGAAAAATTCAAATCACTAACATACATGTCTTTAATATGCTCAAAACACTGATGGCAATAGGTCAAGTCGAGCCGGCTCGACCCTTAAACCTATGAGCTCAGCTTGAGCTCGAGCTCGTGGGCGAGCTCGGCCTGGCCCACGAGCTTTATGACTTTTTGTTTTACTTTTTCACCTTTTTTTTAAAATTTTCACGAGCCCATGAGCCGCTCTCGCGAGCTTGACGAGCCTTGCTCGGCTCAGGCCCGGGGTCACGGCTCGTGTTTTCACAAGGCGAGTAGCCGAACCGACGAGCCGCTCAGCCCGTTTGCCATCACTACTCAAAACCAAGTAAGTTAAAACTAAGAAAAGTTAGTAACACATACATTTGAGACAATGCATCCGCCACCAAATTTTCCTTAACTTGCTTGTACTGGATAACATGAGGAAATGTCTCTACAAACTCCATCCACCTCGCATACCTTTTGTTCATCTTGCCTTGACCTCGCAAATGCTTCAATGATTAGTGATCCGTGTGTATCACAAACTCCTTAGTGCTGCCATGCCTTCAAGGCTCAAGTGAATATAACTCATTGTCATATGTGGGACAATTAAGTGCTGCTCCACTCAAATTTTCACTGAAGTACTCAATTGATCTTCTATCCATCAAAACAACACCAATACATATTCTCGACGCATCAAATCAATCTCAAAAGTTTTATCAAAATTAAGAAGTGCTAAAACGTGTGCCTTACACAATCATCCTTAAGTGTATTAATGCATGCTCTTGTTCAATCCCTAACGACATCCCACACTTTTTTTTTTAACAATTTATGTGAGTGGTGTAGTAATTGTGCTAAAGTGTTTTATAAAACACCTATAAAAACTAGCCAATCCGAAAACTCCTAACTTCAGTTATGCTTTTAGGTGTGGCTATTCTTTAATAGCTTTTATTTTCTCTTAATCAATTTCTACCCCATTAGCGCACACACTTTTTAAAATTAACATAAAGTTGTTCTTTCCTTAAAACCACAAGTACACTTTTAAGATATTCTACATGCTCATTAAGGTCTTTGCTATATACTAAAATATCATTAAAGTACACAACAACAAATTTACCTATAAAAGCACGTAAAACATGATTCATTAAGATCATAAAAGTGTTCGGTGCATTAGTGAGTCTAAATGGCATAACTAACCATTCATATAACCCATATTTAGTTTTAAAAGCAGTTTTCCACTCATCACCTTCCCGCATTTGAATTTGGTGGTATCCACTTTTAAGGTCTATTTTACTAAACATGCAGGCACCATAGAATTCATCCAACATATCATCTAACCTAGGAATATAATGGCGATATTTTACCGTTATGTTGTTGATGGTTCTGTAATCCACGCACATTCTCCAAGTTCCATCCTTTTTCGGTACAAGTAGCATTGGAACAGCACATGGACTCATACTCTCCCTCACGTACCCCTTGCCCATCAGTTCCTTCACTTGCCTCTAAAACTCCTTTGTATTCTTGGGATTACTTCTATAAGCTAATCGATTTGGAATAACAAGTCTAGGAACGAAGTCAATTTGATGTTCAATGTCTTGAATGGGGGGTAATCCACTAGGCATGTCCTCCAGAAACACATTTTCAAATTCCTGCAATAAAGATATAACCAAACTAGGGGGGTGTGTAAAGTTCCTCAAAATTGAGGAATGATTCCTTATAATTCAACAATATTATTTGTTGTCTCTCATTTATCGTCTTTTTGCAAATAAATTTACTTTCAGCTTTTCTCTCCTCTCATAAGACTCTCTTTCTTTTCCCTCATGTGGCTTCCCTCTCTTTTACTCTCCATTAGCCACCTCAACATTTTCTCTCGTGTTCACCATCTCACTATTTTCTTGCTTTTTTTTTTCTAATTTTTTTACTCTCATTTCTTCCTCACTTTTCAATTTGATTTGATATTCATACACTTGTGTCGGTGTTAATGGCGCAAGGGTAATGGACCTTCCATCCTTAACAAAACTATATAGTGATTCTTGTACCTATCATGAATGACTTTTCTATCATATTGCCATGGTCCCAAAAAAAATATGCCCCGCATGCATAGGTACCACATCACACACAATTTCATCCTTATATCTACCAATGGATAAACTAATCAACACCCTCTTATTCACCTTAACTTCTCCACTATCATTAAACAATTGTGAACTATATGGCCTAGGGTATCTCAGTAAGGCTAATCCCAATTTTTTAACAAGATTTGTGCTAGCCACATTAGTACAACTTCCCCCATCAATGATCATGCTACATATCATGTTGTTAACGTGGCATCGCATTGTGTATGGAATATGTTTTCCCTTTGCTGGTCCTAGTCACCTGTCTTGATTTGAGTATTGAGAGCTCACCTCGTGACCAATAACTCGCCAACAGCAAATTCAGAGTCATCTCCTTCACTAACCTCCTTCAATGCGCGCTTCATAATCATCCTCACTGTTACTCACCACCTTTCTAATGCGTACTATCATCATTCTTTTATTTGGACATTGAGAAGCGATGTGTCATGTTCCCAAGCACCTGAAGCACTCGATATCTCGATTTCTAGCTGGTTGTGGCTCTGTTTTGGGAATTGTTTGCTAGCTCCATCATCTTTTCCCTTAGGTAGTTCAATCATTCCTTTTGCAATAGTTCCATCCCCTTTGTTATCACACTTCAGTTTCCAAGATGAATTAGACCCCGAAGCACACAATGGTTGTTAGCTGTCCCCTTTCTCTTCAACAGTTTCTCCACCTTTATGGCCACATGCATCATGTCTTCAATTTTCACATAATGCTACAACTCCACAACATTAGCAATGTGGGTTCAACCCATTTAAGAAACGAGCCATGGTGGCTTCCCGATCCTCTTCCACATTCGCCCTAATCATCAAAATTTCCATCTACCGTCTTCCACACTCTTCGGCCCCTGATATAAACCTTGCAATTTTTGATGCAACTCCCTATAATAGTGACTAGCTACGAAACGCTTCATCATGATAGTTTTCAACTCATTCCAAGTATTAACTGGTCACTCCCGATTCCTCCTCCTTGATGTAACCACTTGATCCCACCAAGTTATAGCGTAGTCAACAAACTCAAGAACTGCAATTTTCACCTTCTTCTCCTCCGAATAATTATGGCAATCAAAAATTAACTCCACCTTCTTCTCTCACTCTAGATAAGCCTCCGGATCACTCATTCCCTTAAAAGGTGGAATTGACATCTTAATATTGCCCATATTCCCATCCACTTCATTTCCAAAACGACTTATACCCCTTCTTTCAACCCTACCTCATCTACTTCTCATTCTACCCATATCCCCCACCATCGATGCATCATCATCCATACTACTACTAAATCCTTAATCATCATGCACGTTCATCCAAGGCTCCCGTCTATCCAATCTCCTTACATTTTGATTGTCCCCTATGAAGGTTTGCCATAGATGTATCTAACCTATCAAGCCGTTCACTCACATCCCCAAGCACCCGCTCAAATCGCCTTATTGTATCACCCGCCATATGGTTTTGATTCGGCTCCCTGTTTGAATTGGAACCTTCTTTGTCTGACATCTTAATTCTATTAAATTTCTGCCTTACAAATGATCATTTGTGTATCACTCAATTATTGGATTTTTCTCTCTATTAACCTTGTCACTCTTTTACTACTCAATGTTTTCGCCCAAGTACTTCAAAGAACAAGATGAACTCAACCAATATTGTATTCCCATGGATCCAATCAAGTATTGATCACGAATTGTGATAGGAGAAAGAAAAGAAACTATGAAGAATGACTAAAAACGCAAAAGAAGTGAAAGGACAATGGACTATTCAAGAACGTAAAATGGAATAAATTTTGAATGATCCTTTTTTTTTTACTGAAAGCTGAAATTTAAATTGTTGGGAATTTCCCGGTAAGAACAATATTTTTTCGGATTTTGTTTACCTCAAGAATTCAACTACAAATTTAGCAAAACAAGCAAAATTTGATTTGGACTTGTAATCAGTCCGAAAAATAACTTTGACTCTTTTTTTGTAATTTCTGGATCGAAACTCAAGAAATAAGACAAACCCGAAAAACGCGAAGAACAATGGGAAAAAAAAAGAAAAACGAGACTCAAACAAGAAACAAAAGATATAACCTGATTATTTTGGAGTCTTGTTCTGATACCAACTGATGAAAACCACGTAGCAACGAACACTACGCAACCCACAATGAGATTGAGGATCCCAAGAAAGCCCAAATAATAATCCTAGTTTTGAGTATGAACCAAGAATTAATGAACCAAGCAACTAAACAAAAATGAAGTTTGAATGACCTCTTGATTACACAATATGTGATCGACACTCGGTGTTGAATGCCACAAGAATCCTCTTGATAAATTCAAAATGTTCTAAGAACAATGTTTAAAAAGCACAATAACCTCTCGAATATATCTCAATAGTAAATTTGTCAAAAGGTTTATACATTGAATAATGAAGTCCTATTTATACTAATGACCAGAAAATCTAGTAAAAACGTAATTAGGTTAAAAATATTGTAAAATTGGAAAGAAAATAAAATTCTAATCTAACAAAAATTCGCAAAAAAAGGAAAGTTTCTCGCCAACTTGTTCTTGATATGTTTTTGTCCTACCGCAAACCCAAAAGTGCCATCCTTGACTTGTTAACTTAGGAATTTCGTCCACCATAGTTTGAGCAAGCAATCCCATCGCCTCTTTCGGGTCCGGTTTGCCCTTGAACGTGTCATAAGGCCTCCTTCGATAATCAACGGGTCCCGTCCCGGGCTTGTCCTCGTCGGGCTCAACTCCTGGACCATATCAGGTTGTGCAGTCTATTCACAAAGTGATGATAAACTTGAACCTAGGTCCTTAAAATGTATTTTTTATGGGCAATCAGGAAGAAACTAATGGTTATATACTTTGGGTAAGAGAACAAAATGGCTTTAAAGACATTATATGTAGAAATGCCATCTTTAATGAAAGTGACATGCCCTATGGTTTTTTTTCAAATATGAAATCTAATGAAACTCCATATTGAAAATCAAAATTGAGATTGATCAGATTGTGTTGGTCCTATTGAGTTTGATCAAATTGAGATTAAGACTTCTCAAGCTGAAATAGATCTCATATTGAAAATGCAAACCAGTCCCAAAATCCCATTCTAGCTGATATTAGTTGATTAGAGATAGAGGTAGGAGAAATAGATTTCTTTCTATTAGAATTAACAATGATGATCTTGTGACCCTTTTCTCGGATTTAGATTCTCTTACATTCTGAACTTACTACTTTCAAAGAAGCTTCCTATCTACAAAGAATTTGCATTAGTTAAGCATAAAACATGGATTCTTGTCAACAACCCTTGAAATATTTTTTTTGTTTTAAGTGGGTTTATAAAATCAAAGAGGTTGAATCCAATGTTAAAAATAAGAGATATAAATAAAGCAAGATTAGTGGCTAAGATGTTTTTCACAAAGAGGGGGCATTGATTATAATGAAATACATTTTCACGTGTTACAAAATATACCTCAATTAGAATTTCACTTACCTTAACTACTCATTTTGACCGATATATATGGGTCAACTTTAAGGTTTTGAAATTAAGTTAAAATTTGAAAAGGTTTGTTGTTAAAAATTCTCTACGGTCTGAAACAAGCCCCTAGGCCATTATATAAGAAATTTAACTCATATTTTCAAACTCAAGATTTGTTAAGAGTAATTTTGTTTCCCATTTCTTTTATAAAGGTTCAGGTGGTTCTAGCTCTATTTATCTTCTATTATGTGTTGATGATATGCCTCTTGCTTTTTATGATAGAATTGAGATAGACATAATTAAATCAAAATTAAAATCCGAGTTTGAAATGAAAGATCTAGGTTAAGATAAGAGAATTTTAGGTATAACAATTCAATTTTCTTATGTTAATAAAGTTTTTAAAATATTCTATATGTTTGAATGCAAACCTAGTATAGTGCCTCCTGCAAATCAATATAAACTTTTAAGTAAACCATCACCTAAAACAGATGAAGAATTTGAAAGAATGAGCAAAATACCTTATGTTAATACTGTTGGGTCTATTATGTATTTAATGGTATATACTAGACCTGATTTCACAAATGGCATAAGTATTTTGAACATATTTATGGCTAATCTAGGTGAGAGACACACTGGATTATTTATTATAAAATGAATGTTGAGATATTTAAAAGTGGATAAATCTAAATGTACCAAATGTTTTACATAATCTTTTACCAACTCGACACTTCGCCCTCCCCTATTGGAGGGGCCCCTACCGCCACAGGAGCCCACTCCAATAGGGGGGGCACCAAGTGTCGAGTTGGTAAAAGATTATGTAAAATATTTAGTGAGTGTAGCACGATCCTTTAAAAGTTTCATCAATGTTAGACTGAAGTTTAAAAGGTGTAATGAAGAAATAATTTTGAAGGGCTATATAGATTCTGATTTTGTAGGTGATTTAGCCAAAAGAACTACATCTTCTTATATCATCTTAATAAGAATCATGTGTATCATGATAGAACTAAACCTATTGATATAAAATTTCATTTTTTACGAGATGCTAGAAAAATGTATGATCACTTTAATACAGATTCATATTGTGCCCCTGTTTGGTACATATTAAAATTTTCATTCTCATTTTTCTATTCATTTTCAATCACACATTTTTCAATAAAATAATATTTTTCATCATATCAATAATTTTTCATTGTTTTTCAACCACACATTCTCCATCAATTTATTATTTCAAAATACATTCTTTCAAAATAATGTGGCTCAAACACACCCTGAGTTTAATCTTTTTGATATTGGTACCAAAGTTCTCCAATGAACAAGTTTAGAAACTACTTAAAAATTCTAAATATTATTTAAAAGGTAGTATATTTAGAATATCAAGCATTATCAGTTTGTGTTTTTAACTAACTTCAAATTTTTTTATTATTTTTTTTACAGGTTTGCCACAGCAAATGAAACAAGTTGGTGTTGTTCCAAAAAATTGAATAAAGCCAAATTAGTTTAGTAAGGTGAAGATTGTTGAAATTGGTTGGCTGCCTCGTGATTTTGACTTTTGTTGGACCTTTTGACAATTCTTTTGAAATCATGTTTTGGTGAAGTACGATTTTGAGCTTATGAATGGGTAGAATCTGGCCTTACATGTGGCTAAATGATGGATGCTGGATTTGTGTTTAATGGGCCATATAAAAGCCACATCTTGGGTCATTTTACACAGTTTGGTGTGTGAATGTCGTTTTTAGTGTTTATCCATCTCTTACGTTCTCTCTCAAATCTATTCTTCATTCTCTGTATTCTTAAGTGTGTTTCTTAATGCATTGGAGTACGGGAAGCTTTTTCTGTGAGGCAAGAAAATACTTGAAGAATTCTTTGAATTCCTCATACATTTGTACAAACTATTATTGGCTTGATTTAGTAATCTCGATCTATATTTTTCTACTTAACGAGTGAGTAGGTTTAGATAGGATTGGACATGGTCTGATTCGATTCGGTTCTGAAGAGAACCGAACCAAACCTAACCAAAATTTTCGAGTATTTAATAATTGAAACCATCAGGTTCAAATATAATTATGGAACTATTTGTTTCTGTTTGATTCGGTACGGTTCCGTACCATAATTAATTTTTTTAACATTTACAGCAACTCTACATAAATACAATTAATGACATGTTCATTTGTAACTTCGATGGGCAATAGGAGAGGAGAAGTCGGACTCGACAGTCAGCGACTTCGATTTGGGAATGTAGATATAGGTTTTCAATTTATCAAATGATTTGGGATTAGTGGCCCCTGTGCTAACCGAATAAAAGTATGAAATTGGAAATGGAATGATAAAAACTTAGAAAGGCCTAGATTTTGGACTAACAATGAAATTAATAATTGGACCAAAAAATTAAAACAAAAAAAATTGAATTTAGAAATTGGGTTGTGCTGGACTAGCTAGGCATGGACTTGACTTGGGAGTTGGAACATTAATCACTAAATTAGTAAATTTGCTAATTTGTTTAGAAAAAATTAAAGTAATTTAATTAATTCAATATAAAAATTAAAAAAAATTATTTAGATTCGATTCTTATTTGATTTTTCGGTTCTAGGTTTAAAACCGAGAACCGAATCGAACCCGTTGGTTCTTGATTTAAATACTCGTTCGAGTATTTAACTTATGAAGAACCGTTCAATTCGAGTTCAGTTCGGTCTGACTCGATTCGGGAGTTTTGTCTAGTCCTAGGTTTAGAACACTTGAACAACAATTAGTTAGTGGGGTGAAAAATTCTTGTGTTCGATTTTTACATTGTCTAGCTTTTATTTTCAATAATTACTTTTTTGAATATATGATTTGAGGACCAACAAGTATATAAAAATTGTTAACACTTTAAATATACCTATCAAAGAGGTTGGGAATAATCATAAAATGATCTATATAAAGCCCCTTCAACAGGAGCGGATTTGGTAGTGGGCTACACTTGGCTACTACAAATTGGTTGTAGTCCATTGTTGTCAAAACCCAGTTTGACAGTGAGCTACACTATTTTTTTTAGTCTTTGGCCCACTTATGTATTTAATTTTAGGCCCAATTCTTTCAACAAACCTATTTAATTTTAATCTAAACAATTTTCTTCTATCTTCACCTTATTTCACTATGATTTTTGAAAAACTCTCTATGCTTCAGCCGGCCCCTTCAAGTACGTAAATCGGTAAATCTTAGAGTTTCTGCACTGTGCAAACACAATCTTGAATCTTTTATTTAAGACCAATTTTCCCAATTATCTAATTGTATATTATACACACAGTAATTTACAATTTTGTAACAATTCATTTTTATCTAGCGGAGGATGAGATTATTGCAGTGTTTGATCTTCTAATCTTAATTTGGAACCATTTGATTCTATTGAACTCACCAAGGAAAAAGAAAGCAAATATTTGAACATTCATTTAATGAACGCGATCAAATTAGGCGAGTCTATCTAAATGTTGGACCTTATCAACCAAAAGTTTTGGAGTATTAGAGTAAAGAATGTGGAAAGCAGAAATGTCTCAGTTTCCTTGGCTGGAATATACGTCTTCAACACATAAGGTATATTATTTTTATTGCTTCGTTTTTCTCAATAATAGTACTCCACCTAATATTTCGTTGTTGGTTATTGTTGGATTTGATAATTGAAAGAGGGTTAACCAAGGAAGTAAATGTGCATTTCTTATTCATATTGGTACAATATATTCATCGTATCATAATGGTTGTAAGAAGAGCTGAAGATCTAATGAAACCAACTCAACATACTGACAAGGTAATCCATTCTGTATCAAGTGAGGAAAAATAGAAAAATCATTTGCAGATAAAGACCACTATTATGAGTGTTCAGTGGTTAGCACTTCAAGATTGTTCCGTTATTCCATGATGAATCTCCATCTTCATTGAATCCAGGGAATTTCATTGAAATGGTGGATGCATTTGGAAAAATGAATACGAAAGTGGGAAAATTTGTGTTGGGTAATGCTCCAAAACATTCTACATACACGTCACCAGACACTCAAAAAGAGATTTTAAACATCATCTCCTAAGTGTATCAATGAGTTGAAAAGTGCACAAAGAAAAGAAATTGAGCATTTGTTGGAAACTGGAGAACGAAAGTCAAGAAGTAGGGCTAATGAGATTGGTAATTTACAACGAACTGGAGGTACTCATTGTTCTTCTCATTACAGCTGTGTAAAAAGTTTGATTGATATGTGTGCTGCAACTTGCAAGGTGCTTGAGTATCTTAGTGATCATTCTCCAAATATGAGATCTCGGTCTGAAGTTTGTGGTGTATAAAAAAACATGAAAACGTTTCAATTTATATTTATCATGATGCATTTAATTCGTAGAATATTGACAATTACGAATGTACTTTGTCAGGCCCTTAAAAAGAAAACTCAAGACATCTTAACTGCTATGAGAATTGTCCAATACTACAAAAACTATCCTTCCAAGCATTGAGAGAGGATGGCTGTGAAGAATTTCTTAAAGAGGTGAAAGTATTTTTCTCAAAAAATGATATACATATAACTTTGATGGTTCGTACATGGTTGGTTGTTCTCGTGGTCGTGAGTATCCTACCATTGAACATCACTACCACTTTGATATTTTCAATACATCAATATATTTTCAGATGATGGAGTTAGATATAAGATTTAATGAGATATCATTAGAATTCCTTTCTCTCAGTAGGGTTTTAGATCCAAGAAGTTCTTTCAAATCATTTAAACATGGATAATATTTGCAAGTTTGCGTAGAAGTTTTATCCTTAAGATTTTACGCAACAAGTATTTATTGTTTGAAAATTGAGTTGCAACATTATCAAAATGATATGATTTCTGAACCTCGATTTCAAGTACCTACATTTTTTGATTTATGTTGGAAATTGGTTGCAAGTAGAAGGTTGGAGATTTACATCATTTTGACTAAATTGATTTGTTTAGTATTGACACTGTTGGTTTCAACAACAACTATGGAGTGAGCATTTTCAGTAATGATTTTCTTGAGATTGTTGAACACTAAACATTAATTTATATCTAAATTTGATTATAGATGAATTTTATGTTATAAAACATCGTCAAGTACAACTGTAATACGTAATGTTGTATCACGATTTTTCTTATCATATATAAATTTTATTCGTACATTAAATTTTTAAAAATTTTGCCCGCCGTACCATTAATTCCTAGCTCCGCCCCTACCCTCCAAGGGAATGGCCGAAGGCTTATTCTTTGTGGAAAATGCCCAGAGAACGAGAAGCTAACCCTATAATGAGGAGTAGATAAGCACTTTGATTAGAAACACTCCAAACTATACTTGAGATTTTCTGCGAAAGTTGTTCTGTATTTGGAGAATAAGTTTAGTGGGATAATAATTTAATCTTAAACCAAAAGTAGTTACTTTATTAAAGGATTATTTATGTGATCAGCGCAATGAATATGAATGAATTCCCCTTTGTTGGAATTAATGTTTGGACCACTCTGTTTGTCTATGTTCTAGTTTATCAACCCCACTACTATTTAGTCAAATTTTCAAATTACGGCCCAAGGTTAGGTGATGTTTCTTCTCTGGCAAATTAATGTAAAATTGCTAGAAGTGATCGGGGCAATGAGTCAAAAACTATTATTGCTAATAAATACCAAATTGTAGCAATCTATTTCACTAGATGGAGTTGAGATTTGCTGTCTATCTAATTAATATTGACACGTCATTTTGTGAGAGGGAGAGTATTTAGCAATGTTAAATAGTTGTTAAAAGTGAAAAAAATTAAAATTGATTTCATGTTTATTCAAAATGATGTGTCAATAATTAATTGAGTGGATATCAAATTGAACAGCAAAAGTTGGCCATCAAATCTCAACTCCATTGGATGTATGTTGGCGCAAGGACATAAAGCCAAATGAATGAGAAAATTCGTATTCTAGGAGGAAAACTTGTAATGGAAAAATAGTAAAAAAATTATGGCACTCCATTTACACTATTAATCTTGTGATTTTATGTTATTCTACTTTTCTTGACTAAAATTAAATTTAAAATTTTAAGAAATAATATTTATTTATTATTCTCGAAAAAAATTATTTGATTTGGCATATGTTTGCAATTATTTATAAATAGTTAGAGATGACTGGTTGATAGGTGAATAATACTTGTAATAAACTTTTAGTAGTAGTTTATTGTCACATTTCCATTCCCCCTATAATTTTTCTTCATTAATTCCCTGTTTGGTAGGGATTAAAACTTTTTATCTTAATTTAAGTCAAAGTCAATAATTAATATTAACCACACATTTAATGGAATTTTTAACTTTTCAACCACATATTTCATCAACTCTTATGAGATTCTACTAAAAATCTAATTTTAACCACCACTGAACAAGGGCCAAGTAATAAGATTTCCACATTAAGAAATCTTAAAATGAACTTGTAGTGGAAGAGAGATAGAGAGTGAACAATTAGACCCTCAAGAACAAATTAGGCCCGGTAGAAATTAAAGCGCATGTTTGGACCCCATTTTTGGTGTAGAATGTATTTTGAAATAGTAGATTGATAGAGAATGTGTGGTTAGAAATGAAGGAAAAGTTTTTAGGTTGCATGTAATATTATTTATTAAAAAATGTGTGGTTAAATTAAAAAGAAAAAAAATGGTAATCAAACAAGGGCTAAAATTAGAACGATGGGGGGGGGGGGGGGGGGCGGGGGCGGGGGCTATTAGATTAAAATTCAGATTTTAATTTAAGTCAAACTCAACAATAAATTTTAACCACAATTTTTATGGAACTCACAACTTTTTAACCACACTTATAATCAACATTTATTAAAATTTACTAAACATCTTATTTTAATATTCCACTAAACAAGAACTAGATCTAGATCACTGTACTTTAGTTCTATCTCAATTTAGGCCACTTGTTCAGTTTCATCACATCACTGGACATTAACGTTGACATTCAGTTTCTTGTCATTTTGATTTCACGTTGGTTTTTCCTTTTCGAATTCTACCTACCGATGTTATTGTTAAACAAATATAATAGTCCTTAGTCCCACACTTGTTCAAAATTATATGAATCATATTTAAAACTATCAACACTTATAAATAAAGTTTAGATATCTTTTGATTTAAATCTAACCATGATAAAATTCCCACAAAGTATCATCAACCGGTTACTTCTTGATGGAACAGGCACTTGCGTATTTGGAACGTTTGGATAGTCAGTGTTCGAAGAAAATGGTGTAACTTTTGCATACAGTGTCATTTTGGGCCCATGACCCCATTCCGGAAAGTTCAAGACGATTCCCATTGAACTCATCGCTTTGCTGTGATATATAATAGATTTTGGGCATTTGAATTTGTTTGCTAAGTCAAAACGGCACTTAATGTTTTTTAGTTCATTGTTTTCAGTATTTATTTATTTTGTTTTGTAGCCCAATCCATTAAGGGACGCTGACCCAGTAGGTTATCTGTTCTTTTAGTATTTAAGTCTTCAAAACGTCTTGTAGGGTTTTTGGTTGTTCATGAAATAAGAAAAGTGTTTGTTTTTTTAAGGTGCAATCCGTTTGTTAGTGTGTTGTAGATTTGATCTTCATACACACACATATACAAGTGTCATTATTTTACAAGTTCATCAAACTCACTTAACATTATTATGACATTGTGCTTATTCTATTCGTTGAATTTTTAAGAGACCAAATCCAACTCTTCTCTCTATTGAGGCGGCATCACCTCAAAGTTCATCTAGGTAAAATTCTTTCGGTATCTTTGTTAGTTTTAGAGATACTTATATTTAGTATTGAACTTCATTTAGAGCTTAAAACTCAGCCCTCATTTTAGTAACAACAGACATTATTTATGATATTGCTCTTTACTAATATAATAATACTGAAACTATCCAGTTATCGAAAGACTTGTCATTACCCTTTGGATTAATGTTTTAGTAATGATGATAGGTTGTCGTCGTTGGTATATCTTTTTAGTTTAGGGATTTCAATGTAACATCCCGAACTTAAGCTTCGAGTGTCACGTACTAAACGTAATAACTTTCGCTTTAATTACATGTGAAAATTCATAAATAAAAGGTAATGCATTCTGGAAACCTATTTTTAATTTATAGTAAAATATCTCTATAAATTTTAATGGCCAGCAGAAGAGCATGCTGACTTGAAATTCTTTACATACGTGGACTCGATGCTGTCACGGCTAGCTTGGGCAGCCAGTTCGAACATTTTTATAAAATTCACCTCAACTCCGTTTTATATGAAATTTGTGGCATTTAAAAGATATTTCTACGTAGTTTCCCAGGTTAAAATATGGAGAGTTTTCTCCATATGATGGGGACGTTTTACTAAAAATAGTGAGGTATTTCACAGAACTTCAGATTCAACCTTTCGACACTTAAAAGTTTATATCTCCGGCCACCGACATCCAAACTAAGTGATTCTTATGCTAATATTAAGACAACTCAAAGAGGAATGTGCGAGTATTTTTAGAGTCTCAAATAGGTGTTTATAGAGTTAGTAATAGCATTTTGAACGGACCCAAAAAAAACTGTCCAGCTTCTGCTCGTCGTAGGAAAAAAGAAAAATCTATAAGCGTATTCTTAGCATAACATGAAAGATAGGATTTCAAAATTTACTTCTAGTACCATAGTACCTCATGTCTTATACATGTTTGTATATAATACCACACAAAAACATATGGAAAATATTCTTTAAACAAAACGTACTAACGAGACATTTCAATACAAAATAATATTGTCCTTAACCCATCATCGAGTATGCCGACTGACTTCCACCACTCAACGCTTATGGATCTGAAAATTTAGTATAAAATACTATGAGTATAAAGAATACTCAGTAAGATACCATGCTCGGGTTTAACATGTTAATACTACACAAAAGAAAGCATTTAAACACATACTTGCGCATTCCGGATTGCCGGTGCCCTTCGGACTTGTCCTAAGGAATAAATAGATATCTAACTTTGTGCACTTGTCCACATCTTTCATATTATGGTTTTCATGCATAGCTCAAGCATAAATATTATCATGAAATCTTACCACTTGAGCATAGAAAGTATCTTAACCTTAAAACTTGGAGAACTTTTTAGTTGAAATGTATACTTGAAAGTGCTTTCCTTTTTCACGTATCCTATCTTTCTATTGTTTGCAAGTAATTTTCTAATTTCAAAGCCATTTGCTGGAGCATTTCTTAAGTATTTAAAAGCAAGGAAAACCCATGACTAAGTAAGGTATAAAGGTGACTAATGTCCAAGGTAAATGTTATGCCTTCCACGTAGCCATTGATTCATCTTCATGCATGCAATAATATCACCATATGCCTTAATTGTAAACAGCTCATGGTTGCTAAAACACCTCATGCTTGTTATACATTTAACCACCTCATACTTGCTTAACCATTTACCACATCATGCTTGTCTACACCTTACAATTTAACATGTATTCTAAACCCTTAATTAACTAATATTGGTAAACTCTCAATCACCAAATAATGCAAACGAGGCAATCACTAATAAATTGGCCATATAAAAATTTTGAAAAGTTAAATTACTATCAAAAACAATTAAATGCGCAACCTAAACGAGCACAAATTTTCGGAGTATTACATTCAACCTCATCATACTCGATTTAGATATTACTAAGAGATTTAGTTAAAATGATTCCCTAAATTTACATTTGACTTAATGTAAATTTAGGGAACTTATTTCACACATGATTAATTTTCTTACGTAGTCGTGTTTAGACTTGTATCTCTAGACTTTTCATTATATACTTTCAATGTATACTTTTGCTAATGTGGCTTCATTATCACACAAAAAAAAAACAAAATAGATATCGAAGATGTATTCTTCGATCCTAAAGGTATTAAGTATAGTAGAAGATCTTTAAGCCACTCAATCTTTTTCTCGATGTCAACTAATGCCACAAATTCAAATTCCTTGGTTGAATGTGGTATGCATGCTTATTTCTTAGACTTCTAAGAAACTACATCACCTCCAAGAGTAAACACCCAATTCAATGTTGATTTACTTCTGTCAATGCTAGATAGTATAACTAGTATCAGTAAATACTTCTAATACAGCTAAGAATATAGAATATTGTACACCTAGGTTTTGATTTCCTTTAAATAATCAAGAACTCTCCCAATAACCTTTCAAAATTCTCGTTTGGATTACTAATAAACCTACTAAGTTTACTAATAAAAAATGCTACAAGTCTTGTGCATTGAACTGCATTCATAAAACTACTTATAGTACTTGCATACTTTAGTTGAACAAATAAATTTTCCATCATTCTTTATAAATTCGGAGCTTGGATCAAAGGGGTACTAAACTCTTTTATCACATACTCTATTTAATGTGATTGACTCAAAAAATAGGTCCCACTAATTTTTATAACTTTTTTATGAACAAATGAAATAATTGCTAAGTCAAACTTTTAATGTCATTTCTTTGGTGCTTGTTTTAAAATCATATAATTATTTCACTAGCTTGCACACCTTATGTTAATTATCGAGTAGAATAACCCTTCTGGTTGTTCTATATAGACCTCCTCATCGAGATCCCCATTAAGGAGTATCATTTTGACGTCTATTTAATGAATATGAAAGTCATATATGGATGTTAATGTGAATAATATCCTAGTTGATGTTATTCTAACAGCTATTGGTGCACGTGTATTCATTTCAGTTCTTTTCTTTTGTCGAT
The DNA here is from genome assembly GCA_019097785.1 of Fraxinus excelsior. NCBI lineage: Eukaryota > Viridiplantae > Streptophyta > Magnoliopsida > Lamiales > Oleaceae > Fraxinus > Fraxinus excelsior. The sequence goes on along the minus strand of CM032635.1, from coordinate 19,839,025 downwards.
AACATTTAGCTATCGATCTAACTTTAAAGGTTAAGAGAACCATCTATGTTGTGTTTTTTTTTTTTCTCAAACACCCATTTACAATCAATAAGTTTAGATTCAGGTTATAATCAACAAGTTCCAATCTATTGTTTAACATAATTGAATCCATTTCATCTTTAATAGCATTTTTCTAAAAGATACAATTACGAGAAGCCATACCCTACTTGTAGTTCTTAGGATTGTTTCCACCTGTAGAAAAAAAGTTATTGTTCTAATGACAATCTTGTCATTTCCTTCTATTAAACAAAGTGAGGTGAATAGAGAATCCATCTCATCCAATCCTTTTTTTTTTTCTTTTCGAGTTCTCTTTCTTCTTCGAGATTCACTAGATTCATCAGAGTATTTAGGAGATGTTTCCTCTTGTGTTCTATTAGAGCTAGGAATTTCCTCACAATTTTTCGTTAAGTCATTATCCAAAGATAATTTAATTATCAAAGAACTCAACATTATTGGATTCAATTAAAGCATTTGGTCTATAAAATTTAGTAACAGTATTTGTTATTAGTAGCAAATCCAATAAAGGCACATTTGATACCTCTTGGACCTAATTTGATCATTTTAGGATCCGTGTTCTTACAGTAAGCAAGACACTCCAACATTTTGAAGTATTCAATGTTTGATTATTATTTTTATTTTTTTCTTTTCACAATTCATATGAAGAAACCTTTTTGAATTTTTAAAGAATTCTATTCAAAATTCTACATGCACATAAAAAAATTTCATCCCACAACTCAAATGGCAACTTAATAAATTAACATGGCGTTTATAATTTCAATTGATGTCCTTTTTTTTCTTTCAGTTAAACTGTTTTGTACAGATGTTTTAGGTGCAGAACATTGATATATTATACCCTTTTGTTCACAAAATGAATTAAAATCACTTGACAAATTATTCACTACCTTTATCACTTCTTAATGTTTTTTTTTTTCTTTTTTGTTTAAATGATTTTCAACTTCATTTTTAATGCTTCATGTTTATGTTTCATCAAATAAATATGTGTATCTTAAATGATCATCTATCTATAAAGGATATAAAGTGCCTATTTCTATCCCTGGACAACATGCCATTCAATTCACATATATTCGAATGAACAAGCTTTAAAATTTGTGAAGTTCTATTCACACTGATAACATTTTTTTTTAATCAATTTAGATTCTACACAAGTTTTACATATATATGCATCATTTATATTGTAAGAGATCGTATCTTACTTTAATATTCTTTTTTATACTCTAGCACCTATATGACCTAATATATTGTCATAATATAAAAGAATCAATCAAGTAAGTAAAATTAACTTTATTTTTATTAATATTGTCAACAATACATAATTTGATCATTCATTCACAAGAATAGACTTCTCCAACAAATTTCTTATTTCGAGATAGTACAAGGTTTCGGACTAATAAATATTTTTCATGCTTGGTTTCCCAAATCTCTACACTCTATTTTGTGTTAAGAAAGGTCAAGGATTATTTGTCCAGGTGTGGGCCACATGGCTAGCGTGAGTTTTGATGTCGGTAATGTGTGATTAGGTTGGTTGGATGCTAACGAGTTTGAGGGACTTCTTGCAAATGGGTTAGATCACCATTTTCATTCTGACCATGCATGTCCATTTGACCTCGAATTCATCCTTTGGTGGTAGTTTTTATAGTAATAGGTGGCTTACAACTAGTCTTTTTAGGAAGCAAGCTCCTTGAAAGCAGCTTAGTACAAACAATTCTACTAGATTCTTGAACAGAAAGATATCTATCTGACCTAGGTATGAGGGCAGAAGTGTCTGATCATGAGCTTTAGCAATTATTATGCACAAAGCAAAAAGATCTGGCATACAAGATTTGTCTTGATCATAAACAAAGATTGCTGCATTATCTACTGGAGCTCCAAGTTTCAGTTAAGGCATAGATGTTAGGCTTAACTTGTTGGATTTCCTTGCTTTCAGCCAACGAGCTACTAGATGCTATTTCGACACCAGACACAGTAAAGAAAGGACTCATGAATGACCCGATCCCTAGCCCTAGTACTCTGATTCAACCGCTTATGTTCTTCGCCAATGTGAACATGAAGGTGAAGCCTTCTCACATATACTCATTTTAAAGACAAGATGTTTGACAACTTCTCGAACGTACTTTGACTAGTGAAATTAGCCGAAAATCCTCGAAATGTGCCAAGAAAGAGGTGCCAAAATAGCTCTGCGGTAAGGGAAAGATTCATTCTTTTGTAGGCTTGGTATAATGTAGTTTAGATCCCTTTAAGCAAGGGTCGCGGGTAGGGTACCAAACCTTCTTAGAAGCCCCAGTTGGTACTGTCGATTGATGTACTCCGAAAGCTCTGCTATCTATCTGAATAATTTACTTACAGAGGTCTTCTTTCCCAACCAACGGTTTGCTACGCTTGTTTGTTCTGTACACACCCCTCACTTCAGTACTTGCTTTACTACCCTTAGTATACTTTTGGCTCTAGCCTAGAATAGAATAAAGTCCCAGTGCAGAAGTAGAGAATTCAAGTGAAAAAGCACAGGCATCTTTAGATCGTCAAGTACTTCCCGATCAGTCTCACTAGCGAAGCGGATTGCTCTTTCTTTATTAGTTAGGACTGCCATTGAAGATGGGTTAATCCAAGCCTAATGGTCGACCACATTCAACGGTCAAAACTCATGCGTTGGGCTCCTTTTCTTAGATAATAAGTTCTACTTTTCATTTTCTAATTTTAAGGGGTCTCTCTTTCAATCTTATAGTTGATGAAAGGTCAAAGGCAGTCTCTTTAGATTCAATTCCAACTCTTTTTTCAGTGAGTAATGCTATTCATCCCCAGTGTATTTACAAACACAGTCTAGGTGGCTAATGTGACATTAAATGATAGGTGAAATTAAATAAGTCATTTAATTTCACCTTACATTTAACCTAATTTAGAGCAACCTAGAATGTGTTTGTAAACACATTGGGGATGAATAACATTACTCTTTTTTAGTGGAGGCACTCGCTTTAGCCAAATTTTCTCATTCAAATCTTCCCCGACAAGAGCACCCGAAACGGCAGGCATGTGTCGAGTATGAAGACGAGGCCTGAGACCAAGAAAAAAATTCTTAGTTCTTTAAAGATCTCTTAATTCCGCGAAGCGGAAAAGGAAGCACGAGCGCCCGAATTCGTATCAGAAAGGTTTTTGGCCTTGTCAGTATCCCTTTGTGAGTCTTCTGCTGAAGAATTTATCCTGAGTAGTCTCCCAAACACGATGAAAAAGGCCCTTGACCGGTGTGGCTAAGCCAATCCATAATCACTAGAAATGAGTGATGAGGGCTCTCTGCGGCTAAGAATAGAAGGCGGTGTACTAGTTCGCTATCTCAGTATTGGAAGAATCCCATTAAATTTTCATCCAAACAGAGATTTTAGCTAGTGAAGTGAAGAAAGACCTTATTTTATTTTTACCTCCTACCCGCAGCCATGCACTTAAGAATTCAATATCTAGGAGTAGTAGCGCTAATCGAAGCATCAAAGCAGAAGGATCTGAAAGAGAATCAAGTGTTGAAAGACGTAGTATGAAACAAGAATCCCCAGAGGGGGTGAACGGAGCTGCGCGAAGTGAGAACTAGAGCTTAAGGTTAACGGAGCCGGTAGGAACGGCACGTGCTGTATGAACAAATATGGCTCACTTAGGCCTTACGCCAGGACTTTTGCTATCAACTAGGATAGCCTAGAAGACTTGTAGAGAGATTAATATGAAACATAGGCCCGGCTAACAAAGGTACTAAAACCTTCTAGCTGGTGGTAAAATCTTGGTCTCTGCCTATCGCCGGGACGTGTGATGCGGAGGCTTCCGTCCCAAGGACCGACTGGGAAGTTATTCCCCTTCAACTTGACCACATTCAAGGTCGATTAAATTGGCTTATTTGAATGCTGAAAAACCGACTTTTCGATGCGCAGATTATGGTGACACTAAACTAAAGCGTTCATAAAACGAATAATTGATCCAGAATCATTGCCAAACGCTCGTAGATTTCAGTTTCCGCGTAAGCCCTAGTTACTCACTTTCTTTGCCTAGAAATCTTCGGCAGGTATTTATTCCTCCTATTTGTAACTCCACTTGGAAAACTGGAGCTTTTATGGAAAGCTACTCTGGAGACTGGGCACTAATCCAGAGTGCCTGCTCAGGTAATGAAAGATAAGTGCTTCCCACAGGAATCACTGTTTTCGGGCGAAAGTGAAACCATCTGCCTCCTTCGACTAGAGGTCAGTCAATAGCGGCGGCCAAATCGATAGTCCTTGAGGGGATCTCTTACTTCATTGGAACGGGAACTGACAAAAAATTATGGATAGATCCCTGGTTGAACGGCTCGGGCTCCGAAGAAACTCGCCCCCCGCTCCGTTAAATCTCTCCTTTTGGGCTGTGTTATCATCTATCTAATCTGTTCTAATTATTAACCCTTCCTATTTCTCAATAAATACATCAATTCATCTCTCCATTTTCTGTGAAAAGGGGGACAGGGAGCAACAAGATAGGATACATCGGTTTAAATGATTTCTATATGAACCATTCTTTTTATAATTCTAATGAAAAATCTTCGACGGTTCCATTTCCAGAGTAATTGAAGCGCACAATTGGGTTCACCCTGACATCCGTAGATGCCAACAGAAGCGAACTTGTAAAGATTGGTAACGTATCTTGGTACCCACTAAATGATCCAAAGTAAACCTATTATTGGGAGAAAAAAAAAACTAGCTTCCAAATAGCCAATCTTTGTCTGCCAATTGACAATTCTTTAGTTCTGGTCTTCTAAACACAATGGCCCTTTCAACCCATTCATAGGACTAGTTCACCACTCGGAGGTCCCAACTCACCCTTGAATTCTCATGGAGGTGAGCGGCTGTGAAACCCGGCATTGATAGCACTACTGCCGCCAAGAACCCGGCCTCGGGCATTGGGGACACCGTTTTCGGAGGTGAAGGCTTGCGCCGGGGAGTCGGGAGCGTCGACCTTTTATCTAATATTTTATCTAATAAATGCATCCCTTCCAGAAGTCGGGGTTTGTTGCAATTATTAGCTCTAGAATTACTACGGTTATCCGAGTACTCCAAAGTTAACCTATTGGAAAAGTCCAAAGCATTTGGTGAAAAGTCCAAAATTTAACGTATTGGAAAATTCCAAGGTTATTAGCTCTAGAATTATTATGGTTATCTCAAGTCTTCATTTTTAGTACTTTGTGGGATGGGCCTGTGCATGTAGGCTTGGGTCTTTCATTCGGGCCTTCTTGAAGATGGGCACCTTGTGGACCGATGCGTATAAGCTTGGGCCTTCTTAACGTGCGTCATTTGACGACTCAGTGCATGGATGTCACGAGTCCATTGGCATAGGCTTAGGCCTATTTCGTAAGTGAGCAGTCTTTGATCCAAGTATTGTGCAATTAATTAAATTAAAGAATAATAAGAAGAAAAAGGAAAAGGAGTACGCTCGGTCGGTTCTATTAATTCCATTCTTTCATTTCAATTCACATATCATATGTAATGTTCGAAATCGCTGATGGACAACCAATCCTTGTCCAGTAACCATTATGAGGTTCCTTCGTTGCATTGAAATTCATTTCGCACTATCTGGTCACTGGTTTTAAGTTAGTGTTCCGTGAGTGTATAGCGAACCTAATGTTCTTATTTGCTTGTTGACAGGTTTGAGTGTGGATGGCAAGTGAGTGGCGGCTGACTGCTTCCCAGGGGAGATTTGAAACTTCTTTCTGGGAGGTTTGTTTTCCGAAGAGCAACGCTCTGCATTAATGCAGCGGGCCATGGCTCACTTTTCTCGTAAGAGAGAGATACTCGATCTTATGATGGCCCTGGAGCCCGGAAATCTATGGAGAAACTCTCGCCAAGTTCGAGCTCGTTATTTGGTTTCGGCTTTCCAAACCTCAGGTGCGCAAAGGGGTGGAAAGTCCGTTCCTGTTGAACCTGCTCAACTAAAGCATAAAAAATCCTCCTTGGAAGAATACATAGATTCCTTGTATGGCTATGTCCAGAAAGAACGGGCATTAGTCAGTCACCCTACAAGAATACTTCCCCGAGGAGATTAGGAGGGTCCTTCAGAAACCAAACCATTATATGAAGAAGTCGTTTTGTCCACCTTAAGACACATTGAAGCATCACTTCTGCGAAAGTACTTTCCGCTCAGGGTCCTAGCGTAAAAAGTAGACATTCTGACTCTTTTTATGGAACAGCGATTCGAAACATTCAGAATGAAGTTTTCAATCATAAACCAAAAGAACACCATAAATATTTCAAAGAATCTCCTAAAGCCAAAGCTCGATGAGAAAGACAATAGCTACTCCCTTCCCTAGCATCAAGAAAGTCTTAAAGACTTCCGGCACAAGCGCAGGAACAGGAACACTTCTACCTAGACCGCGTTCAACCGATTACTTGACTTGATTCCTTATTGGTAGAGGTGTTGACTCTGTGTACATAATTACATTATACCTTGGTTTCTTAGACTGTGGCTTCTCCTCGATTCAGATGGAGCTTTTAACGAATCCTAGTGAGCAAAAGAAGAACTCCATACCACCCAGCACCAAAAACCAGTACATCAAGATATTCCTTTAGTTAAAATCCAATGCGTTAGCTTTAGCTTTTAACTTGACCTTCCGTTTAACACTCATGATATTAGAAGAGAAGTGTCGTGGCTTAAAATCTTGACTTTGTTTCAATAGAATTCTTCTAACCTTCCTTAGATCTTGTTCCTTTACCCAAAACCAATGATTTGAACTCGAGTGCAAAACAAAAGCCTACTAAAAACTCTCGTTTATTCCATGACTCGCAACAAGCATTTGTTACTTGCTTCCTGAGCATATACCTGCGGAACTCCTGGGGCTAAGAAGAAAACTTAGAATTCAATTGGAACATTTCCTTCGAGGGCGCTCATAACTAAAGTACTGGCTCGCGAACTGCTAGAATTCGATTTTTCCTAGTGGATTCACCAATCTTGTGGACTCCCTTTAGCTTACTTACAATTAAAATCACTATCTCATTTTCCAAGCTACTGGATCACAGTCTCGCGGGACTAATCTTTTGAATTCGAAAAGAAAGGAACAAGCCCCACTCGAGGAGATGAGTAAAAGCTATCTCTTATTTTAAGAGATGAATAGGATTTTTTTCTCCTATTTTTGAGCCTATCTTATTAGTTCAAGCTTGGATAGTTCTCCTTCCTTGGACATTCTAATAATCTGATCACCACCCGTGCTTCAACATCTAAGTTTTCGCGAGATAAAACAAAATTTTTCTTATGGAAAAAGAGTTGGTAGGGCAGAAAGATTAGATCCAGTTCAGGGAAACCAAACAAAGAAAGCCAATATAAATCGAAAATCAAACTCAGAGCGCGAATCAATATCCATTACTTAGGGCTAGGTGAGGTCACTTGGGGCTTATCTCTTTCTCTGTAGCTTGTCATGCTTAAAGAAGGCAAAATGAGTAAAAAGTTGTCAATAAGGGCCGTAGCGGGGGAAGGAAGCAGGTGGAATCCAGCTGAACAAACACTGGCTTTCGGCATCCAACTTGCTACTGAAGACTACTAATACAAAGAAATAAAAATAAGAATAAATGTCACGTACGACCTACCGAAGGAGCTCTTGAAAGAGCCCACCTCGAATACTAAAGAAAAAAGTGACTAGAAAGGCAACTTCAATCCATGCATTCTTTGGTTGTGAGCTCCACCTAGAGGGAAGCGCTAAGGTAGGGGCGTAGAGTTAAATTTACCTCGCAGATCGTTGAGGACTTTCAGTGATCACGGAATGACACTATCACAGTCTAGGTCTTCCAAAATATGGCTAGTAGGGGCATATATGATTTCATTTCTAAAATATAAGAAACCAATACTATGATGGGCTCAATCGACACAGAGACCTCATGGTAAACAAACAAAATAGGAGGAGACAAGGTTGGGTGACAGATAGTATAAGGCATGGGATCTACAATCGGCTGTGTCCGTTGTTGGCTTTGCATATGCTTTCAAATACTCTAGTAGGTTATTCCATTCATTGTATATATCTTCGTGTCATTGACGTCATTCAATTGAATGGTTTGACAAAAGAGATGTTCTAGTCTATCTATAGTAGTTCTGTTTATTTATATTATGTTCTAGTGGTACATGAGGGTGGTGACTCACAAGGGAGCCTAGACCAAAGCAAGAGGGGGCCAAGCCAGTTACTCTGGTTATACCATTTGCTGGACCAAAGTAGTGACGCTGAAGAGACGATAGTAGACCAGACGAGGACACCACCAGAACACCCAATCAAGAATCCATTTTCTTTTGCAGCTATAGTACATTTACTTTATACAAGGTATTTATTTCAAATATTATTCTTTAGTGTACATATGTACTATAACCCCTCCTCTGTTTTGTTCTTTCAAGGGAAAAGGCAGGTATGCTCAAAAGTGATGTCATTTAGTTGTTAATGCTAGCTTGCATGTATGAGGGTAAATAAATGATCGAGGCATTTATTTCTTATGCGGTAAAGATAGAGTAACTAAGGAAGTGAGAGAGATCAAGCAGTATCCAGTTCGAGCTATCTCCAAAAACATGTCTAGTCATCCCAAAAAGAGGGAGTGGAAGGGCTGGTAGGACGAGTGAGAGATTCAAGGCTTGCCTATTCGATTAAACGGTGAATTTAAGTCGCCAATACAACTCATCAAACTACTCTCCGGCTTGTTTGGGGAGAGAAGCACTAGCGGATCTCCCGGCAGAAACGGACAGGCATGAATGAGACATCTACATTTTGTTTGCCCGGGGGGCTTACAGAGGCATTCAACTTGACGGGGAGGGACTGAAAATGTAATGGAGGCTAGTGCAATAGCTGAAAGCAATAATTGATGCACATTTAGAATTGTGAGCACACAGCAAGGCGAAGAAGATATAATCAAATGCAATCGGCGAAGCCTCGCAACAGAGGATGAGAAGAGGTCTCAAAAGCTCAGGAATCCCATCGCTACACTCGATAACACACTCACTAAACGACTAAACGAAATACAGCAAGCATATTCAAAAGTAGACGTACCCATACGGAACTACAGGGTGCAGATTTTTATAGAATTCTGGGTAGCACATAGCCAACTCAAAATCTTAAGGAAGAGGAAACCAAAGCAAAGAGGACGAGGTCGACGAGAAGGCCAAGGTAACTGGAACCAAGGCCATCATCAGAATCAGAGTTGGAACAAGGAACAGAAATGGATTCTTTATATCTTTGTATACTAATCAAGGAAAGGAATGGATGACTGTTGGTACATCGACTCAGTACCAGACTTGGATGACTCTGAAAAGCCTTTGCCGTTCTTCGAAAACCGTGTCCCGGACTCTTTTTGAAAAGCTTAATGGAATGCTGCTTCCACATTAGTGTTAACAAATTGTTTCGAAATAAAAGACAAGCAAATAGGAATAGAATGTAGTCTTATTGGTTGGGCCACTAAGGCCTGTTCCTCCACTGTCATTCTTGGAATTTCCTCGATCTTCTCTTCGGCAGGTGGCTCCGCAGCTCCAGTGACTCCTTCCAAAACTTGTTCTTGTGTAGCCCTTTGTGACTCTAAATTCTATACTTGCTTCCGGTAGAAGAAGGCTCTCCGATCTCTTCTCCTCGAGGCAAGCTCCCTTACTGTGGTTATAACTCCTCGATGACCTCTTGAGCAGCTTCATCTAATGAACGTTCAGTGAATCTTTCCGGTGCTGAACTACAAAGTAGCTGTCTACTTCACTTGGCAGTCGAGTGTCTAACTACTGCAATCCCTCTTTGTTCTTCCTCCTCCCCCGCCCGAAACGAAATATAGGAAGACTCCATCCGGAAGATAGGTTAATATACCGATCACTTCTCATCCCGGAGAGGCAATAGAGGCAGTCAAGCTGGCGAATCATCAGCAGGCTGTTTAGGAATTCCCTAAGCACCGAGAAGCTACAGTCAACTAAAGCTCCTACTGCCAGCTGCTAAGAACTCAAGCTAGAACCTCGAACTAGCCCTTCGGCCAAGCTCGAAGACCTAGCTACTCACTGCGAGCTAAACATAAGATGTAAGCACTTGCTTCAGCAAGAGTGAAAACCAGTCGAAGAGATATTCTAAATGGAGGAAGGTGCAAGCTTTCCTTAGAGATGGTAATATGAACCTGATTTATTCATCGGTCTTGTTTCTTTCGCTCTTTAGCTACAATTCCATTGCCCGATTACCAGCTTTCGGCTTGAAGTTCACCTTTTTCAGTTTCATACTTAGTCTAGCTACGAAAGTTCTCTTGATTCCTTTTAGCTTTAGTCGGCCGAGTAGCTAGGAACCCCCTTTCTAGCGGCAGAGATAAAGTTGAGTTTGTACATAGTCGATCTGGTTCCCTAACTTTGCTTTGAAAGTCAATCAGTTCTCTTCTCTGGTATTGATGCCACCTCAACTACAGTCGAGTTTTTGGAAAGAAGGTATAGCATCTAACAGGTCAAGGGGAGAGAAAAAAAGATATTAATGAGATGCCCTTCGCTTTGAAAGTCGTTATTTCTTCTATGCGTGAGGGGTCCTGGATGGAATATTTTTGTTCGAATCCCCTAGCCCCTTTGTGGCGACAGTTCCCATTTTTTGAAGTTAGATTATTTTCGATTAAAGGAACTAAACCTTTGAATCTACTTCAAAAGAATGACTTTTTTCTAAAACAAACCGGAAGATCGAAGTCAAGCCTACACCTCCTCTCCTAGTCCTCTCCGCCGAGCTAGTCTAGTTCTAACCTCTCTTCCTTGGGTTCACATCCTAACTTCTTCCCTTTCAAAGCTAAACGACTCTGTAGCTAGGCTTAACGATGGAGAACATCTCTTCTCTTGTATTGATGGGGATGCCTGTTTGAAGAATCTTTCGAGGAAGGTGTAATGAGATTAATCCCCTTTTATATTACCCGCGGCTAATCAAGGAAGGATTATCTTTCTTTCTCTCTCTCCCTGCCGGTCAAGCCCAACTGCGCCTCTCAAATGATCTTTTTATACTCTATTCACTTCTCAAATGTATCAATAAAAGATGATATGTCCCCCCGTGAAATGACATAAGAGAAGAAGTTTTTTCAGGAGGCGGCTCATTTATCTTATTAATAAGTGAGTTCGGGACGCAATTCCCTGTCCTCCTTTGTCTGATCTTGAGGGTATAGAGAACGTCGATTAAGCACACTTCGCTCAATGCGAGGATCACAAGCTCTCACTAGAAAGATTGGAAACTATGAGAATGCCCGTAAGCTAACAGTCTAATCTTAGTGGGGACATGAGCAGGTAGGGTTTCACGCTAGGGAATTTATATCTCGTGGAGCAGGCAAAGCCCCGGTTACGTCAGACTATATTGCTACCGGCTAGAGCTCCATGATTAGACTCCTTACTGTACAAACTCAGCAGCATTGACCTGGTAAAGAAAGTAGGTGATTACTTGAATTTTCAAGGTAGGACTCAATTGCATCTTTCAGTATGTTTAATACAGTAAGTGTGCCTTGCACGCATCTCGGGTACATACACGACCGGGTCAGGGGGGCTTGCAATGAACCTCTTGCCTTCGACCCATGCCAATTGAATAATAGAGCCCCCACTACTCACACTACTCTTGAGTTGGCTGCTGGGTTCTTAGCTTGTTTGAATTGACTGAATCAGGAACTAGCCTAAACTAAAGGGTGCATTCCTAAGGAGAAGCGTAGGCTCGGTGCTTCACTCGATAAAAGCTAGAGAAAGCCTACTCGTCAAACCCTATAAATGTGCATCTTCAAGAAGCAGACTAGGACAGGCATTGAAAGCGCTCGCCTTCGGTTCCCTACTCAGGAATTAGCCTAACGGCAGAGCTTTTGCTGCACTCAACTAATAATTGTTATGATGATAGTATATATAAGGTAAAACACAAATATGACCAAAGTGGATAAGCTCTTGCTATGCTCAACTCAAAAGAGGATATTAGTTTGATAGAAGAGTACTTAACATGCATTGAATGGCTCACAAGGTTTTTCACGATTTTTCCATAATAAAGTAAAAAATCGTTCCTGCTACGAAGTTTACTACTCCGCTAACGCTATGTGATCCAGTCAAGGCAGCTTGCTTACTTAGTGCTTGTGCTAAGGAGAATCGAATGGCCTTTTCCACTAGAAATCCCTTCCCATATCATTATATAGGCAAGAGAAGATAGAATCCATCAACATGGGTAACCCCAATTGCATTACCTAGTTATATTCCCTCATTGACACATGCTCCGGAAGAGCTTTGCCTCTCACCCATCAACAAATGAATGTGTTGCGACTTACTTAATTTAATGAAAAAATATTTTCGATCAAAGCAGGAACATCCTCTATATATGAATATGTAAACCACACCCTTGAATTAATAAATCGGCTAAAAACTCTATCCCCTGGTGGGTGCCACAAATGGGTTCCCACTTCATCGCGGCAGCTAGCGGAGCAGGCATTGCTTGGTTCCCGAATGGGTCTGGCATAAATAAGCTATAAGATTTGATAGGGGCGAATTCTTGCATCGTTTCATAAGACCACTTAACAATTCACCATTTCTACCCCACTGCTAATGTAGATTAATCTTCTGTAGGATAGGCAAGGAACCCAGGACTATTAGCTGATTTCTTCCCCCATTCAATACTATTCGAATCTCTCTAGGTTAAGAAACTATATTGAAAAATCAATTTTGAATCCACAGGCGCTGGAGATTCATTCGGGTTCCTCAGCTAGCTGACATGTATATCTCTTCCTGGTTAGACATCCACCGGGGGTAGAGGGAAGGCTTTTTCAGGTGAGTGATCTTCCCTGATATTCAATCCATGCTTCTCTACCCGAACAACTCATCTTCACTAAAAAACTACTATTTATTAGATTCGCGAGGGGATTCAGGGACTTTTCAGGTTAAGTCAATCGTTGGAACAAGAGACGTAAGAAAAAACAATTTAGGGAAGGAGGCTCGATGGAATTGACGAAGCGGCAGGAACAACTGCACTTTTTACTATTATTTTATTCCGCGGGATTCTGCCTTTACTGCTCGTTCCGGAACCGTCGAGTAGATTCAATGCAGTCAGTCCGGTCAGAGGAAATGCTCGAGTTGGTCAGTGGACGGTTGAACAATAAACAACCATTCTTGTCTTCACCATCTTTCTCAGGAAATTAGAAATCTTTTTGGTCAAAATATTTGTCTTTTATGCCCTCACCTCCCAGTGAAAGAAAAACAAGTGCGAGTATTCTACAAAAAGACAGTTATGCCTTAAAGCCTTTCGCTCGAGCCTCTTGTCTTGAATACAGTCCATCGCCCCTAATAAGGTAAGGCGGAATAACAACCTTCGGAACATCTTCCGTTTCCCTAAGTGCCATGGATAACTGGGAAGATTCTTTAACAACGGATTTCGCCAACAACAAGCTCGCACACCATTATATTGTCTATAATGGTTACAGAAGATTTTAGAATGGTTTACAATTTCTTAGTCTAATCTTGGCGGATTTGTACACTTTGCCGTCAAGCCTATTTATTACAAAATCTCTCGAGGTATTACTCCTTTGGGGGAATTCAAACAAAAAACAGTAAAAACATTTAAATTTTTCACTCTTATTGCTTCAATCCATTATTTTGCTTTGTTATCTGACTAATGAAACCTGGGCGGGCATTTATTGACATTAGCATCCTTTCAAAAAAAGAAAGAAGAGAAAGAACTGGGAGTTGGCACCTACATAAAGGATTGCTTACTTACCAAGCCATCCTTGTAAGTTCCTCTTGTTTTATTATAATTCTTGATTTGACTTATTATTTTAAAAATGACTCACTATCAAAATGAAAGGCGATCGGTTATCCACTCAAGAAAGTAAAGGGACTCTATTATCGAATCAATGAAAGACGATCGATTATCCACCCAAGAAAGTAAATGGACTCTATTATCGAATCTAAAGATTTAAAAATTTAAGACAAACTCTTTTGCTAGCCCCTAATGTGACATTGATTTTTGCATGCATCATATTTTTTTATTTATTTTCTAGGTAGAAAATTCGTGCACATTTATTTATTTATTTATGTTTATTTGTATGTTTAACATTTTTTTATGCATGGTGTATTCATGTTTTAAAATTGAAAAAAATGATGAAATTTGTTTTTACAGCATGATATATAACATTCCTGAACTTGTGGTTATGATCAAGCATGTGTTTAATCGATGAGCTGTATCATAGTTTCCATTGCTGACTTAGGTTAGAGTATTTAGTATATATGTCTTCATGTACTATCTGCACTGCACACATTATGATATTGTTAGTGGAACTCTACCACTGTAAGAGATTTGGGATGGCAGTCACATGTTAGTAAGGTGACTTTGAATATGAATTGACCTTATTTATTAGATCTAAGCTCAAATTTATCCCCTGTAATAAAAATCTCAATATCTTATGTTCTTCTTTGTAGCCTATTTGACTCGAACAATTAAGCATGTTAGGTTTCTCATAGACTGGTGCCTATGGTCAAATGACTTGGGTTAACCGACTTAAAACTCGTTACATGAGTCATTTTAGTCGTTTAATGGAAAAGAGTCTGCACTTAAGATGTGAAAAAATAATTATGAGCTTAAAATATTGAAAAATATATATGCAAAAAGTCAGGGAGAGAAAAGAAAATGAGTTTTTATTTCAAGGTCCTAATGCACATTAAATGGTTTAACTTTCATAAGTAGAGGAATACTATGGCGGTGATGTTTAGTATGTCCTTTCTTACGAAATTAAGGTTTGGAGTCCCACTTACAAAGGATTAGTGACACTTTACACACACGGGCCACTTATACAATTTACTCCATGTTAACTTGAACTGAGTATGTGGAAAGGTTTACTGTACATCGTTTATACTTATGCATGCTAGTGACTGTATTTTTGAGTGATTATATGTTAAAGTTTTTTTATATATCCCTTCGTCATTTGTGACAAAAAGTGGGATATAGAATATAGAGAATATACATAGAGGAGCAAACTTATTTTTCATTTTGCATTTTATGTCTAAAAGTTCGTTGTGGAGAGACATAGATACATTTGCCTACTGCATAAAAATATTGAGAGTTTACATTAATGGGGAGTATGTGCATTGCATCCGCATTACATATCTTATGCATATCTGTTTGAGTTTTGATGTTTTGTAATGTTAATGTTTCGGTTAGTGTTTTGATTGACATTAATGTCACGCGTCAAACTAGCATGCTTATTTGTGTTAATGATTTTATTATTTCATGTATCACGTGCTTTTACAATGGGCATCTGCGTTATGGATTTCAGGAAACAGGTGTAAGAGACATCAGTTTGATGAAACTTGGGCAGTTTAGATTTTATTTTAGTTTTCCTTGACTTATTGTATGGTTTTGTTACAAAATGCCAAAGGGAAAGATTGTTGGGTTTAATGTTGTAATTGGCATGTTTGTAAACAAAATGGCCTCAATTGAACACTTGTAAAAGTCAACGACTTAGATACAATTTTGTATAGATGAGTTAGGTTAGGGTTAGAGGTTGAAAATAAGAAAAACGCAGCTTCTGAATTTTGCTAGATTGTCGCCTGACTTTGCTCGAGCGACAGAAATAGAAATATTGTCGTCCACCTTTCGTCTCGCTGTCACTCGAGCGATATATTTATGCGGCTAAACCTAGTTCGCGATTTTGGAGAGTTTTACACAACCCATACTACTCATACACCTCCAACTATAAATACAGATACTCTTGCTAGAAAATTGGTGGTTGTCTTATTGTACCTCATATTCATATATTATCTTTTAAGAGATCCAAGAATACAATTCATTGGTGAAATTATTCATTTTTGAGATCCGGTAACCAAGTTTTGGGAAAACCGAAAGCCCAAGATAGGCTAACCAAAAGGGGGTGAATAGGTTTTTAAAATTTTGTCATTAACTACTCAAGATTTTAATCTAATGATCACACAAATGATGAACAAATCAATTAAACACAAATAAGAACGTAGATGAAATGATATAAGGTTGTACAAAGTAAGATGTTAAGTAAAATGATTAGAAAGTGCAAATAATATAATATGAAGGTTCGATCCAATGCAATGATCTATGTCTCCCGTTACCCAGCTCTCCATCACGAGCAATGCCTTTTTCACTATGTTGATTGACTTGTTGTGCAATCCGACCTTTTACAACTCTTTCGGTGACTTGCAACCAAGGAGCACCGATCCTTTTACAATGTTGAGCTTTCCGGGACTTCAACACAACCGACAATTCAAAATGAATTTATAAATGAAATCTTCTCCTTATCGAATGATAAAATCAAGGTTAATAACAAGAAGAGAAAAGGCAAACACTTCAATATATAGGAATGAGTATAGTTCAAAGTGTTGAAAAGAAAAACTTTTTGAAGAACCAAAGATTTTCACAAAGTTAATCGCTCAAAAGTTTTTCAGGAATTTTATGCTTTTTTATCTTCTTAATGATAGAGAATAAGGTGGTTGTAATCAATAAAAGTCTCTCTTTAATGCTCAAGAAAAATTGTTACAAGTGGGGAAAGAATGGAGTATTTATAGCATTTAAATGGTCAAAATAAACCGAACGCATCATACTGGATATCTGATAAATATCGGATGATCAGATATCCGAAAATTAGAACGTTGGAGCCAAAAACTGGGATACCGGACGTCCGGTATGTTACTTTTGGCTCCGAACGTTTTCGTTTCTTATTTTTATCAAATGTACGTATTAGAGGGACATTTTAAAATATTTTTCAAAGCATTTGTTATATTTTAAAACATACATGTTCCGAATTTTACATTTGAAAACATATTTTTCGAGTAAAACATTTTTGTCATGATTTTTCGATCGTAAATTTAAAACTGTAAGCTCGTCACGATTCATTGCCAAATATTGAAATGTTTTACCTTTACATATGATTTTGAAAAAGTCTAAGTTCTTTGTTTTGAACATCTTGACGGTACTTCGACTTTTATCTCAATTTTCGTTGACTTATCTTTTCACGGGTTTTGTCATATCATTCTTCATAGCCTCGATTGATTGATATTGTTTTCACATTGATCATTGTTTGCAAATTCTTGACCTCGAACTTCGTGTCATCAATTTTATTCATATGTTATCATCACTATAGACACTTGAAATTAATTTGTTAATAATAAATATAATTTGTTTGTGATAATCAAAACGAGACGTCAACCATAATCAAAACGAGAAGTCAACCACAATGATTTGCAATGTATAATTCAAACAAATTGTTTTTAATAAAATTCATACACATATTCCCCCTATCTATTTAGCATATATTTCCCCTATTTAATCATGTAAATCTATTCTTTATTTCTTCCCCCTTTTGGCATAAGCTAAACGTACGGAACCAAACAAGATTAATCAATAGAGAGTGGATAGTAAAACATCTAAAATAGATTTTATAATCATTTCATAGTTAAGTACATAATGAAAACGTTAACCATTGTTTAAAAATTAGTTTTAAGAAAACAAGCAAAAAAGGAAACTATGGAGCCGAGGGGGTGATGCGGAAACCGAGCAAGCATGTCGGCAAAAAAGGCAATCATCTGATCCTAAATAGTAGCTTATCATGTGAGGATCATGTCTTGCTGAGCTCGTATGTGACGGAGCTCACCGCTCATCCCGTCAACCGTCGTAGTAAGAGAGTCGATCCGTCCATTCAAAAGTACAAACTGGTCTTCGGAAAGACCTCGACTAGCAGGATGTGGAGCCATCAACCAGGGTGTAGCGCATGAGGTACTCGTGGCATTCGGTGTGCCCTTATCGTCATCGTCGTCCTCCTCATTTTCTTAAAAAGGTAGCGTACAAGGCCCCGAAGCCAGGTCGAACCCCTTTGTTTCAGCCACCCATTGTCCATTTTTCTTAATTATTTTCATGTGTTTGAATGTAGTGGAACTAATGGTCTCAGTGGGATGAGGTTTGATGAATGCTTCGTCATGAAGAGGGATATCAAAATATTGAAAGATTTTAGTTAAGAGCATGTCATAGGAGAAAATCCCTTAGCTACGCGTAAGGAATGAATGAACTACATAAGACCTAATGCAATGGTCGAAAAATCAACTTGCCGACCGACGAGAAAAGAATCGAGAAGAAAAAGATCAAAACAGTTTACTTCATCTCGATGCCCTTTCCTAGGTAATATGGGATTAGCGATGATGTTTTACAAAACTTTACAGGGAAGAGTAAGTTGGTTTGAGGATATTTTCAATATTTTTACCCGTAACACGACGACAAGCATTAGTCGGGTTATAACTATCGATTAAAGGGCGAGTTGTATGCACGAAAGTTTGGATAGCACACGGTTCAAGTTCAAGAAGACAACGAATAAAAGGTTTTGAAATCGTGTTGCAAACGTTTTTGATAAAACATGTAATGTCGCGTCTCATAAAGGAAAAGTTATATTTTGATAAAAATTCCCTCATTAACCATGGATAAGTGTTTTCTTCTATCGTACAAACTGATGTCCAACCCATGTTCATGATAAATTTCTCTATCTTAAATGCAAGGGTATCGAAAGTAAAAGAGGGAAAATCAACATTTTTACCTATCAAAATGGATGATTTCGTAAAGAGATTCGTTGGCGTCTCAAGTTCTAGGTCCATGTCTTCTTCTTCGAAGGATGGAGATGGAGAGCGTCGTCGAATGGTTTGCTTGATCTTTTTGCCTCTATCACATGAAATCGACATTTTCAAGAAAAATTGGGGATTTTCGAAAATAATGAGTTGAAGAGGGGGATTTCGAAATTTATGGATAAAAGTATTTGAATAGAAGATCTAGAGTGTTAGAAAATCTTGTAAATTAGGAGAATTGGCTATTTGAAAAACTAGGGCTCGAACCTTGAGTAAGAGTCGATGAAGTGGCGAAAAATCAGATTTTGATGTGTAAATAATTGATGAAAAACGATTTTTAGGAAGAAAACCTGATGATTTTGATGTGGATTAGTCGAGTTGTGTCAAGAGGAGATTGATTGTGAAGATGAAATAGTGAGTGAAAGTGGCCACATCGCGATTTAAAAACTGTAGAAATTGTATATCGGACGTTCACCAAGAATACTGGACGTCCGCTAAGAAAAGACAAGAAAAAAAAAAAAAAAACTCTGTCTTACCGGACGCGAGATATCGGACTCTGGTACACATTTTTTTTAAAATATGAATTTGAAAAAGATAATAATAGTAAAAAGAAATGAGAAGTTTAATTTTGAAGGCTATTCAACTCGATAAGTCCCAAACTTCTCTAATAAACGTGAAACGATTGGGTACAAGAGGTTTGGTGAAAATGTCGGCCAATTAGTTTTCAATGTCAACAAATTCAAGTGAGATATCACCATTTTGAACACGGTCTCTAAGAAATTGATGTCTTATCTCAATGTGCTTAGTTCGAGAATGTAAAACGAGATTTTTGTTTAAGTTTATGGCACTAGTGCTATCACACATGATCAGAATATGATCGTAAGATAGGTGAAAGTCACTTAGAGTTTGTTTCATCCATAACACTTGAGCACAACAACCTGCGGCTGAGATATATTCGGCCTCAGCCGTAGACAAGGCAACGAAGTTTTGTTTTTTACTAAACCACGATACTAGGGCGAAGCCTAGAAAGTGACAAGTCCCGCTAGTGCTTTTTCGATCAACTTGACATCCGGCCTAGTCGGCATCCAAGTAACTAAGTAAATCAAAGTGAGTTCGTTTTGGATACCAAACCCCTAAGTTACGAGTCCCACTAAGGTATCGAAATATCATTTTTACGGCTTTAAAATGGGATTCCTTAGGATTAGATTGAAAGTGAACACATAAGCATACACTAAATATAATATCGAGTCTACTTGTGGTTAAATAAAGAAGGGATTCAATCATACCTCGATATTTAGTGATGTCAACGGAAGTGCATTGTTCATCTTTCTCAGGCTTTATGGAAGTGCTCATGGGAGTGTTCATCAACTTTAGATCATTCATTTCGAACCTCTTTAACATTCCAATACGTATTTACTTTGATTTATGAGAATGCGCTCACAAGTTTATTTAATTTGAAGTCCAAGACAATATTTGAGTTCACCCATCATGCTCATTTCAAATTTCGAGCTCGTAGTTTCAGAAAATTCTTCACAAAGTTGGATATTTGTTGCCCCAAAAATAATGTCATCAACATAAATTTGAACAGTAAGCATTTCTTGCTTATGAATATTGATAAAAAGAGTGGTATCTACTTTTCCAATAGAAAAACATTTGAGAGTATAAATTTACTCAATTGTTCATACCAAGCTCTAGGAGCTTGCTTTAGTCCGTAAAGAGCTTTTCTTAGTTTGAAAACATGATTTGGAAACTTATGATTTGGAAAGCCAGGTGGTTGTTCAACATAAACTTCTTCTCAAATGAAACCAGTTAAGAATGTATTTTTAACATCCATTTGATAAAGAGTAAAGTTTTTGTGACATGCAAATGCAAGAAGCATGCGAATAGATTCCAACCGAGCTACGGGTGCAAAAGTTTCTTCATAATCAATACCTTCTTCTTGATTGTAACCTTGAGCCACTAATCTAGCATTGTTATGCACAATGATTCCATTTTCATCTCTTTGGTTTTGAAAAAACCATTTGGTACCAATAAAGGTTTGATTTGTTAGTCTATCGACAAAGTCCCAAATATGGTTTCTCTCAAATTGATTAAGTTCTTCTTGTATCGCTAGAATCCAAAATTCATCAAATTTCGCTTCTTTAAAGTTTTAGGGTTCAATTCGTGAAATGAATGCACAACTACCGAGATAATTTTTAAGAAAGGTTCTAGTAGTGATATATTTTGATGGATCGCTGATTATTAACTCTTTTGGGTGAGACGAGACAAACTTCCATTTTTGGCAATGTAGAGTCGCCTTGAGAAGCGGTTGGCGTTTCTTCTCTTTCTTGATCGTTGGGCTCCTTTGATTTTTCTTCATTTAATACTCATTTATCTTGGATATTCCTTTGTTCAAAAGGAGTCTCCAAACCTACATCATCAATACCTTTCTCTCGATCAAGTATATTAGTTTCATTAAAAGTAACATGCATAGATTCTTTAATGACTAGAGTTCTTTTGTTAAAAACTCTATATGTTTTGCTAGTCAAAGAATAACCAAGAAAAATCCCAATATCGGACTTTGAGTCAAATTTTCCCAAATTATCTTTTGTATTTAAGACAAAACATTTGCAACCGAAAACTTTGAAATAACTAATGTTGGGAATTCTATTTTTCCAAAGTTCGTAAGAAGTTTTAGTTTTTTAACGACTTATCATGACTCTATTTATGATATAACATGCGGTATTAACGGTTTTGGTCCAAAAGTATTTAGGTAAATTATTTTCATTTAGCATAGTTCGAGTCATTTCTTGTAATGTACGATTCTTCATCTCTACTACACCATTTTATTGATGAGTTCTAGAAGCCGAAAAGTTATATACATATCCATTATTGTTACAAAAATCATCAAATGCAAGATTGTCAAATTCTCCAACATGGTCATTTCTAATAGTGGTAATAATGTGACCCTTTTCATTTTCAACTTTCTTACAAAAATATTTGAATGCCTTTAAGGCTGAATCTTTTGCACTAAAAAATATAACCCATGTAAATCTTGAAAAATCATCAACGATAACAAAGGCGTAGTGCTCACCACCTAAGCTAGCCATTCTAGATGGTCCAAAGAGATCCATGTGGAGAAGTTGCAATGGTTTTGTTGTTGAAGAAAAGATTTTTGGTTTAAAAGAGCTCTTCACATGCTTTTCGAGTTGACAAGCATCCCAAATTTTGTCTTTTTCAAATTTCAAATTCGACAATCCTTTCACAAAACAATTTTTAATTTTTTTTTGAATGTCCATATTTACGTGACCAAGTCTTCTATGCCAAAGCTATGTTTCATCTTTTAAATCAAGTAAGCAGTGTTTGTTATTTTCATGTTCAATGTTTATAATATAAACATCTTTATTTCGGCTTCCTATGAAAATTATCTCTTTTGATGTAGTATCCTTAATTAGGCATTTGGAAGAATTGAATTTTATATTATAACATTTATCATACAATTGACTAATACTTAGTAAATTATGCTTGATGTTATCACTGAACAAAACATTTTCAATTGAGGGGGATAAGCAATTACCAGTGTTGCCAATTCCAATTATTTTTCCTTCTGCATTGTCCCCTAAAGTTATATGACATCCATCCTTTACATTGAAGTTCGAAAACATATTTCAGTGAAGTTTGGAAAGAAAATAGTATTTCAGTTTTTTTTTTCTTTTAACATAATAAAACAAGATAATGGCTTTTATGCAAGGGCGGACCCAGTACTAACCCCCACGGCCACCCGTTCTAGGTCCATCAGGAGCTTCTTTCAGGTAAGTGCCGACCCTGAGGAAGAAGAGGAAAGAAATGAAGAAGACAATGGGGTTTGCTTGTAAATAGAAAAGACAGTTTGAAGACAGATGCCTAGGGCACACATTTGAGCTTTTTCTTTATCTTTTTTAAAAAGGCCCAACCTAATCCATGGCCATGGGTTTTGCTTGTAAATTGCAATTGCAAGTAGCCAAGTCCATTCCCATTTCCCCACAAAATCAAATACAATCCCATTATCCCAGAATCCCTAAATTGAAACTGGTAGAGGAGTGAGAGAATTCTTGGCCATTTGCATTCAATTTGGGATCGTAGGGGAGAGAAAACGAATCAATAGGTATATAGAAAGATGGGTTGCTCGTTCTCAGGACCGAATACCCTTTATGACATCGTTAACAATGGAGGGGATGTTTGGATCAATGAAAATCAGTTCAAGATCTTGAGGCAGTTGGGAGAGGGTGGATTTACATATGTTTTCCTTGTCAATGAGGTTCTAAGAAAATCAGTGACTCTTCTCATGTCTTTGGTATCTTTTTTTCCATTTCTGTTGGAATTTCGAGTGATTAAATTGTATGTTTACAAGAGAATTTTTTAATTGGTGATTTTAGGAAGTACTTATTTTTATGGGATCTTTTGGTTTTGATGTGGGATCTGAGAATTATTTATTTATTTATTTATGATTATGGCTGATTGTTTTGGCTTTGATTGAATCTTGTTGCATAAGAGGAAAGGAAGAAGGGAAAGAGCATGAGCATTAATGTAAATTGAGAATATTCCCAAAGTTTCCAGTTTTCACTACTAATCTGGAAATTAAAGTGGCTTTCGCTAGTGATTTTCTTACTTTGAAAAAATTATATATGCAAATGGTGATTTTTTCAATGTGCTTGCTATTATTGTGAATTTGGTTGGTACATCATATAAGCGTGTAATGCTAAACGGTCATTGGTCAACGGTCTCCGCTCGTGCTGAACTATAAGGCTGGATTCGCCCCTGATCAAAAAGGTGTATTCTTGAAGGAATTTGACCTACTTAACATATCACTCACTTAAGTTATGTTCGGAATTGAGATAACGAAAGGCTTGATAATTTAAATAGGGGATAAAGTCCCCACGGAACAAATTAATCTCCAATGAAGAAAATCGAAGTTACTAAACTATAACATGTAACTCTTATATGTAAGCAACTATATTGAATTAAGATGATACCACCTATACCTAACCTAGAAGCATCATAGACGATGTCAAAACATTAGAAAGACTATGATGTCTCAAAATTAAAGTCTTGATTAACTTATGTTTAATGGTTAAGAAGGCTTATTGGCAGTGACGGGCCCAGTATTAAAGTTCAGCCAGAGCAGATGATGACCGGTTAACGTCTTCAATTAGCGATAGTAAGGACAAGATCTTTTATTAATATTTAAAACTAAATATATATTATTATGTTAACAATAATATCAAACTCAGCAAGTGGTCTAATGATAAGGATTCTATTAATTTTTTAAGGATAGACATGGGTTGGACTCCCTCTTCCCTATTTCCATTAATTTTGGTAAAAAAAAGTGTAAAATAGTAAAATTGGAGAACTAAAAACATATGAATTGCAAGCAAAGGAATCGAACTAGAGACATCTCATAAGAAATGCAAGATCTAGCCAACTCAACTAATGGAGGCATTTGACAATGAAATGAAATAACAATTATATAAACCAAAATATTTATCTATTGTAAAAAAAAAAAAAAAAAAAGTTCCCGACATATCCAGCATGAGCGGCCGCGGTGGCGGCTGGATGCTGGGTCCGCCCCTGCTTATTGGACATGTAGGATCTAAAGCAAATAATTCTTTTACATAAACTCACTATGCTAAAAATGAGATTTTGCAACACATAAACGGCAGTATTCTGTAGCTAAGTGTTGCTAAAGGGGTCTATCACAACATTTTAATAAGTGAATGTTGCTATTGGGTTAATATAATTGAGTTTTGGCAACATTTGATTAGAGAATGTTGTTAATGTCACCTTTCGCAATGTTTTTGGGACATTACGAAAATTTAATTTTTTGCAACGTTTAATAAACGTTGCGAAAGATCAACTTTTTGCAACGTTTAATAAATATTGCGAAAGATGACATAATAAACATTGCAAACAATAAGGAGGATTAGGCAAGCTGGGTTGGACAGTTAGGCTGATTATTGTGTAAAAAAATTAGGCCCAATAGAAAAGGTCTAATTCCAAACCCAATAGCATAAACCGGCAGCAACGTGAACCCTTTTCCCAATTCATCATTTCCGATTTGGGCGCCAATACGCGCGACTTCGTATCCTTCTCTAACTTTGACAAAGTGAAGCCTTTTCCAAATTCGTCATTCCCAATTAGAAGCTGAAGCGCGCGACTCCAACTCCGTCAAAGTGAACATTTTTCTCAATTTTCATTTCCAATTAGAAGCTAAAGCGTGCGACTTTGACTCCGACTCCGATCTGTAACGAAATTAAGGTTTGTTTATGTGTGTATTTCATTATGGATTTTTGCATTTTGCTATATGTATTTGATACGTATTTTACATTTTTACTATGTGTTACGAGGCAATCTGTTGGTGGTGTTTTAGTTTTCGACAACTAGTATTTTGAGATTCAGTAGGAGTTCATATTTCACTCTTGTCTTTGATTGTGGAAGTACTGACACTAGAGTAAATGTTTATGAATGGATGGTGAAGACTTCCAGTGAGAAAAATGGAGATTTGCCTATTTTATTGCATAGTTTTCCCTGATAATTTGACGAAGAATAAGAGTTGTCAGTATCATTCTATGCAAACAGAGCTAGGGTTAAATAACTACAGTAAAAGCTTTCTTGTTTGGTCAAATAATTAAATATGTAGTTATAACTTATAATCATTCTATTGAGTTATCAACAGAGAATTGGTTTTTAAGATTATATATCATCCACCTATGATCATATGGTGCCACATTATTTGACAATTCAGAAAAAAAATTATAATCACTGTATTGGGTTAAAATTTGATGAGTTTAGATAATAATAACTTTTCAATCATGAAAAGAAACAAGTTGGTGGTTGCTACCATTTTTACATTCCTTTCAGTTGATGTTTCAGAATGTTTCACTAAAAAAATATCAGAATACAGTATTATTCTATTTATTGATTACCTGGTCCGCAACTGGGCTTAATTTTGATACTTTATTGTTTTTTTTTTCCTTTTTCTCATCTGGTTCTAGTACTAGCCGCCTATTTAATTCTTGATAAACATAATTATCACTCTCAAATCTTAACAATGATTCTTATGTGTTGGATTTAGACTCTTAACTATGGGGATTACACTTTGGGGAAGATTAAAAAGTCGATATGATTTCAGTTTTTTAACTTTTCTCTCAATATGAGTTCCCTAATCACCGTAAGCACTTCATTCTCAATCTTTGTTCTCAGGCTTGCTGAAGGAATTTGATACTATCTTAGGGAAATGTACTGAGTAAAAAATCTCCTTGGAATATCCAGACATCAAAACTTTGGTAAGCAACCTAACAATTTATGGCAGTCGTGATAGCTTGGTGTGCAACACTCACAGTTGGAGAGATCTAGTTCTTGAATGAGTTTTGCTATATACCTATCCCTACTAGTGCTAGCATACAATCCCATGAATTTTTTTTATGCAACTACAATAAACTAAGCCTTTTTCCTACGACCACTTATCCTTCTTTGCTCTTCAATTCTGTTCGTTGCTAGATCAACTGGGAGATAATAAGTGACTAAATCCTTAACAACTACCAAGGCCAAGTTAATTTAGGTCTACCTCTCCCTCGCCTAAATTGCTCTGCCAAAATCGCATCACTCTTGTGAACGGGCATCTTTAGGTCAATGTAAAAATGATACTTTAGTCTTCTTCTTTACCCTCCATTGGTTTGTTGGGCTATATTCTCATTTCTAATCCTATATATACTTCTTACAATTTTCAATCCTATGACTTGAGAAGTTAGAACATCTAGAGGAGTTTATTTATTTAAGTTTTTTTGTTTAACACGTCATTTCGCTAGGCCTCATTTTTCAATTTGATATGTTCACAATTTTCATAAATAGGTATCAATACATGAAACTTGAAATCATGACTTTTGGGTACTCGATATTGAGTGGCCTCTACAATTCAAGATGTTAGAGATTAGGCAAATTTATATAATTACATTATATCCTCAACAAAGCAAGTAGGGTTTTTCACTTTTTGTCTCTTCAGATATAGAACAGTGACATTTGATATCTGTACAAGAAGTATCCAATGTCATTGTTGGGTTAAATTCATATTTATATATCTTAGATGTGATTTAAATAGATAATAATCTTGCACTAAGAAAATGTGTGGAAACACATTAGTGATTTTGTCATGAAAACAATTTAAACCATTTTAAATAATCACATCATGTGTAAAACAATATATTCTTTGAATAAATTGATTTTGTTGAACATGACATTATAGCGTTCTCATTACCGTCATTTGGATTGAATGAAGAATTCTAGCAAAAACTACAAGGTCTAATGGCTTAATATGGTTTAAATCATTTTTTATGAGAGTGGCTGATAAGGGCATTTTTTATACGTTTATTTTGGTTCACAAACATGAATAATTGTCGATAAACATTCGGAATAGAGCTTAATTTGTGTGAATTATGTTTGTAGGGCAACAATGAAGATTATGGTGGAAATTAGAGGAAAAGTAGAGAAAATGGGCCAAAACAAAGGAAAACAAAAGTTCAGGGACCAAAATGCAAATAATCAAAAGATGACTCGAGTCCAACTCAAGAGTGGACATGAGTTTAATCATACATTGAGGAATGCATGGGATGATTGGAGGAAAAGAATGAACAAAAGAGGTCAAGACAAGAGAAAAATGAAGTTGGAGGACCAAAATGAAGATATGTGATAGTTGTTTACTCCTTGCGGGTGCAAGGTACAATCCTCCATGCGGCCGCAAGCAAGGATGCAGGGAAAAATTTTGGAAAAAAAATTACTCCTTGCGGGTGCAAGGAATTTGTCCTTGCGGCCGCAAGGAAGAAATCCGGCGCGAATTTTCTGGTTTCCTTATCCGACTCAAACACGTATGGTAATGATTTTAGGGCAACTATAAAAGCTAAAATACGTCCATAAACTAGGGTTATGCCTTCCTAGAGAGAAAAACAACCTTTTTGGAGCAAGAACGAAGGCAAGGACGAAGAATTTCACTCCAAGATCCAAGATTTCAAGCTTTACATTCAAGAATTGGGTGATGTCTTCTCCTAAATATTTTCTTTGTTATTTTAATTTATCCATGCTAGGCTAGGTTTTTAATTGTACTAGGTGAACGATGAACCTCGTATTGTGAACTTTTAATTTCTATTTTGCAATTTGATATTTAAACACGTTTGATGGATGTTGAATGATTTATATACACTTTCTTGTCTCTACAATTATATGCGCAATGGTTGTATGAGTTTGGGTGATTTATTTTATGCATTCGAAAGAAGAGAAATAGATTCTACAATGTATAAATCATCATAAGGTCCGATAGGGGATAGAAATATACCGCTATGCTTTATGTGAATCTCTAAATGTTTACAAAACGTCATGCATTCTTTTATATTGCATTTGTCATAGAAATATAGTCAAATGGTATATTAGAATAGGTTCAATTCTACTCGAAAGAGATTATTGAATAAGTTAGAAACATTGATTCTTCAATCAATTCATCGTGTTGTCAAATTGTGAAATAGGAGTACAAAGTGAACTTGCTTGGTGATTCGGGATCCTAGTACGCTTTTTCATACATTAATTTCATCAACCTTTTGCATTCGACATATTCTTGCATTTAATCATAATTTTAGCTTAATTCACGTAGTAGTCATAGCTTCATAAAAAATCACACAAATAATCATCTTGAGTTTAATAGATTCGGTTAAGGTCGAGATAATAATAATCACGTTAAATCAATTCTCGTGGGAACGATACTCGAAATTTTAGGATTTCCACTTTATTATTTGTCAACGAACCGTGCACTTGCGGTGATTTAAATTCGAAACATATTTTCGTGAACAAGTTTTTGGCGCCGTTGCCGGGGATTGAGTATTAACTTGATTTTTGTTACTTAGACACTAATTCGAACGTTTTTTGTTTTCATTTTCGTTGCATTTTATTTTATGCTATTAAGTTTATTTACACAGGCTGAACTTAGTGCTATTAACTCTTTTCACTTTTTCAGGTCTTGCATGCGAAGATCAGTTGGCGGTGAACTACTCCCAACTGATTTAGAAATTGAACGGACCTTTCATCGAAGACAGAAAAGAGCAAGAGCAGCACAACAGGAAAATCAAGAAATAATCCAAATGGCTAATCAACAACTACCACCGATGGTTGCACCTGCGGCTCTAGCCAATGATGAAGCACTCGATGGTGGGGATGCTTTGCTTGGGGATTTCCTATCACCGTTTGTTGTTCAAAACCAATCTAGCATTGTCTACCCAGCTTTCGAGCAGCCGAATTTTCAGTTAAAGACGAAGGTCATTCAGCTCTTTCAGAATGGCCAGCAATTCTACGGGACAGCCAACGAGAACCCACATACACATGTGTCCCGTTTCTTGGATATGTATCAACATTTCAAGTACCCAGGGATATCAGAAGATGCAATCAGACTGAGGCTGTTCCCGCTCACTCTCCGGGATAAAGCACTTGAATGGCTCGATTCACTCCCGGTAGCAAGTATAACTACGTGGAATGACTTGGCTCACAAATTCTGTACCAAATACTTCCCACCAGCCAAGGTGGCAAGAATGAGGCACGACATTTGTATAGTATTAAATGTTTTTAGTGGTTGTAATGTAACATTTGTGCGGTTTTATTTTTTCTTTCTTGTTAAATCAATGTGTTCTTCTAGTCCATTTACTACAACTTCTACATGGTATAGTATTAAATGTTTGATTTGCTCTATGAGGCCACAAGTCCTAAGTGGGCCCTTTAAAAGACATCTATTTGCCAAGGGATTATTACACTGGGTGAGCTTTCATATAATGGTTTTTAGGATTCACGTTGAACCATCACTTTTTTATATAATTATATAAATGAATTGTTGACATATTTGCCTTATTTTATATGGTTTTCCTTATCTGCTTCCAATTGCTATTTTTATATTTTATAGAGTAGGAGTGATTTTAAAGCTCCATAGAATTTCTTACCATAATTATTTTATTGTAATTGGATAACAAGTAAAATACTTGATTCCGAAGAATCCCTTGAAATCGTAGAAATCGGTTATCACTATAAAACTTTAACCTTTACAGTTCTACTAACTTGAAATTGTATTTATACGCATAAATTATACATAAACTTTCACAGGAAAAATCAACTTGCACCACCTACCTCGATTTTTGATATGAAAATGAAAAATCCTTCCCCTTGAATAACCAAACTTGTAATAACAAAACTCTTGTTTTTTCTTTTTGTAAATAAGCTAAAATAAAAAAAATGAGAGGAATGGAAAATGAAATTCAAATTTGAGGAGGGATACGGTAAAAAGTGAATTCCTATTCATGTAACCTCATTTTTAGTGAAAAATTAAATGAGAGACTTATGGTAATCATAAGCCTTCTTAAATTGAGCCTTAAAGAGGGAATTGGAAAGTTTCAACTCCAAAATGATTCTTATACATTTGAAAAACAAAAAAAAAAAAAAATAAAAAATCTGCATGGTTACTCAAACCCACTTACAATCTTTGAGAAACATGTTGATGGCCATTGTACTAAAATATTGACTAAAGCCCGTCGTATTCATGGGATATCTTCCTTCAATGAGAGATTCATTTAGGGCTTAAGTTCTTTTAGTGTCCCACAACTAAGTTCATATAAAAGAATTATTTGCTTTAGATCCTTCCTGTCTAATAAGCATGGGCGGATCCAACACTCGGCCAGCACCCACGACCGCCCATACTAGATTTGCCGAGAACTCTTTTTTTTTTTTTACAATAGATAAATTATTTTGTTTATATAACTGTTATTTCATTTCATTGTCAAATGTCTACTTTAGTTGAGTTGGTTAGAGTTTGCAATTCTTATGAGATGTCTTTGGTTCAATTCCTTAGCTTGCAATTCATATGTTTTTAGTTCTCCAATTTTTACTATTTTACAATTTTTACCAAAATTAGTATCAATAAGGAAGAGGGAGTCCAACCCGTGCCATCCTTAAAGATTATTAGAATCCTTATTATTAGGTCACTTGCCGAGTTTGATATTATTAACATAATAATATATATTCAGCTTTAAATATTAATAAACGATCTCACCTTTAATATCGTTAATTGTCGACGTTAACCGGTCAACGCCCGTCCGAACTAAATTTCAATACTGAGTCTGCCACTGCTTTTATGTCTTTTTTGGGCTCCATTTTACCAAGAAAATGCATTTTGAAATTGTAAAAAGTTGGGTAATGTGCGATGAAGAATGAGTATTAAAAATATGAATTTTGATAACAATGGGCTCAAACAAAGGCTAAACCCCAATCATTTCTGTTTATCCAAACTAAAATTAAAGTTAGCTCGTTTGGTGGCCTTTAATTTGAAAAAAAAAAACTATTTTAAATAGTATTTATTTAAGAATGTGTGGTTAAAAAGTAGAAAAAAATTTTAAATTTACGTGTAAAATATTTTATTGTATTAATGTATGATTAAAAATGAATATGAGAAATAAATAAAGTAAAAGCGACCAAATAGGGGTAAGTTATTTAAGCTAAGCCAAACTTGCCCTGCCTTTTCCTTAGCGTGTCTGGGACTCCATTCAATTGACGCTGGCTGCTAGTAAAGTGAAAATCGTAAAGCTTTAAGGGAGACAAGAAAATAACTGGGTATGCTGATTCAATTTCCTTTCTCAGATCGTTATCAAGAAGCATAACATTTATATGCATTAACTACTTTTGCTTTTCATTTTGAAAACCCAATCTTTTTTTTTTGCCAGTTTTGATGCTTATTGGATTCTAGCAATTGGGGTTAGAGTAATTTTCTGCACATTAATTTCAATTTAACTTTTTATTATCGCCTTTTAATTATTTATTTTCCCTGTTCTGTTTTTGTTTCAGTGTGAATTATTGTTAATTAATCTTTCATGTGAAAAGTATGTTTTTAAGATGGGCGTTTGAATTTGGACGTTTAATTAATCTTTCATGTGATCAGAGATGAGGTAATCTGGAAATGAGGATATTATACGATAAAAAGTATGCATAAGAAAGGTGATTCCCTTTATGTGGGTCTTTCTTGAATTTGGTTGATTTTGAATTCGACTTGGGATTAGATACTCTGGTGTATAATTTCAAATTTTTGTTTTATAATGTGAGTAAACTCGTAGCACACACCAAGTTTGTTTTTATTACCCTCATTTATATGTACGAGACTTGGGGAGTTCGGGTTCCATCTTAAAGTCAGCCTTGTTTATTGTATATTTCTTTTTTCGATATGGGATTTTCCCTGAACATTTATCAGTCTAGATGTTATTCCAATCCTAGTAATTTTCGTGGGTTCTTGGTAGTACTTGTTTGGTAAGTAGTACATAGAGTATAAAATCAAGATTTTAGCTTCTAAATTGCACTCTGTTGAAGTCCTTCATTTAGTCTGGGTCTGGGCTGTATAAAAGAAACACTCAAAGGGTCATCCCTTGGAAGAAAAGCAACGCAACTATACTAATAGGGTGTTTGGTGGGGGATTAAAATTAGATTTTTTTGAGAAGTTTTTGAAATTTGCTGTTGAAAAGTTGTGGGACCCATGAAAGATGTGATTAATATTGATTGTTTGATTTTAACTTAGATTAAAATCAATCTGTACCAAACATGGCCTAATTCTCCCTTAAAATGTGCCTTTCTGTTAACTTATTGACTAAATTGGTTTTGCTACTGATTTTTACGTTGTCATCTTTAGTTGCAAATCTGGTTTACATTTATTATCATGTCTCCAAAATTATTCAACTCTCTGTGAGAAGTAGCATTACATAGCAGCTTCCCTTTGTGCTTGCAGACTTTCTAGCAATATATCAACATCATTGATGAGTACGGTTGGTGATAAGTCTGATGATGAATACTCCGTCATTGGAGATAAAGGAGATATTGGATTCGTGGATTTCGGAAATTGTAAATCTGTTTGTAACTACAATCCTGCAGAAGAGAGTGATGTAGTCAATATCTCTGTTCCATTTCCTTTAGTCGGCGGAAAGCCTCAATCAGGATTTGTTAGAGAAACCACTTGTGATTCCATAACCATAATGAATACTACTAACGAACCATTAGATCTCTGGTCTGTCAGTATTTATGATTCAAAACCTCCGGAGTCCTTCACAATTTCTTTGATGAAGCCTCCAACTGCAGACTCTGATGTGGAATATATCCAAGAATTTTTAGAATCATTTTCCCTGGAAGACAGAGTGCTAAGACCAGGTCAAACTTTGACTATTTGGTTGTCATGCAAAACTAAGGAAATTGGCTTGCACACTGCAGCTGTTCACTTTAGTGTGGGGGACGAGACAATAGAAAGGCTTGTTTTTGTGTTGGCAGAAGATAAGATCTCCCAATCTTTATCTTCTATTAAACCATTTTACAGAGCTCGTAAAAAGAAACCGGCTGTAGTTGATGTATTTTCTGCAGATGGTGCATTTGTTACAGGCTCACGCCCTTATAAGCCTTCAAATCGTGGGCGTATGCACCGGCTACCTGAATTTCGTGTGCCTGTACATATCAGGGACATGGTGAATAACAAGCAGATTCCAGATCCAGTTAATGAGGGTCTAACCGAAGAAAACTATGGTCCATTCTTCCAAACATTACTTAACATGGAAGAGATCAAAATGGAGGTTGTTTTTATTTATTTTTTCCTAAATTCTTATTCTGGAATGCTATAGGTCTCCTTTTCCTTGTAGTATCTCTCATTCTAATGAAAAAGGTAACTAATTTTAGTTATTGTTAATTCAGGAAGACATGCGGGCATATGATATGGAGTGTGTTACTATGAAGAGCAAGAAAAACCAATTATTATCCCTCGAGGTCCCAGGATTAGCTGAAAAAAGGCCCTCACTTGTAAAGGGGGATTATATATTTGTGAAGCTTGCTTCTGAGGATACAACTGAGCATGATCCTTATCAGGTTTGTCCTCAACTGTACACCATATTTTAGTTAACTGAATAACGTACAGAGAGTTGGTGAATTATTTGGATTTGTATATATTAGTCCACTTCCTTGGTAATTCTCCATTATAAAATACATTATTAATGATACATATTTCACGTGTAGTACAATTCTTTAGTGTCAAGACTGGGAACAAATTTCAGTTTGCTTTACTGAATCCAAGACCATGAAAACCTGGATCCATTAACTTACTAAAATATTTTTGTTTTCTTGTAAAAGTAGTGAAAAAACACAGTTCAAGGGCAGGAGGCTTATACTCATTGCATACTTGGATCAGACCATATTAGTGATCCTTATTTAAGAGTTCTACCAAATGAATAGAAAGATGATTAATTTCAATTCGGGTCATTGGTAGACGAAAATTATAAATACAATATCAAGCAAAAAAATTCCCGATTAAGTCATATATACTTAGAGTGTGTTTGATAGAGAATAAAATCGGATTAAAATTGAAAAACTAACCGTTATTGTTGACTTTTTTTAGACGAGTGAGATCCATTAACGGTTATATTTTCAATTTTAATTGAATTTTAATCTCTACCGAACACGCCTTTAGCCCCCGTTTGGCACCCATTTTTTCTCATTCTTTTTCTATTTCTTCATTTTAATCACACATTCTATTAATAAAATAATATTATACATAAACATAAAAATTCTCCTTATTTTTTAACCACACATTCTTCCATCAATAGTATTCAAAAACACATTTTCTATTAAAATGGATGTCAAACACATCCTTAATGGTTGTATGAACAGTTGCACACTCTGTAATCATATGATTGTCTGTATAGCATCCTTATGAAAGAACCATATTCCTTTTATCTTTAGTCTCTTTTGTTGCTTTTTCTACTACAGTCATTTGATCAAGAAACAATTTACTTCTATACAGACGTGTAGAGGTACCTTTTATCACAAATTTCAAAATCTTGCACTCTTTGTGACACGACCCCGCCTCGAGTCACCCTAGTAGACCCAGACGTGGCTTGCGCCGATGATGAATTCCAGCTAAATGCTGCACCCACCACCAACATAGACTGTTCTATGACTAATTGACTAATCGAGGACTACAATATTTTTATAGAAATTTTGACAATATTTTCCCCTAAAATATTGGCAAAACCGACTTGAAAATTCAACAAATATTCATAAAAATACTTGCACCAAATATTTTGGAAGCCACCACAACGCAAACAACATGAGACTAAACTAGAATGAGTACTTCTACTACCAAACATCGTGTCCACAAGCATGCATTACATCAATTTTACAACCATTCGACTAAATGCACCACAACAAAATATTAGACCAAATATTTAATAATATGAGTCCCAAAAATATAATACATACTATGAAATGATTAAGATCGTGTAACTAAATGGTGGTTAATCAGGCTCTGACTGCAGCATGCTTTCCAAGTATCTCATATTCAGCGGCCTCCTGATAGGAAAAACATGACAAAAGATATGAGCTTGTAACTCAGTGAGTGGATAATACGAAACACGTACCTTTTTCAATTTATATGCATATTTACTGAGAGATCTGATTATCTTCTTATGGCTTTAAGAAATCTAAATTCTGATGATTTGTTTAGAACTGAAATATGCTAAAATCATAAAATTCTTACTCTTTATTCAGAATTGCCAATCGTAAAATATGTCAATCATAGCTAATCGGGTATCAACAGAAATCTGTGTAAAGCTGTCATTTCTGTAAGTTAAAATTGTATTTCTGTATCTGAATTTTATAATCTGGAAGAAACTATCATCTGATATTCGAAAATCTGTGAATCTACAACTGAATAAACATAATATAATATACTGAATAGTCACACCAATAAGTACCCAATGAATAACCTTACTCATGTGCAGAGTAATCTCGATGTACAAGGCAAAGCCATTCAAATCTGATAATCTAGTCATACGTACGCAGAGCTGCCCCAAAGGCTAATCACCCTAGCACACGGCTCAAAGCCTATGTGTGTACAAGAGTGGGTCCCAAAGACCTCTGATAATCTGGTCATACACTGTGGAAACACATTCACGTCAGTGCAGAGCGGGTAAAATAACCATATGAAGTCATACACTGTGGAAACACGTTCACACCAGTGCAGAGGGGGTAAAATCACCTGGGTACTTTTTGGTGGTTTTAAAATAATTTTTAATATGTTGAAACACGTGATATGAATATAAAATGTTAGATGAATGATTTAAATGAACTGGATTTAACTTTAAAAGAATTATCTATAAAATTCATTAAATTCTTGAAATCATGCTATCAAATCGAATATATGAAATAATTAAGTTCCCGATATGATATAAATTCAATAATTATTCATTTCTAAAAAGTAAGCTTTTCCACTCACAGAGTGTAGCTACAAGTTAGACTGACTGATAAACGTTTTCAATTTGTTCGTCACCACCTGAAATATGATATGAATAACCAATTTAGCTATTGACGAACCAAGAAACCTTTAATATCTAAGGCAATAATAATTAAACTAAATTTCTCGATACTTGACTAAATCTCCCAAATATTTCACTTAATTCAATGGAACTAATTATACTTTCTAGTTCCTTCACTAGCATGCACTTTATCAAAATCATTCCCATCACAACCATAAAATAAGTATCCATTTTCCATCTAAGGAAAAACTTGAAATCATACTTCCACCATTACTTTTACATCTTGTTCTATCAATACATTCTTTCAAGTGAGTATTTACCAACACAAGCATTTCCACAAATTATCTTCATTTAAGAACCCGCCCACTTTAAAATTCTAGGGTTTGCTAAAATGATATAACTTACCTTGAATCAAATGGAAGTTAACCCATGAACAAGCTTGAGTTAGAAATCTGTAGCGCCTCGAGTTCCGTTAACCCGGATTGCCACGTCATCGTCTTTTGCCCTAATTTTAGGAATTAAAATTTGCGGAAATAACCCAATTTTAAAATCACATTAATGGTACTTATCATCGGCAACAAACTCCTTTAAATAACTTGGAATAATTGTTTTAAAATTTAAGTCTCAAGTTTTCGGAATAAACGAAATTACAAAATACGTTAATAATTTTCAAAATGCGGAAATTTCGAAAGTAAATAACTACAACTTTCAATTCATGTCACCACTGCCCATCACATCCGACCATCTCCGAAATCTGCAAATATTGTTAAAATAATGGAATGAGTATTTCGAAGAAGTACTCAGTAGGCTCATCGCCGATAATTAATTTATAGAATAATTGAACACATGCTTATGCAATATATAATGTGACATAATCATCATCATTTTTGGCTCATTTTCTTGAAAATCATAGGCTTTTTAAAATCATAGGGTGTGGATAGTCTCGTCTCGTGCATTTAAGCACATAAGTTATGCGTAACATTCTCATTTTATCTCATAAGATATTCTCGTTTTTCTCATGCATTAAAGCATATAAGTTATGACAAGCATAACATCATATATCTCATATGACATATTCTCATCTCATGCATTAAAGCATATAAATCACGTAAATTCATATAAGACATGCAATTATAATTTAAATTAATTAATGGAGGCGAGTCTACCTCAATAATCTCGAGTTACATGCAAAAATGAAGCGGAAAGTGATCTCAAGCTCTTAATCGTCCGTACGTTCGTCTACCCAAAATAGAAAATAAGTTTTGAATTAGTATTTCGAAACTTTAAAGTTTTAACGTGATAAAATAAAGTTTAAGGACTTAATTGAAAATTTGTGAAACTGAAATAAATAACTTAAAATAATAAAATAAAGTTCATGGGCTTAATTGGAAATTTATTAAAACTGAAAATAAAAGTTTAAGGGCTGAAATAAAACTTATAGAATTAAGGGACTAAATTGGAAATTTATTAAAACTGAAAATAAAAGTTTAAGGGCTGAAATAATAACTTTTAGAAGTTTAGGGACTAAACTATAAATCCTTTAAAACTGAAAATAAAAACTAAAAAGCTGAAATAATAATTTCTAAACTTGAGGACTAAATTGAAATTAATTAAAACTGAAAATAAAATGTTAAGGGCTCAAATTAAAATACTTACAATTTAGGAACTGAAATAAATCAACTTAAAACTTGGGGGCTTAAAAGACAATTTCTAAAAATCAAATAAAATAATGTCTCTCTCATTACAGAGAGAGAGAGAGAGAGAGAGCCACCGACCAGTGGTGGTGGCACCCGCGCATGGGAGGGGGAAAAAGGGGTTTTTCATTTGGGCGTAATGGCTCGGATCCGGGACATGGGCTCGATTTTCTTTTGATTTCCTTGGTGGCTCAAGCTCGGGAAATGGGTTGGGAAGTAAGGTAAGTTCATGGGTTATTGATTTGGGGTTTTTATTTCATGATTGGGTAGTTTTTGAGGTTGCTTTTGGTGGCGGTTTGAAGTTGTTTGGGTGTCGGTTTTGCTTGATTTTTGGTGGTGGTGGTTTGAGTGTTGGCAGTGAGTTGGGGTTTGGTTTTGGGCTATTGGCCGTGAGTTGGTGGAGGTCACGGTTTTGGGTTGTTGGTGGCTTGAGGTAGGGCGTTGGTGGCGGGTTTTTGGCAGTCGGTTTTTGAACTCGATTTTGGTGGCCTTGAGGTGATGTTGGTGGTTTGACGTGGATGGTGATGGTGGCTTGAGGTGGTTGGTGGCAGTTTTTTGCAAGCTCGTTTTTGAGGTTGTTGGTTGATGGTGGTTTGGGCTACGGTTTTGGGCAGTGGAGGTTGGTCTCGTGAGTGGAGTGTTGGTGGTGGTGAGGAGATGGTTGCAGTGGCTAATGGTTAAACTCGAGGGCTGCAATGTTGATGTTGAATGGTGATTTGGTGGGTGGGTTGCCTAGTGTTGCAGCTTGGGGAATTCACTGTTGATTTTGTGTGAAAACATTGTGTTGATGATGGTGAATGGCTGCAGTGTTGAATGTTGCAGCTAGTTAGTTCACTATTGATGCTAGAAATTGATGTTCTAGCATCAACGGTGAAATTACAGTGAGAGGATTAAGGGGGAGAGACTTACCAAAAATAGATGTTGTGTGAGTGTGAGTGTGAGGAGTGGGAGAATGAGGGTGTATGAATAGTAAAAAATTAGGGCACAAACTACTAGGTGGGTAATTGGGTCAAGCAATTGGGCTTTAGAGACTTTCTAATTGGACCTAATGAATTTGGGCTAAAAGAATATAATTTAAATCTTGGGCTTATGTAATTGGGCCTATATAGTTGGACTTTAATAAAATTGACTTTAAAATAATCGGGCTTTATATATATATATATATATATATATATATATATATAATTAAATTTTTACCTAAAATTGGATTTAAAAATGAAATAATAAGAAATCGTTACTTTAAAATTATTCAGAAATGAATTCGATTCGAAATAATTTAAATTCGTTTATAACGGCTAGACGAATACGTTTTTATTTTAACGTTAGGGTTTAAAGTTTAGTTACACGTTTTTCGAGAAAATAATTTTTTATTATTTAAAAGTTCTCGGTCGCTACAAAATCACAATCCTTTCCTTCATTAGAAATTTTCGGACCATACAAAACCCTAGAAATCCAACATAAATAATCACTTATCTCAAAGAAAAAAAAAAGGGAAATCGAACTCAAGCTTAACCTTAACACTTACCCCTTTTTCCTTTTCCTTCTTTTTTTTTCTTGCTTTTCTTCTCTCTTTTTCCCTTTTTCTTCTTCTCTGTCCGGTTTTCTCTGTTCTCTGCGTGTGAGGTGAGGGAAATGAGAGAAATGAGTGTTGAAATGTCAAAGTAGTGGAGATTTTGCACCATAAGTCCCTTAACTACCAATGTTATATAAGTAAGTCCTTCACTTCAATTATCATCCATTTAAAACCCTCATATATTTCCAATAATAAAATTAACCCCAAAAAAATAATTTAGTCCATATTGACCTTGACTTTGACAATTCCACCTTTGACTTTGACTAATTAAAATTGGGTTGTAACACTCTGTCACACCAACTCATCATGCTCTAATTAGTTATCTGAGTACAAAATACTCATTAGTTTTTGTATAACTATTCAGTACCCATGCATAAACTAAAGAATCATTCTCTTTTCTAATTATTTTCGTGCCTCTTTAAGGCTGGAATGCCCATTAATCATTTTGAATTGAACCCCCTTCTTATGTCCTCATTTTACCCTTTATTATTATTTCCATTCAATCAATTTGAGCACTAGCTTGATTCCTAGAAGGATTACTCATGATTTTTACATATTACTCGTTATTGATGTACATCTTAAATGAGTGTGAGGGTTAGTTTGTCTGGAAAGATCTTGACATATATGATATTGCTTATTTCAAGTGTTTGATATTCGTGTTTGATCTCTAGCTGTAAATACCTATTTTTTTTTTTTTTTCTAAATGAGGACACTTAATGCATGTTGCTGTTGGGTATACAGTATTAGAAAGAAATAGACAATATAATAACAAGATTTTAGCTTTTTTATTCCTTAATATTATTTGGCAATGTCGAATCATCCCTACTAGGCATGCGCTTATTATTTATCTTTGCTTGTGAGTGAAAATATGTTTCATGAGTGAGCTAAAAGCTTTGGACTCATGAACACCTTTCCTACAATAATTTATGATGCTCCTCAAAAATACACATGGGCTTATTTTCTATCTCACACTGTTATCTGTGACTATTTTCAAGGAAACTAATTCAGGTTGTTTTTAGCACAGGGCTTCATTCACCGGGTTGAGGCCGAAGAAATACATTTGAAATTTCACAATAATTTTCACTCGAATCACAGGGAAAGTAACCATTATAATGTACAATTCAACTATAACCGACTCAATATGAGAAGGTTGTATCAGGCCATTGAAGCTGCTCAATGTTTGGAGAGAAACTTTCTATTCCCATCTGAGTCTTCTAAAAGAAGACTGGTTCTACCTAAATCATTGGTACCAACATCGGGTACCCTTAATGAGGAGCAGATGCGTGCGATTAAGATGATCCTTGCCTGCAAAGGAGGGTCTCCATATGTGATTCATGGACCCCCAGGTACAGGAAAAACATCGACGTTTATTGAAGCTATTCTACAGATTTACACTAAAAGACGAAATGCTCGATTTCTAGTATGTGCACCTTCAAATAGTGCAGCTGACCACATCCTTGAGCGACTCATCAGCAATCCATCAGCAAAGATTCAGAACACTGAAATCTTTAGGCTCAATGCAATCACACGTCCTTTTGAGGATGTCAACCCTGATTATATTGACTTTTGCTTTGTTGAAGATTCGATCTTTAAGTGTCCTCATATTAAGGACCTTTTGCGGTATAGGATCATTATATCAACATATACAAGTGCCTCTCTTCTCTATACGGAAGGCATAAAGAGAGGCCATTTCTCGTATATTTTCTTGGACGAGGCAGGCCAAGCTGCAGAGCCAGATTCAATGGTTCCTCTATCTCACCTTTGGTGGAAGGATACAGTTGTTGTTCTTGCTGGAGATCCTTTGCAGCTAGGTCCTGTAATTTTTTCTAAAGATGCTGAAACTTATGGATTGGGAACTTCATATTTGGAGAGGCTGTTTGATAACAAGTTATATGGTAGTGGAGACGAGAATTATATAACCAAATTGGTTAGAAATTATCGATCTCATCCAGCAATTCTGCATCTTCCTTCAGAATTGTTTTATGGCGGGGAATTGATCTCGTGCTATGAGGAGAGTATGGGTTTTTCCACACCCCGGGAAAATCTCCTCCCTAAGAAGGAGTTCCCTTTGCTTTTTGTCGGTATTCAAGGTTGTGACGAGCGGGAAGGGAGCAATCCATCATGGTTTAACAGAATTGAAGCTAGCAAGGTAGTTGAGATTATTAAGGACCTAATAGAGCATGATGGGCTGAAGGAAGAAGACGTTGGGGTTATAACACCTTACAGGCAGCAGGTTCTCAAAATAAGACGGGTGTTAGAGAATTTTGGTAGACTCAACATTAAAGTTGGCAGTGTCGAACAATTCCAAGGGCAAGAGAAGCAAGTCATTATTATATCTACTGTACGATCAACTGTAAAACACAATGAATTTGACAAAGTACATTATTTGGGATTTTTGAGCAATTCTAGAAGGTTCAACGTAGCAATCACCCGAGCCAAATCTTTGCTCATTGTTACTGGGAATCCACACATCCTTTGCAAGGTATAGTTGAATACATTATTGCTTGCCAGATCCGAGATAATTAACTAATTTGTAGCATTAACAGCCATTATTCTTCCTCATATTGCCATTTTCTTATTCAAAGCAATTGCACAATATAAGTTCGTTAATACGCTAATTAGATTCGTGGTTTTCTGCAATGTTGTAGGATCCATACTGGAACAAGCTCCTGTGGTATTGTGTGGATAATGGCTCCTATAAGGGCTGCTTTCTCCCTGAAAGGCAGGAATTCAATGAAAAAGAGTTTGGAGAGGAACAGTATCCAGGCTATGAAGTGGAAAATCATTATCAGCCATCTGAAGCTCAGTGGG
Source organism: Fraxinus excelsior (assembly GCA_019097785.1). Lineage (NCBI taxonomy): Eukaryota > Viridiplantae > Streptophyta > Magnoliopsida > Lamiales > Oleaceae > Fraxinus > Fraxinus excelsior. The sequence goes on along the minus strand of CM032635.1, from coordinate 19,796,999 downwards.
GTGGGGGTTATGAAGGAAATAATTATCAGCCATCTGATTTGCCATGGGGTGAGCCAGCAAACGATTTTAAGCCCTCTGATGTGCAGTGGTGTGAGCCAGAAAACGATTTTAAGCCCTCTGATATGCAGTGGGGTGAGGCAGAAAACAACTTTAAGCCCTTGGACGTGCATAGGGGTGAGGCAGAAAACAGTTATGAGCAGCCTGATGTGCAGTGGGGCGAAGTAGAAAACGACTTTAAGCCCTCGGATGTGCAGTGGGGTGAGGCAGAAAACAATTTTAAGCCCTCTGATGCGCCGTGGGATGACTTGTAAAATAATTTCCGGCCATCTTGAGTTTGCTTAGAAGTTACTTTTATAAAGATGGTTTAAAATGACTAGATCTTCCCGAATTTTACACTTGGCAACTTGGATGCTTGAAAAGCAAGATGTTGTCTAAACAGTACCGTGTTGAAATCACTCGTTTGATTTACTCTGTTATGGAATTCTAGCAATGTTTGCGGTGAGGCCATTTCATACAGACTAGAATATGCTGCTGCCTATTGATGAATCATAGCCTCGAAAGTGTAAAACGTAAACAAGTAATGCTGTGATTACAGGGAACGTTTCGTAGCACATGAAATTCTTGCAGGTGTGGTTGAATTCCTTGGTCGAGTGGCTAATGGTGCCAATGGAAATTGAGGGTGTTAAATACTAGCCAAATTTGATATTGATTTTGTTTCAAGACTCCATTCAAGTACATGAAATAAGTGACATGACAAAACTAACGAACACGCATATTTAAATTATGTGACTGTATATTAGTAACAAAGTTTAAATTAAATTAATGACTAACTAGAAATAAATTAACATGAAATTTTACTAAATTACGAATCGATCGAAGACAGAAAACTAAGTTTTGGACTACAACATGAAATCTTTTCTGTAACTCCATCTAAATTCAATTCAAGGTTTTAAGCTATTCCTTTTCCTTTTGCTTTCGTTTTTCATGAACTGGAGAATAACACTAATTTCCTAAAAAATATTCTCATTTTATTAAAACCTCATGAAATGGAAATATAACTACTCTAGCATGATTTTAAACATTCAAGAAGATTTACTACATTGCAGATTTTTACCAGAATTGTTTGGCTTGGAATGTTGTGGACATGGGATGTAAAGCTACAACATGAGATCTTAACTGTGTTTAAAAGTTACTTTTATAAAGAATAAGTTAACAATCACTTTCTAGAAAGGAAGTTTTGTTAATTTAAAAGTAACTTAAAACGTAAAGGAAGCGAAACAGTGAGCCAAAGGATTGCATGACCTGTTATGCTGTTGAGAGGAGGCAGGGCAGCTGATTCTGATTCAGGCAATTGGAAAAGAAAATCAAAATTGTTGATTAGTATACATACTTCAAAGTATATACATAAAGAATTCAACTTAGGATTTAGGGTTAATAAACGAGAAGGGACTGATTGTATAGCAAATTAAGTAGAATATTGGAGAAATTACACGGTCAGTATTTAACTTCAACCTTGTTATAAATAATGGTGAACATTCAACTGAAAAGTGTCGTACACAAAAATAACTTGACATCGTGAGATCTCGTGGACGTCGGAAGATTACTACCAAAATCAAGAAGTTAATCAAGCTATAAGAAGGTTGAGCTTGAGAGGCTGAGTTCTAGCCAAGAAAAGGTCGACCCAAAGCCATAGTCAAGGCCGAAGAAGGTTGAGTAGTCAATACGACTCGACAAACGTAGAATCATCGAGTATGCATAAGACCAAAAAGCACACTGTTTCTTCCACTCTATTCCAAGAGATAGTGAACTATAAGAAAACTATCTTCAACTTTGCAATATTTGAAGCAAAGACCAAAATTAGTTTTGGGGAAAGAAAATCATTTTTTCATTTCATACTTAAAAGAAGTTTGATAATTGTATTTTATACACTTATTTGGGCCCCAAAATATTGATATTTCGTAATTCTTTTAATGGAATTATAGTCTAATTTATTATGTTATTAGTTGAAACTCAATTAATGGAAGTGAAATTGAAAGAAATAAGCGAAAAAATGCGAGATCCAAAGTTGGGGGATAAAGTGAAAATACTCAAAAGTTGTGTCGAAACTCACGATGAAAATTCAAGAATGCTAGGGGTCAAATGGATACAACTAAAGATCAAAATGAGTGAAAACAAATCAATTTGCAACCGCGTAAGGATGTCCAAATTTTTAGTTGGAGATTGAGACTCATTTTGTGCCTAGTAAACATTCAAATTGAAAAATGACTACTTCTATAAAAGTTGTAGCCATTTGAGTTATCTTTTCAACGCATTTTGAATCATCTTAATCGGACATCGGGAGAAACAATTATGATAAAAATACTGAAACAAAAAACGCAGAATGACAATTAAAGAACGTGTAAAGAAGTATAAATAGACTTAATGAGGCACTAATAAATGAGTTCCACATATTGAGAAAACAAATATACAAGATTAATAACACAATTCAAAGTAGGAAAACATCAAGGGATTCAAGATCAAAACAAAGATTGGAATCGGAAGAAGTCATTGGTGCAAGAGTTTATTTGTTTCCATATCTTTATTCCAATAAGCCGGTAATGTATTGAAGTTTAATTATTTGTTTATCTTTTTATATTATGTGTAACTTAACTCTAAATTATGACGAACAATGTAGTCTTTTGAGACTCTTTTCTTTAATTCTAGATTTCTGTGATTTATTTATTTATATGTTGATTTTATTACGAGTTTAATGCATTAGATTATCTTATCAATAATTTGATGATTTTGTGAGTCTCTTACAAATCGAGAGGTTCGTTTGATATTTAGACCATATAATAAAACCCGGTAAAGAATTATAATGTGTAGAGATGCCTATACTAATTATTGCGGTCGTTATATGAATTTTTAGAATCATAATTTGTTTAACTGAGTGTAATTCGCATAGAGATATGGAATTGAATTAGTTAAATAGGCTCAATGAGAACTCGAGATGTGTAATTGAACGTCATACAAGAATTTGACCGAACACTACATTAGACTAGAATCTTGAATTATGAATTAAGGTGATCATTAGATGAACTTGTTTTGCCCTAATATTCATTACATATTCGAATCTTCTATCAATCATTATGTGAAATATGTTTATACTTTCCATTAGTTTAAGTTTGTTATTGTATAAAAGAAACTAATATTCACAACTATTACCGTTCGTTATTTGTTTACTTTCATCAAATAAGAGTTAGGAAAAGTAGATTAAGACTAAAGTATAGTCCTCGAAAGAACGATAATCCGGACTCAAATGTCCACTATATTACTTGTTACGATATCGTATACTTGCAGTATAAAAAATGCAACAAGTTTTTGACGTCGATACCAGGACTATTTACTTTTAGTCTTAATTTATTATAATTTTTTTAACTATTATTTGATTTATATTTCTTTATTTTTTTCTCTTTTTCAGGATCTATAAAAGAGTGAAAATAACAGGATAAAAGATGGCCAAGATTGATTTCGACAATATGCTCATATGTGACTTTATCATAAGGTAATAACAATTGACAGCTCAAGGAATTGCTGAGAGAGATGTGCTTATGAGAGATTTCATTATAGGACAGAGACTACAAGATCTAAAAGCTGAATGTGAAATTGATGAAACTATCCTGGGAAACTTGCATGTTGTATTATTTCTCTCACACAAATTTGATATGAGTGATTTGTCTGTGGAATTATTTCTTCCATGGATTATTAATGAACATCAATTAAGGGAATCAGATCTACCAGACTTCCAGCAAATACAACAAGAGGATGGGACTTTCCATGAAGATGTCATTGTTTATTTGTCAAAATTTTTAAACATGGACGTTGAACTTCAGAAAACTTCAATTAACCTAAAAAAATCAAGAAATTAATCACAACGGACGAAAAAGAACTTGTAACATTCAAAGAAGAGGAAACCATCGACTTCATCGTTTGCTCAAAAGTAGATTTTGCGATTAAACTTTATGAAGAGATTGAGGTATATATTGAATCCAAAACGGTTGATGAGGAAAAGTCATACTACATGGAGAAAAGTAATGCTAAAATTTGGAGGAAAATTGCAATATGGAACAAAGTCAAATTAATCAAGTTGAGCAGGGCCTCCAAAGCAATATTCAAAGTTCCATGACATACTTGTGCAAAAAGTCAAAATAATGACTTTAAAAAAGCGCTTCTTGGGTAGCAGTCCAAACTTTCTTCTTTTTTATTTATTTTATTTTTGAGTTTTAGTTTATTTTAAGTTATTTGTGATTCGTCATCTATACTTCATTTCTATTTAGGTCTTTTATATGTTCATTGGTTTATTAGATGTTAGAGCTAAGCAACACGTGTTCCAATTATTTGATCTTAATGTTTTATTTGATTTTTAAAGAACACGACATCATGGAACATTTAAACCAATATTTACCAAAGAGCCAAATTGAGCAACAGGAAAGCTAGTCATCGAATTACACGCCTTATCAAGGAAGTCTTTTATTCACTTGCTTGAGCGACTGCATGGCAAAAATTATTTTCTATTTGGTTCACTTTGATCCCTAAATTTTATTTCATTTACCTTTTAGCATTGTTTCCTTCTCCTTCTCCTAACATTCCATGACATCATAATGTGTTACTTAGCTCAATTCCATACTTGTTTCACCATTCGGGTCATCTTCTGAATAATTGCATTTTGGTCCCTGAAGTTTCACTTTCTTCCATTTTGGTCCTTTTTCGTTCGTTTTTGCATAATCTTCATTCCATCCATTAATGTAATCCTACAAACACAAATTATATCGAATTAAACCATTTCAACATATACATCAACAATTTTTCATATTTTGTAACCTAAATAAGTACGCAAAACGTACTTATCAAATCCTCCAAACTTGAACTATTGTTTGTCCTCAAACAAGGTGTGGCTTAATCTACACAAAACATATTTTAACAATCCGCCGTGTCTCAGGATTGGAGCTTATTAAGAGACCACATGAACAACTATAGCCGTGCAAAATCACATCAATCTCCACGTGTCATATGCAAAACTCGACATGTGTGTGTGTGTGTATGTGAAAACTCATACCAGCATATCAGGATAATGGCTGAATCATACCCAACCCAATGTAGTCAAATTTTTCGCGCTCATCGCTAGAAAGATACACATTCCCCTAAACTTATTCTTTTCACTCAATTATCTCGGGGTGTGTTCTAAAGCTGAACTTATTTATATCTATTTATTTCACTCTCTCAGTTCGGATAAATCATACTATCACAATTTCACACTTTAATAAGCAGAGATTCTCATTTTTTTGATTTCTTCAACCAATGAGATTAAACTGAGCTAGGTGTCTCGCATTAAAGATATAGTCTTAACTACCAAGTGTCTAGGGCTAATCAATGCATTTCATACATAAGAGTATGTATGTAATTCATCAATAGATATATACCATTTTTTTTCTTTTCTTTAATATAACATATTTCCTTTGCTTGATGACTCCCAAATCAGATGACCATTGGACACCAGGTTTTAAACCCTTGTAAGCTTAATCACTCGAGTTATACAGGCTCGAACATATGTCTTTGTTTATTCAGTGATTAGTGCAATACCCCGTTTCTTTTAGACGCTCAGTTTCTAAAACTACACCCTAACTTGAAACTTTCACTTCGTTTTTATCTCATTGGTTTTAGACAATCCACACATAAGATGATACACAGAACCCCTACTCATTTCAGTGATCCCTTGCAACAGTTCAATCACCTCTAAATTATTCTAAAAATTGGTTATGGTTTAGCACAAGAAATATTTTTTCGGGATTTTCTAAGTAATGAGTCAACTTGTTAGCCCAATATGCAAACATGAGTGTCGTGCGCAAAGTAAATCAAGTTTTACATAAACATGTTTTGATCAATTTAATGATGCACGATTTTTACCATTCATGGTCCACATATAGCTCAATAGAAACCATCATGGTTGGCAGAATTGTCAAACCCACACAAGCACACAGAATTCTAAACTATTATTTAAAATGCAGCAACAAAACTCGAAATATCTCAACAACAAATGGAGAACTCTTTTTTTTTTTTTCACACAATCACACAAAAACAAAAACTGTAGTAACATGATGAATGACATATTCCTTTGAAATATTCTCACCCCTAAACGTATATAGAATATGAATGTTTAACGAATAATAAAATGCAAACTTAGCAATGCATAAAATTAAGGACATTCACAGAAGATAAAGAACAAGGGTGATGAATACTCCCCTAATCCATGGGGATGCGAAGGTGAATATGGTGGAGGAAAAAGAAGTATGGACCATGCATAGGCTCTTTTATACCTGTAGAAATGATAAAAAAAATAATATTATTAAAAATTATAAAAAAACTTGAAAAAGAAATTCTTAAACTAATGCATAAAGCGAAATAAATAAAAATGAAGAATTGTTGGGTTGCCTCCCAACCAGCACTGAGTTATAGTCTATAGCTCGACTTTTGCACAAGTATATCATGGCACTTTGAAAATGGCTTTGGAAGTCCGGCTTAGCTTGCTCAATTTGACTTTGTTCCATATTGCAATTTTTCTCCAAATTTTACCCTTGTCGGTTTCCAAGTAGTATGACTTTTAACCATCACCCATGTCAAACTCAACAGTCTACACCTCAATTTATTCATAATGTTTAATCACAAACTCAATTTTTTAGCAAACGATAAAGTCGAGGGATTGCATGCTAATTTCTTCTTCTTTAAATGCTACTATTTATGTTTGGTCAGTTACGATTGATTTCTCGATATTTTCATGCTCTTCTTTAATTAAAGTTTTCTCGGGTTCAACGTCCGTATCCAAAATATTTGACAAAGAAACGATGACATCTTCATGGAAAGTCTCCTCTTCTTGCTGTATTTGTTGAAAGTCTGGTGGACATAATTCCCTTAATTGATTGTCATTAATAACCGGTGGAAGATATAATTTCATTGGCAAATCTCCCATTTGAAATTTTGGTGAGAGAAATAATGCAACATGTAAGTCACCCAAGACAGTTTCATCAAGTTTATATTCCACTTTTATATCTCGTAACCACTATCCTATAATGAAATCTCCCACAAGCATATCTCCCTTATCAATTTCTTGAACTGCAAATTGTTGTTGCCTTATGATGAAGTCACATACGAGCATTTTGTTGAATCAACCACGATCATCTTTTATTATGTTGCCTTTTTTTTCTTTTTATATATCATGAAAAAGAAAAAAAACTAAAATAGATAAATAAAAATATAAGAATACAAGTATAAGTTCAAATTAGTGCCTAAATAACAAAAACCAAATTAAAACGCAATCCCCGGCAGCAGCGTCAAAAACTTGTTCACGAAAATATGTTCGTTTTATAAATTATCGCAAGTGCACGGTTCGGTTCGTTAACAAGTAATAAAGTGAAAATTGTAAAATTTCGAGTATCGTCCCATGATGATTGATTTGATTTGATTTCTATTATCAAAACTTTAACCGAATCTATTAAACTCAAGATGATTGGCTATTTGGATATTTTGACTAAAATATGATTAAAATGAAATTTAAGCTAATGTGACTAAATGAATGCAAAATTATGTCGAGTACAAAAGTTTGATGAAATTAATGAATGAAAAGAGCACTAGGATCTCGAATCACCAAACAATCTCATTTTTAACCTATATTTCACAATTCGATAACACGATGAACTGGTTGAAGAATTAATGTTTCTAACTTATTCAATAATATCTTTCGAGTAGTATTGAACTTATTCTCACATACCATTTGACTATATTTTTATGACAAATGCAATAAACAAGAATGCATGACGTTTTGTAAACACTTAGAGATTCACGTAAAGTATAGCGGTATATTTATATCCCCTATCCGTCCTACGACAATTTATACCTTATAGAATCTATTTTCCTTCTTTTGAATGCATAAAATAGATCACACAAACTCACATAATCACAAGCATTTAACTATGGAGACAAGAAATTGTATATAAATCATTCAACATCCATCAATCGTGTTTGAATATCAAATTGCAAAATAGAGAATTAAAAGGTTACATTGTGAGGCTCATCGTTCACCTAGTACATAAAAAGTCTAGCCTAATTTGCATAAAATAAAAGAACAATAAAAAGAATAAAGAGAAGACACCCAAAAACTAGAAATTAGGTTTGAAATCTTGAATCTTGAATGAAGTCCTTTGTTCTAGCCCTCTTTCTTGCACTTCAATGTTGTTTTCCAGTCTAAGAATGCGTCCTCTCTCTTTTTGGACGAGATTAGGGTCATATAGGGCGTCAAAATACCTTACCATAACAAATTGGTTTGAATAAGGAAACCAAAAAATTCGCGCCCAGAATGAACCATGCGACTGCATGGTACAAACTCACGCGACAGCATGATTATAAAAATTTGGCATTGTTCTTCTACTGTTGGTGCTTGGGCGACTGCATGGTAGAAATTATTTTCCATTTGGTTCACTTTGGTCCCCAAATTTTATTTCATTTACCTTTGGCCTTGCTTCCTTCTCCTGACATTCCATGACATCACAATGTGTTACTTAGCTCAATTCCATGCTTGTTTCGCCATTCAGGTCATCTTCTGAATAATTACATTTTGGTCCCCGAAGTTTCAATTTCTTCCATTTTTGTCATTTTTCGTTCGTTTTCACATACTTTTCATTCCATCCATCAATATAATCCTACAAAAATAAATTATATCGAATTAAGCCATATTTCAACATACACATCAACAATTTTTCATGTTTTGTGACCTAAATAAGTGCGCAAAATGCATTTATCAACGGACTCAATACAGAAGCAAGGAATTTGTGTGCATAAGGTGCACGAGACCTATTGATTTTTTAAGGGATAACTGGAGCAAAATGTACCTACCTATGACGGGTTTTGTGGAAAACGTTCATACGTTTAATTTTTTTTGTGCAGAATGTCCCTACCTTTGCATTTTCTTGCGCAAAACGTCATTTTCACCAATTTTTAACATAAAATGATCATTATACCCTCCTATGTAAATAAAAAAAATAAAAATAAAGAAAAATAAAGAATAAATTGCAATCTGCTCCTGAACTTTTTAAAAAATGTAAATGATTCCAAAATTTTAAGAAAATCCCATATCATCCAAACCCTTACCAAATCATCCAAACCATTCTTTCTCAAATCCCAGCAAAGATCGACCTCCCAAACCACCAGATTTTGGTATCCTAGTAAAGCCCCTAACATCAGCTTCATTTACCACCAAGCAACAAGAAATTTCATCCCCAAAATCACTAGAAATCGAGCAAAAAAAACTATAATAAAAAGTGCAAACTGCCGGAAATCAAAATTCCGGTCAACGCCATGGCTGGAACCCACCCTTGGCTGACTGCACATCCCTAGACGAACCTAACCATGCCAAAACTTCACTACAAAATACTCCACATCGGCTCAATTTTGCAGAAACTTCACTTCCAGTCATGATAGCAGCGAACTCACCTGCGAAGAATGCGATTTTTGGCGCTGGTGCTCACACTTATGGTCGCGGACACCTACCGACACCTTCCCCACATCCAAACGAAATTGTACATGGTTGCAATTCATCCATATCATCTCTCAAGCATGCTCAATTTCTATTTGAAAACTCTCATGTCACGAAGCTCGCGACTTTGCTAGCAAAGAAATCGATTTCCGACGCCATCCGATGCACTAATGGAGGGGGACCACCTGGAATTGGTTCGCCCTCACCTGGTGCTCATATTCCAGTAATGGGTCTTCACCAATTGCATCAAAATCAAGTTCAATTGCTGGCTACCATTAGAGGTCTATGCGAGAAACTAGTGTTCTTGGTGAGGGATGATTTGGAATTTTCTTATTATTAGTTTTAACAGAGAAGGGTTTGGATGATATGAGAGTAGATGATTTGGTAAGGGTTTGGATGATTTGGAATTTTCTTAAAATTTTGGACTCATTTACATATTTTAAAAAGTTTAGGAGCAGATTGCAATTTATTCTTTATTTATTCTTTTCTTTTCTTTATTTATTTATATATGAGGGTATAATGGTCATTTTATGTTAAAAATTGGTGAAAAGGACGTTTTGCGCAAGAAAATACAAAGGTATGGACGTTCTGCACCAAAAAATTAAACGTATGGACGTTTTTCACAAAACTTATCATAGGTAGAGACGTTTTGCGCTAATTGCCCATTTTTAAGCATACTTGTACGACAATAATAAGACTTATACAACCGACACCGTAGAAGGAATCATCTTTATTACATAACTACATATTTAAACATTATAGTGAGGATATGAGAAAAATAATAAAAAGAAAGGAATCTGTTTTTCTACAAAGTGACACGCTCAGTACATCGATAATTTAAATATATTGTGTGCATGAGGTGCAAAAGACCTATACTTTTTTTTAATTGACAGACTTGTAGTGAGAATCTAGGATTCCCAAGATTTACTTTTGATGCTGGTTCTACATCTAGGCTACATGGTAGGTCATGACTATATCGCCAAAGGTCTTCTTCAAGGGCATGGGGGTCTTGTGAGTTTTTGAAGGGATCTCTAGCAGTCTAAGATGGTTTTCTTGACCAATACCATGAGTTTTTCGAAAGCTATATTGGTTTTCAAGTTTCTCCCACATCTGTTCTTTATGACCCATTCTTTCAAGGGTTTGTTCTGAGTGTTTGCAAGTAATTCCAAGGCTCTATATGGGTCTTGCAAGATAGAGCTGTCCCCAAGATTGTTGAAAATGATCATCATTAGGGAGAATGATTCACTTGAAATTTCTAGTTTGATTAGTGTTTTTCATATATGCATCAATGTCTTCTCGTATCCTTTGGTAATAATCAAGGGAAAGTTGATCCCATGGTGTACCATCTTCTATGTCTAGCCAAATTTGTGAAGGAATTTTTGAGTTAGAATGCTTTTGAAATTGATATGATCTAGGATAGGCAATCAATTGGTCGAGTTTTGGAGTCCAAATTGAAGAAGTTGACAAGCCAAGGTTCAAGTTTCATGAAGGGCTCGAGAGTCGAAACGAATTGGATTCAAGGGTTGGAAGATGAAAGAAAACGAGCATCGTGGATAAAAACTGGCATAACTTTCAGTTATGTTGTCGGATTTTCTCCCATGAATACATTCCGAAAATGACATAAAATTCTACACAAGGTCACGTGAGTGCATGGTACTTTTGGGCATGCAATCGTATAGAAACATACAGAGAACAATTTGGCGAGAATTTTAATTTTACGCGAATTTTCTTATTTTGTTAGAATTTTAGTTTAGATAAGATTCTTATAATATTTAAGTGATATATTCATTTTTCCATATTTTACTAGGTTTAGTATAAATATAAACTTTATTTCATTGTAAAAAAAAGGAACATTTTCTACATTATGAATTAAATGAGATTTCTCTTTTTTTTTTCTTGATTGAACATGTACCGAACTTATCAAATATTTTCATTATTTATGGCGTTCAAAATCCTAGAACTTATCAAAGGATTAGGCACCATTTGTGGCATTCTCAAATTGAGGTTCATTGGTTTTGTAATCAAGATGTCATTCAAACTTTGTTTTTATTTGGTTGCTTGGTACAATAATTTGCGGGACAAGATTCTAACGTCTTCAACCTGAATTTGGGCTTTCTCGACGTTTTCAATTAATTTCGCGATTTCCACGCTGATCCTACTGCCGGGTTCGCGCCAAAAATTCTCTTAACTCCTTTGGATATGTTTCCCAATTTATATGGAGGTTGAAAAGAAGTACCACATACTCCTTAACATGTGAAAACTGATCCTAGACTTCTGCTTCTATGAAATACCATTATCTTTTGAAAAGAAGGACGAAATGAAGATTTTCTTGAGAAGTTCTTAAATTTTTAAAAAGAAAAGCAAAAATCTTTCAACGTTTGTGACCCATGAGAAAGTAGATAAAGCTTTACGATCAGTAACTTGGACACAATATGTCATTTCGTCCGTAAAGCGGACAATAAGCTCTTAAAGTTTCACCGGGTTGTTGCCTCATGTCCTGAAGACGCTGAATGGGGGCCTTTCATTCTTTTCTCTTAGCAAACCTATTCAAAAAGGTAGTTTTGAACTCCAAATGCTCCCAGGTGGATAGCTTGCTATACCAGATTTTAGCTGCTCCACTAAGAGCTAAGTGGAAGGCTCTACATTTCACAACTAGGATGGTGCCTCTTAGGCTCATGTGTGTCTTGTAACTATTCAATAGTTTAGTCGAGTCACCTCTCTAATCATATTTTAGTATCTTGGGCATCACGTAGTAGCTTGGTACTAGGTATTCATCAATTCTTGTGAAACTGGAAGGTTGTCATCATCATCATCCTCCAAGTCACAAGATCTCTAGGGGCCATCTGAATTATAATTAGCTTCGGCCTCATATCTGGGTGGTGGTGCAGAAGGTCCTGCTTGGTTACCTGCATCCTCATCCCTCCTTTGAAGCTCATTCTGAGGCGAGGTAACTCGGGGTCATATTCTTGCCTTTCCTCCGGTTGCCATGTCTCAGAAGGTGGGGATTGTTGCATGTTCCTAGGCACTTGTATTTCATTTCACTATCTATACCTCAGTTCTGCTAGGCTCAACCTATCAAATACACTGGTGGACCTCTAAGGCCTATGTTCTGGTTCATATTCTGGAGGAAAGTTACCCTCCATATCGAATGTGGCCTCGGTGGGTCGACCAGAAGTGTAGTTGTAAGAAACGTCAACTCCTACTTCTCTTTCAATGGGGCTTACCTCTCTAGCATGCCTGGAAGGATGTGCTTTTTGGCTTTGCACCTCTTCTTGTTGGTATTGCTCATAGGAGGCATATGGAGGAATTGGGTGGCCTCCATGGCCTTGCATTTGCATCAATAGCTCTTGCATCGCCAAGTTTTGGTTGGTAATGCTCCATATGTTGGCTGCTATAGTTTCCATTTCTCTAGTAAGTTGGGCTGCCAACCTCCTTCCATCTCATCTATGGTAGTGGTGGGGTCGGTGTCAAGCCGCTGGAGCAGGACTTCATCATCAGTTTCCCTTAGGCACCTTGGAGGGGTATCCTCTTCTGAACTCATCTATTTTCAAGCCTAAAACTCAAATATTTTCCAACTCAGCGGGCTTCCTCTTGTTCTTTTCTCAAGAACAAATCATTTTTCAAGGGGGCTGCCCAAACTATTTTCTCAAAAAAAGTTTTCCACGGGGTTGTTCGTGGTTATAGTGTGGTCTCTTATAGACAGCGCCAATTTGTTGACCTCAAAAAATGAACTGAACTTATGTCGGGCCCACTCGTACATATGTAAGCTAAATCTGACACGTTAATGTAGATTTATGGTCAAGATCACTCCGAAGTTTGAGCGTGGGAGAGGCTCAACAACACAAGACGTTTTCGTTTGGGTTTCAGTAAGATTTTCGGGACACAATTGTCTAATAATCACCAATCGATAAGAACGACATTTGTAGTAGCAAAAATATACGTGAGAGCAAATTGTATTGTTTTGTGTATTTAAAGTTGCATTATGAGAGAATAATATATCTCCAGGTATTAAGAGTTTCATTAGTCTTTATATGTTACATGGTGGGGATATTTATAGTGTTACAAATGAAATGATAACCTTTGGATTAAATTACACGTGGCCTCATTTCCTTGGCCATGACATTAAGTCTTAGCCATCAAGTTGATTTCCTCTTATATTGACAAGACAAGACACAAATATAATATACACAAAAGTCACATCAATCATTTAAACAAAGATTTTCATCATGAGCAAATCTCTGCACGTGGCTCGTCATTAGCTGTTGAAGAGCCTCAGATTCGTGGTGGTGCCTTGGAAGTATTTGGGCCTTGGTTAACGCCTATGGCCTCGGATAATGCTTGAGCCTCGGTCAAGCGCATGGCCTCGGATCATGGTCCTCGGAATAGCTCAGGCCTCGGTCTCATAATAAAAGGGCTTTCTGGTTTGTTTGGATCTTGTCTCATAGCTTGGTTACGATGTCACGTGCCAGTTCCTAGTTATGAGTCATAACAGGTTTAAAAGGCAAAAATGCCCTTAAGTGTCAAACAATTACAAAATATGATTATGTTAAAAAGACATTACTACCATTTTAGTTAACAAATAAAAACCAAATACTCCTTACTTAAAATTTTAAAATCAACTTACTTTTGTTATTCGTTTATTTCAACACAGATAAAAACTCTGTCATTTTCCTATGTTTCAACCTTAAAATCTAGAAAATTTATCTAATGCTGAAACTTGAAATTTTTTTTATATTAAGCACTTCAAATCGGTAAGCATATTTACGTATGTTGAATTTCGTTTTCATTAAATTTATTTCGACATTGATAGTTAATGTAGATAAATTCTTTTAACAAATCTATAATTTTTTAAACAAGAACGAGAAAAAAAATTCATCTGCATTTTAGGACGAATGAATTTGGCGAGAAACAACCGCCCGACTGTTTGTCCGGCTGTTAACAGTTGACTGTTATGGCTATTTTGACTTTTTTTTAAAAAATTATTGTTAAAAATAGAATTTTCGACTATGTATTTTCCTAAAAAAAATTATGTCTAGCTGTTTCACCTTTTTTTTAAAAAGAATCTTGTGAAAAGTCGAATCTTCGACTAATTATTTTCTTTAAAAAATCACATTTCTTCTTACAGTTATGGTTGTAATGTCAGTTTGTTACTTTACTCACTTCGAATTGGATGAGAAAGATCAATGGGCATGGAGATGGACAAACGATAGACGTGGTGGTACTCCAATTTTCATAACGGAGAGTACAACATATGCGGAAATGTACAATGATTTACAAAACAAGATGAATGTCGATCTCTCTTAGTACAATATGGAACTAAGATTTCGATCAATGATGATTCATCTATTCCGATTCCACCTATGAATGTTACTTATGATGAAGAAGAGAATTATTTATTTGAATTGAACAAAATGTACACGACTCCTCTTTGAGTTGAGATGACAAAAAAACTCAACAACTCGGACTCGACCTGGAAAAAGCCTGAGCCAGACTCGACTCAGGCTTGAGCTCAATTACATCGAGCCCCATTTTGGGGCGTCGGCTCAAGCACAAGCCTGTCTGTTGTAAAAAAAATTGAAAAGTAGGCACCTAAAATAATTGCCTACATAGCAATATGCATGCAGCTAGGTAGCCAAGAAAAAAAAATCGAGCTGGCTCTGGCCGAGCCTCATTTTTTTTTTTACTGAGCTTTTGCTCGGCTCAGCTGAGCCCAAAAAAGTTCGGCCCTATTTTGCTCGAGTCGAGCCCGAGCTTCAAGTTTCCGCTTTTTTTTTTTTCAAAAAACGATTCAAATAAACCTTTAAATGGTAAAGATCAGTGTATTGATGGATAGCAACTCAATTGTTTTGCAACCAAAATCAAATCTTTGCACTGCTCCAATACCAAATATTGATTTATCCATTCTTAACGCCTACAACTTACATACCCACACTTGATTTTTTTCTATGATTTCATTAGGAAACTCGTGTGCAATTTTAATGAGAGTAACTGTTAGTTTCTAGAAAAAATTCATGTCCTAAAAACATGGTTTTTGTTTCAAATAACTTGATCTTCTTAGCTGAGAAGACTAGAAATACGGACTCGGAATATATTAGCACATCATCAATGCGAATTCTTTAACAATTTTGGTAACGGTTAAAAATTTAGTTCATAATTTTCCAGAACTCTGAAGCAGCTTTTTTAACTCCAAATGACATAACATTCAAAAATGAATATTGAAGAGTCTTGTGTTTGGTGCAAATTAAAATGAGAGAATGCATTTTTTTGAAGTGATGTGATGAGGAATATGTGGTAGAAAAAGAAGGAAAAGTTATTGATGTGATAGAAAATATTATTTTATTGAAGAATGTGTGGTTGAAAAAAATAATGTGGATCAAACGGGGGCTTGTATCAGTCATATTTTCTTCTGTACCCACCACCAATTTTTATATTGAATTATGCTAAATGTACATGTTCACGAAAATATGTTTCGAATTTAAATCACCGCAAGTGCACGGTTCGTTGACAAGTAATAAAGTGGAAATCCTAGAATTTCGAGTATCGTTCCCACGAGGATTGATTTAACGTGATTATTATTATCTCGACCTTAACCGAATCTATTAAATTCAAGATGATTGTTCTAGATTTTATGAGTAACTATGACTAAAATGTAAATTAAACTAAAATTCGACTAAATGCAATAATGATGGTTAAATGCAAAAGTTGAAGAAATTAATGTATGAAATAGCGTACTAGGATCCCAAATCACCAAGCAAGTTCACTTTTAACTCCTATTTCACAATTTGACAACACAATGAATTGGTTGAGGAATCAATGTTTCTAACTTTTTCAATAATCTCTTTCGAGTAGAATTGAACCTATTCTAGCATACCATTTGACTATATTTCTATAACAAATGCAATATACAAAAATGCATGACGTTTTGTAAACACTTAGAGATTCACATAAAGCATAGCGGTATATTTCTATCCCCTATCGGACCTTACGATGATTTATACCTTGTAGAATCTATTTCCCTTCTTTCGAATGCATAAAATAAATCACACAAACTCATACAACTATTGCGCATATAATTGTAGAGGCAAGAAAGTGTATATAAATCATTCAACATCCATCAAACGTGTTTAAATATCAAATTGCAAAATAGAAATTAAAAGTTCACAATACGAGGTTCATCGTTCACCTAATACAATTAAAAACCTAGCCTAGCATGGATAAATTAAAATAACAAAGAAAATATTTAGGAGAAGACATCACCCAATTCTTGAATGTAAATCTTGAAATCTTCGATCTTGGAGTGAAATCCTTCGTCCTTGCCTTCGTTCTCGCTCCAAAAAGGTTGTTTTTCTCTCTAGGAAGGCATAACCCTAGTTTTTGGACGTATTTTAGCTTTTATAGTTGCCCTAGAATCATTACCATAAGTGTTGGAGTCAAATAAGGAAACCAGAAAATTCGCGCCGAATTTCTTCCTTGCGGCCGCAAGGACAAATTCCTTGCACCCGCAAGGAGTAACTTTTTTTCCAAAATTTTTCCCTGCATCCTTGCTTGCGGCCGCATGGAAGATTACACCTTGCGGCCGCATGGTACAAACAACTATCACATATCTTCATTTTGGTCCTCCAACTTCATTATTCTCTTGTTTTGACCTCTTTTGTTCATTTTTGTCATCCAATCATCCCATGCATTCCTCAATGTATGATTAAGCTTATGTCCGCTCTTGAGTTGACATCGGGTCATCTTTTGATTATTTGCATTTTGGTCCCTGAACTTTTGTTTTCCTTCGTTTTGGCCCATTTTCTCTACTTTTCTTCTAATTTCCACTATAATCTTCATTGTTGCCCTACAAACACAATTCACACAAATTAAGCTCTATTCCGAATGTTTATCGATAATTATTCATGTTTGTGAACCAAAATAAACGTATAAAAAATGCCTTTATCAGTACATTCCATGGGTTTTGTGTACAATGTGTGAAAATTCGAAAAATGTTGAGCGAGAAAGTGTGTTGTTTTTAAAAATTGTTCAATAATGTACTGACACGTTACACAATGTAAAAAATAATGTAAAACAAGTTTGTACATAGAGCGTGATTGTTTTATATTTCACTAATTAATCAAGTCACTTATGCACAATGAGAATAATGCAACTCCCCCTCACGAAAATAAATAAAAACCTTCTTAATTATTGACTAACAATCGAATTGCTTAACTTACTAGAGTAAGGTTCTACTACTTTTGGACATATATCCCCACTACGAAAAAACACCATCAACTTATTTACCAAATTTTCACCACTATAATAATTGCCTCGATTGTTATGCTCGAACTGGCTACCTCCCAACTTCTTATTGTCAAACTCTATAAAGGATCTCCATTGCACCAATGTGAATTGTTGCACATGTGGGTAACCAAATGGGTTTGGAGATAAGAGCATCTTCAATGGGCATGTAGATAATATAAAGAAAAGGGGAGATAAATTATAAAAAAATATAAATTATTAAAAAAAAAAATAAGTGCAAGATGTCTATTACACCTTCCATATGTGGGATGGTGTGGTCGAGACCACGTACCTTTTTCCTCTCTATACAAGCATTTACTACAACAAAAATGGTCTTTTGCAACACATAGAAGACAACATTCGGTAATTGAGTATTCTTAAAGGTGTCTATCACAACACTCTAATAAGTGAATGTTGCAATTTGTTAACATAATTGACATTTGACAACATTTTTTAAATGAGAGTCGCTAATATCGTCTTTTGCAATGTTCATTGAGTGTTGTCAAAAGTTTTATTTATTGCAACATTTAGTGGGTGTTGCTAAAAAGTTGTTCTATAGAAACGTTTACTAACCTTTGCTGATACTTGGATATATAATATTCCGCAACATTCGCTCAATGTTGTAAAAGGGTTCAATTTTTGCAACATTTTATGGATGTCGCAAAAAGGTAAACTTATCGCAACGTTTGTTAAACGTCGTTAATATGATTGCATAGACTAAATTTTCGCAACATTTTTTAAGTGTTATTAATATAGATTATTTCTAACATTTTTTGAACGTTGCTAATAAGGTTAAATAGGCTAACCTTTTACAACGTTTATTAAAAGTTGTTAGTATGATTATATATAATTTTCTAGCCCATTTAAAAGAATCCAACCAAATACCCAATTCAATTAACACTCACGATAAAACCTCACAATAGCAGAAGCCAAAACTCCCAAGAACCCTAGCGCCACTTACAAACCCAGAAGCCACAACCCACAATCCTCGCTCCCCACGCTGCGTCCTTGCGCCTCAAGCTGTCATTAGTTTTGATGCCAATCGTCGGCATTATTACTTTCTTCTTCGGTCTGTAGTTTAATTTCCACTGTTTTTTTCTAGCTATATGGAGATCAGGGAGGAAGAAAACAAGAAATATGTCCAATCAATACCTATCAATAGGCAGCCTGGAATTTAGGTAGACTCATAGAGCCACCTCCGCCAAGCCGCTACGTCTTATTTTTAAAGTTGATTCCTATCAATATTATTTTGCTCCAAATTGGTGAATGGTGATGGTTTGCAGCATCGGCTAGCTCGAACTATGGAGCCGTTATATAATAGCTGAGCTTGAACCTAAGAAATGTAGCAGTTCAGATTTTTATCTATAGGCCTAATGTGAAGGTACATAGGAATGTTGGATGAAATTATAATCACATACTTTGTTTGAAGTTTGAACTCTATTATACACTTTAATCATGTTTGGGTTCCATTCTGTTGCACAGTTTTTGGTGCAGTTCACATTATGCTCTTAGTGACCATGTCCTTTTTTACTTATTTTTACATGAATTCTTTATTCACGTTGTTGATCAGAATTTAAATGTCAACAATTATGGTTCAAAACAGGATTCAATTTTTCTAAAATGAGGTTTCAAAATGCCCAAACCAAAAAAGACCCAAATGAAGCTTACCATTGATTGAAAGCTAACGAAAAGTAAACATGAAAAAAAAGTCAATAGGAAAGAAAGCCACTTAGCTTAATGGTACTACGGAACAAAAAGAACGTGCAATTTTGACCAATTTTATTAAAATTTTCATTCTTATTTTTCTACTAATTTCCAACCACACATTTTTCAATAAAATAATATTTTTCATCACATCAATAACTTTTTCTTCTTTTTCAACCACACATTCTCCATCAATCCAGAATACATTCTTTCAAAATAATATAGCTTAAACACACCCTAAGAATGCCCTATATTCAACATGTAGGAGTATGCACTTGTGAAGTGGGGAAAAAAATTATCAATTCTTCATCTTATAAAAATTCAAGATTCTACCTACTAAAGTTGGACACCTAACATTACTAACCCATTCTACTGGAATCCAAAGCCTACGTCTCCAAACCCTTTAAAAATCAACAAGTTTTCTCCAGTTTATAGAGTAGGAGAGTTGGTAAACCACATACCCCACACCCCTAACTACCCCGCCGCCCCACCCCCCATATAAAGTAAACACACAATAGATCTTTCCATTAAGCAGCAACTTTTCTTGATCCAGAGACATTTTTCCTACAACAATTCATTTCATACTTACTGTATCCAATGGCACCTCAAAAAGATGCAATGGGCGTAGTCTTGATTCTTTTAGCCATGTTTTGGGGTGGCATCGACGCCCAGTCAAGCGAATGCACAAATTCAATTGTTAGTATGTCGCCATGCCTAAATTACATCACGGGGAACTCATCGAGTCCATCCCCCGGATGCTGCACACAGCTAGGCACCGTAGTCCGATCGCAGCCCCAATGCTTGTGTCAAGTACTTAATGGTGGTGGCTCCTCACTTGGCCTCGACATAAACCAGACACAGGCTCTAGCACTGCCTAAAGCCTGTAATGTCCAAACTCCCTCTGTCAGCAAATGCAATGGTAATCATCCTCATCAGAACTTTACTCTTTCATTCTTTTTTATTTTCATTCTGCTTATAAGTGTCCTCGCGAGAAGGGATTAAGGCATAATTCTTAACAATAATTTTGTCATTTATGCAGTTGGTTCGCCTTCAGGATCTCCCAGTACACCAAATTCTCCAAACACTAATCCTTCTGGTACATGATTTAGTCTATAATAATTTAATTAAATTCTTCATTTAAACATTTTAATAATCATATTTATTGGTTTGTACAATGCTGCAGATGGTGGATCAGAAAATGTGCCATCCACTGGAAATAATTCTTCAGATGCAACTTCCTCCAAATTGGCTGCTCCACTGCTGTTTTTTCTTCTGTTTGTTGCATCCTATATTTCAACCTTAACCTTGCCCTAATTTCCTCCAAGAGTCAGCCAGTTTTTCAATATATCTTAATACAAACAAATATTATGCAGAATTTTTCTTTCTAATATATTGAGGAAATATTAGGTAGGTGAAAATCAAAATTTTCTTTAATTCTAGAATTTAAGATCGTTACTAGATGTTTATATGCATGTTAAGAATAAATAATTTTAATTTAGGAAATTTGATAATCAATTCTTGATCCAGATTTGAATTATGAACTTTCAACTTTTTAGATCACGAGATTCCGACTACTAATTTCAAAAACTAGATGATTTCAACCTTCAAGACTTCTATTGTCAAGACTAAAACAGTGGGTGGGCACAGAGGCGGACTCGGGGGACCCCCCACCCTCCCAACTTTTGATTTTTTTTTTTTTTTTAAATCTTGTTTGGTATCGATTGAAATCTAAATTTTAATCTAAATCAAAATAAACAATTACTTTTAATAACATATTTCATGAAATCCATAACTGTTTAACTTTTATCAAAATTTACTAAAAATTTGATTTTAATATCCACCAAACATGGGCAAAATCATAATAAATTTGAATTTTTCTCTTTTCTCTTGCTTTTTCTTACTATTTTCCTCGCACTTTTTAATTAAATCTTAACCCTTCTAATTTTTTAAAATTTGTATATAATTTCTCTATAAATTATCACACTTACTACAAATTTTCACTTTCCAATCAAATTCATTATATCCAATTTGACTTATATTTAGCGAATTGTGTTTATTTGATTCATTATTAGTATTGAATATTACTTATATGTTTTTTTCTTTTCGATTACTTGAATTGATTGCTTGTATTAAATACATTATAAGATTTTTAAATGTAAATATACATTTTCTTGTGATGACCAAAACATTAATAAAATGACTCTTCGAAATCAAATTGATGAAAAAATATTTTTTAAATGTAAATATATAGTCTCGAGTCAAATATGAATCATTCAAAAATCAAGAACTAAGTATTCGATTTATACATGGCTTGATTGTGCCCCCAACTCACATTGTTTGTGTCCGCTCATGGGTGGGCATATTCTTTTAACTAAACAAAAAAGTCAAATTGTGGACTCGACTTAACAAGAAAAAATCAGAAAAAAAAAATTTAATTTTCTCTCTATTAAAAACAGGACTCGCCTATTTTTTTTTTTTTTTTTTCATGTCAAAATTCAGCTCCTAAAGGCTGTATATATAGGAGAAAAAACAATTTCCAAGTCCAAGTCAAATTAGGTCTTAATTGTATATGTAGTCTTTGAACTTTAGTTATTTACAATTAAGTCCAAGACTTTTCAAGTAATTTCAATTGGCTCCAAAATTTTGCGAGCCACCATAGAGATTTATTCGAACATATATTATTCAAACTTCAATAATTAGATCATGTATAGTTGACCCTAGACCATCCAACCTATGTATTAACTTTTTTATCCTTAAGTAAAAATACTACACTATTGAAATATATAAGATCACATAAGTTATTATATATTTGTACTATTTTCTTTTGACCCGTGTTCGCTAAAATTATATACCGTAAGTGCACGAGTCACGTTCAAGTAATAGAGTGGACTTTTTGAGTCCGAGTTGTCGATCTCTCAAAGAATATTTACTTTCGATTACACAACTCTAGTCAATTTGATTTTAACAATAAAAATAAACACACAATAAAATTAAATTTTGGAAAATTAGGAAGATTAACTAAAAATCTACAAAATAAGAAAACATAAACACTCGAAAACTTTGAAGAAAACGTGGTTGGGATTCATGCTTTCATTTGACTGTCACCTAATTAATTTCTCCACAAGCCAATTAATAAATTACGTATTTAAAATGTTAGATCCGATTTTCTAATTTTAGTTAATTACCTCTCTTGAGGGAAATTAATCATAATTAATTAGTTAACCTACTATATTTCTATATCGATTAAAATCAAATAACCGTATTAAATATTTGTGAAAATAGTTCAACGTGTCACCTAGGGTGATGAGTATATCTTGTGTTGGTATTCTCTCTTTGTACTTTTCAGATATTTATGCATGATTTTGACATTGGTAAGTAACAAAATTGTTGCAATAACAAATCTCTACATGGATTGTCAAGATATGCTTGGAGGATATCCAACTTGTGAAATTATTACGCGGTGCATTATACTGGAAAATGTTTGTTCTCTTACACTAGTTTACACACACCAATACTTTTGAGATTTCAAAAATATTTGATGTGTAGAAAACAAGTAATTGAAAAATCTGATAAAAAATACATGCTCGTGGGAGATTTTGTACCTGACGATTGGGATGAGGACATCAAACTTGTAGGAGATGGTATTTCCCTATTGAATGAGAGGATGAAAACGATATGCTTATGGGAGATTACATGTACTTAGAAGGTTTAACAATGTGGGTACAATCCATTCGAAGGAGTCAACTGTGACCGACTTCTCTATGTATTTTGTACACTTATTCGGAGTCCTAAAATATCGATATTTGATAGTTCTTTTCTGTAAAATATATCTTAAATTGTTGTATTTTATGTTATATAGGTAAAACTCAATGGTTAAACGAAAATCGAAAGAAAGAAGCGAAAAATGGTGAAAAATGGCAAAATCTAAAGTCAGGACCAAATTGTAAATATTTAATAGTTGATTCGAATCAAAAGATGTACTTGAAAGATTTTCAGGAGATAATTGAATGGAAATAGAACTCAAAAAAATATGGAATATTAACAAAATCAATTTTCAATCACACAAGTTATATTCCATATTTTTAGTCGAAGATTGAGAACAAATTTTTGGCATAGTAAACGTCTGAATTGAGAAAATTTTATTTCTATAAAAGTTTTATCCATTTGAATTATCTTTTCAACGCACTTTGAATTGTATATCGGGAGAGAAATATATGGTCAAAATAATGATTGTTATGCAGAAACAAAAAATCTGCGCGCGAAGACAACTTTCCTTATTCGATTGAGACTCTTTTGGAAGTCAATTTAGACGTGAATTTCAACCAATTTTTGACTCCTAAAAATATATAACAGCAGAATACATATTGGGGACATCTCATATACATAGTATACTCCAATATTCATCAATTATTACTATCAAATGAGGAAAATTCATAATTTTTGTGATAATTGAAAGAGATTTGTAAGAATTCAATCAAATGAAAATTCAAACCTGATTTTTTGGTAAAGAAGAGAAGGCACATGTGGAAATTCATCAATAAACCATTGAAGAGATTCAAAATTTCATGTTCATCTTCTCAATTTATCAAAAATTCGGGTTATATCTTTTCATTTAAATATAATTTCTTGTAATTTCAATATGTTAGACTAATTTTATATATTGGTAGGATGAAATGAACTCTTATTATTATATTTTTTATTTTAAATTAATTATTTTAACTTTAATTTGATTTGATTTGTGGATGTTTATTATGGTTTTTATCGTTTTTTTCAATTGTTTGATCACCAATTGAATTGTTAGTGGATTTTATTGTTATCGAGCGAAACAATAGGTTTTAAACACATTATAATAAACATTGTAAGGTTTGATAGAGGATATGGATATACATCTATGTTTTATATGGTTTCAATAAGTGTTATAGTACTTGCTAATTCATTTATCATGTTTGTATCTTTCATCGAGAGATAAAAATGTCACATGAGGTAAATATATTTGATTGCTATCGGGAGAGGCTTTCAATTAAATCATGAACATTGACTAACATGAATGCTCTCAAATTGTTACACTAAAAATGAAATAATAAGGGGAATTCGACATCTTAGCAATGCATCTTACACATTTGAAAAATACATTTACTTACTTTCATTAGTTTAATTGATAATTTAGAGATTGGTATAAAAAATCACAAATTTTGTTTGTTATTCGATTGAAATTGCAATTAATTTTAACTCGATCAAACACGTAGTCCTCGTGGGTTCGACATTCTATTAACTACTTTATTACTTGTTCACGATCTCGTTCACTTGCAGGAAATCAAACGATCACCACCACATCTTGCATTTCGTGGCATTATTCATCAGCTTACTTTCATTAATTACATATCTTAGTCTTCGGTAGTAAGAATTCTCTTAAAAATGTATTTATCGCATTAGCATGTTTTAAATTTATGTATCATGCTTCGACGTTCAAGTTGTTTAATCGGAAACATGGGGTAGCTCCAACACGATGCTCTTTAGCACTTAATGATCATGTATCTTGTATGATATACCATGCTCATTCAAAATTTCCATAATAATAATCTGCTAGTTAAAATCTATTGTTGCCTAACAGAATTCGGAAATCTAAATAACACATTTCTTAGTTGACCTAAACATTTAATGTGCATCTTTTGTAGTGTTACAGGTACTATTATATACACTTGCACACTGTTTTTTTTAATGATAAATCTCTATGGACGAATAGTTTATTACATACTCAATGATTTCTCCTTTCAAAAACCTTCTATTGCATAAGATAAAAGACATTTTTTCTTAGTCTTAACTACTTCATATTCTCTACATAATTTGCAGTCTTCCACAACATTAAACAATTCTTTTTTATTGGATATTCTACTAACTAAATTTTATTGTTGTTCTTGTAGATTTTCCCAAAGCCAGCATTAATTTGACTATATGTTAGCACAAAGCTTTCACAAGTTAACAACCCGCAGCTCTTTACATCTGTTGTTATACATAATCACTTCAAGTTCACTTATACTTTCTAAAACAGCAAGACATATAAAATTATCAATATCACTTTTTGTTATACTTAATCACAAATTCAAAATTTCTACCTTACTACAACTTTAAATGGTATGAGTAACTCCGTACGTTTGCAACAGGTAAAATAGATAACCAACTCCTATTCTTGTATTCTCAATTCATACAATTGTTGTCTTACAAGATTTTTACCAGTAAAATTACACTTGCAACAACAACTTACTCGACTTTCTCGTTTCTTCTTATGCAGAAAAGCAGTACAAGTAAATATTGCATACAAACTGTGAACATGTGATCAACATTACATAAAAGGTACTTTTACTTAAAATCATCACATCCATTTGAAGATGATATTGCATATTAATGCATTATTCAGAGATTATTCAACCAATTATATTTTCTCACTTGTTCCAGAGATGCACCATTCTTGTACACTTTCGTACAACTCACTTCGTATCTTCACTAAAAGATAAACAATTATCAAAAAACTCTCTTTTCATTCTTTCGAACTCACATCTGCATACATTAATAGTAAACACTTATTTATTATAACTAGCAAACAACTTTCATTTCTGCAATAAACAGAAAATAAAAAATCACACCAAATCTTCCACACTAGCTATAGAAACCATGTATTTTACAGATATTTACTCCTCAAATATAGATCCCGACCACTGCAATTATAAATTGTCTTTCGAAAGTACATATTTTACATCTGACACATGCATGCATTAGTAATTTCATCTCATCTTTCTAGCACACAGATATATATTGAAAAATCAAGATTTATGTTCAACTATTTCTCTACTCTTCATTCATGCCTATAAATAACCGAACACACTACATCAACTTCAGACTTGCAAAATTCCAAACACATAAGACAAGTATCATTTACATCTGCAAAACTTTCACTTCATTCCATTGCTGGTAACTTTCTACATCTCCAGCCTAAAATTCCTGCTCTATTTTTTTCATTCACAACTTTCTTATACTTTTTACATTCACAGCAACAAGTATCTACGCTTTAATTTCTACTTTATATAACTGACAGATATTAGACATGGGCTGCACTCTATCAGGGGTGGAGCCAGGAATATTATTTGGCACCATATAATAAGTGCCGAACTTTAATTACAAGAAATTGAAAGTTTTAAAATAGGAACAAGGCAATTCATGCTATGAGAAACTATATTGATCCCCAAATTGAAATTCAAATAACCATGGAGCATACATGTTAGACACTGAATCTCATATATATTTATATTAAGGATATGAAGAAGCCTTTCTGCGGGCTTCTCCTTACTAGATCGTAATAAAGGCCAACTTGAATCTTTTCATGAAGTTCACTAACTGTTACAATTGTCAAAAGGCAAATGTCAGACTCATGTCCAATAACACAAACAAGGGGAAAGACCATAAAATATGTATTACCTTCCGATTCAATACGTAAGGGGTCAGCGCCTTGGAAATGTGGAAGTTCTCCAATTGGTTGTGCGAGTAAAGACTCTTGGCCTATGGTCTTCTTCTTAGGTAAAGTCCCTTTGTCAGATGACTTAGACGAAGAAGCTTGGGTAGAAGGCGGTAGAACAAGAATCGGTGAAGGCGGAATCTTCAAAGGAGAAGTTGAGCTTTTCTAAAAAATTCAGGTAAAACATTAACATATAAATGATTTTTCATGAATAAACAAACTCAAATACCTTCATCCTAATGACGAAAGGGGCATCATCATCATTATCATCGTCATCGGACAAACCTGACGAAGTTGAAGTTGTTCATTTATGGCTGGAAACATCGTTAGCTGTTCCAGTTTGAGCAAGTGGGAAACTAGATGGAATAGGATTCACTACAGGGTGTTTAACACGAGCAGGTGGGGATTTTGAAGGAGAAGTAGGATTCCTGACAAATATAGGAATGGCAGAAATAGGAGAAACAAAAGAAGTCACTAGCCTCTCCAACAAGTGGAAAATGCAGTTAGTATTAGTTGCAAACAATATATGCTTCACTTATCAAAAGAGAAGTTGAATGACAAAAGTAGGGCTAAAATGGGTTAAGGAGAAACCATTTATCAAAAGGGTATTGTGAGCATCAATAGCCCGTGCCTCTATTTTATTGATGGTGTGAAAACGTTATGTCAGACTTTTGGAAAAACAGGGAGGAACATGCCACGTTTGGCCAAAACCAAGTTGACGGGAAACAAATTGGGGAACATATATCTCAACCCCTGCCTTGGCATTTGTTCCAGTCAAGATGTCATGGAACAACTCTTTCCCAATCAAATATTGAGTCCAAACGGGCAAAAAGGTGCTCACATCATTCATAGTAGAAGAAGGTTACACGTAAATCGAAACTAGGTTAACAGATAAAGGAAAAAGGTAGGGGTTGAATTTAAGTTATAAAAGAATGTGAAAACGTCGATATTAGACATATTAATAGGGCTCAATTGGTTGATGACTAGCCTGTAATAACTGACCGACCTAGGAGGACAGTAGGAGATGCACCATTCCTCAACTTACTGAAGGGAAGCAATGCCTCTATAAAGACAGCTAAGAATAACGAACAAAGATTTAGAGACCTACCATGCGCTAATTCATGCGCTATGGGCAAATAAGTCATAGAAGGTTTAACGCTGGGTACACAAAAAACATATTTACAAAGCCAAATTTGAAGAAAGGCAACATGCTCAGCATGGGTAGGTTCAGCACTAGAATTGTTATAAAGTTCTTGCATGCCTGAATAAGAATTAGTGTATCTCTTATCAAATTTAGGGGCAACAGCAGTAACCAAAATGGCAGGAAAAATGGTGTCGCCCAGGGGCGGAAGATTAACTAAGGCTCCAACATCCCTCAGAGTAATGGACATTGGGCCAAGTGGGAAGATAAAAGTATTGTATTCGGAAGACGAAAAGCGCAAAGCAATAGGGAAAAGCACAAGATCATAGATTGGGAGACGGAAAGCAATTTCTAATAAATAAAAAATCCTAGCACGATTAAAATTGCCTTGGTATGGCCATGATTTGTCATACGTTCATGCCAAAGGAAGAAAGTAATATCAGTTTTGGGCCAAGTGCGAATACCTTTTTTACGGATTGGCTTTAGCGAAAAAGGGTTCAATAAAGGAGGATCTTGAGTGCAAGGGAACAATTGGTCCGCCGCTGCTTGCCCAATAGAATCAACGTCATTAAATGATGGGCCCAGGTAGAACACGTGGAGATCAGGATTGGCTGGTGAAAGGAAAGCATGATTATATACGATTTGGTGATAAGCTTTTGGAAGTCTTCAAAACTAAGGGAGTTGTCTGAAGAACTCTTTGAAGTCTCCATTTACAACAAATTATAATCTTTTGGAAGGTTTTGGGAGTGTAATTATTTGAGTAGAGAAGCAAGAAGACGAACAGTGATCTTTATAGGTAAAAAGAAATAGAATATATAATAAAGTAATAAATGAAATAGAATATATAATCAAGTAAGCTCAATGATTTTCAATAAATATACTCTTTTAATTGCTCTTGTAAGTTGTTGAAATTGAATGCAAAATAGTGAGCTATTTATAGATCAAGATGTTTGAAAATCAGCAACTTTCAGTTACCATGTCGAGCATATCGGTCGACCGGAATTGTGAATATAGCCGTTGTATACTTTAAACCGTTGGAATTTCGGTTAAGCATTTTGTTGCTTTTTTTATATCGCAAGTGTACGATATCGAACAAGTAATATAGTGGACCTAAGAGTCGGGATTATCGTTCCCACGAAAACTATACTTTATTATTGGATATATTTCTCCTACTACTATTTGATGAAATTAAACAAACTCTAAATTCAGATTATAAGGAATATGGATGTTTTAGAAGAACTAAATTCCTAGAACGAATGAAAATTTATGAAAGAATATTGGAGACAAACAAATCAAATATTCAAATATGCGAGAAGTATTAGGGCAGAACAATTTCACCTAATGATCACCTTAGTTATTAATTCAAGATTCTAGCCTAATGTAGTGTTCGGTCGAATTCTCTTACGATATTCAATTACCCCCTCTCGAGTTCTCATTGAGCCTATTTAACTAAATCAATTCCATATCTCTATACAAATTCTCCTTAGTTAAACGAGTTAAGGCACTAGGAATTCATATAACGACCGCATCACTTAGTATAGGTATCTCTACACGTTATACCTCCTTACTGGATTTTATTACACGTTCTAAGTTTCGAACTCACCTCTCGACTCGTAAGAAACTCAATAAATCATCAAATTATTGGCCAGATAATTTAAACCATTGCACTCATAATAAAATCAACACGTGGAAGAATAAACTCAGAAATTCATGAATTTAACAACTAAGGGTTTCAAAAGATTACATTGTTCGCCCTAATAATAAAATTAGCTACTCATAATCAAATTAATGAAATAAATAACAAAAGTTGAATACATCACCGGATTTAAATGATACAAAAGTTGGAAAAGAATTATTTCTTGCACCAAGATCTTCTTCCCCTTCCAATTCTTGATTTTGATTCGAATCCTTGATGTAAGTCTTCTCGTAAATTCCACATTTATCTTGTGTTTTTTTCTCTATTTTGCAAGGTGTGGAACCCTCTTTTTCGTGCCTCTCTTAGCTTCCTTATACTTCTCATACATCCTCGGCCAATTTGGAGTCTTTTTTGTGGGCTTTTTCGTAGCCCAAAATACCCTAATTTTCTTCGCGGCGCGGCACTTGAGCACTAGGTTTCAGCGCTTGAGCGCCGCACACTTAACCAGAGTAGCGCTTGAGTGCTACCTCTGTAGCACCTGAGCGCTACACTCGGCGCTTGAGCGCTATACTTTTGTTAAAAATCTTCCTGTTTTGTTTTCCGGCGCTTGGGCGCTATTTCCAGGCGCTTGAGCGCCAAATTTCTACTCCATTTCTTTATTTACTTTGCTTCAAAAACCCTTTTTTTATCCTTTCATCATTCCTTCAACCAAAACACTAGCAAACACATTAAATTCGTTCGATAATCAACATATTAATCAAACAAATGAAGCTCCAATGGTACAAAATTCATGTGCAAAACACACTCATCACATTTTGATTGAACAGATCGGTCGACCGATGTATACAAATTTTGGAAATTAATTTTTATATCAAAATATTCATTTTTCCAAAATCTATGTCATATTATGAATCAAAACATTTTTATGCAAGTGATGAAGTGATGAATTATGAAAATAGTTTGAGCTTTATGCATTTGCTAAAGATTGATGAGTTAATACCTTTACATATGAATTAAAGTTTCAATTTAGAACTTCTAAACTCTAATCTTCAAAGTTCTTGTTCTCTTCGAGTCTCTCTTGATTGTTTGTTGTTCAATGGATAACGATTTGAGCCTTTGAAGGCTTAAGAAGATTTATACATGTAAAACTCAAGAAACAAGACTTGTTAGAAACATAAGTATCTTGTTTGTTATAATAAAAACAAATGGAGCTATACTGAATCATAGGTCAACAATTTTCCCATTTTTGATTATGACAATCAATATGTGATTTTGTAGAAATATACAAGAGTGTTGTCTTCATTTCCTCCTATCTTTTACACATCAATGGGAATATCTTTCACATGTATATAACGATAGCATAATATCACAAGTATACTTCCAAAACACAATTGTAATATAATATAAAGATATGCATTTCCCACCATATTCATAGAGTCATGAAGCATATCACATTTCCATAATAAATCACATTTCCACAAATCATATTTCCATACTAAATCACATTTCTTTTTCCCCTTAGACATCATAAAAAAGAATGGGGTCTTTGAAGTCAAAAAACTTTCCCCGTAATCATGGCATAAGTGCGAGCAAAGAAGAAAAACAATGGATATTTAATCATAGGTCATAAATAAAAGTTAAATGAAAAGAACTTAAAGAGAGACTTCAATCTTCCACCAGTGGAGGATGGCCTCGAGGATAGATGGAGTACATGTGTGTAAAGAGGGCCTCTTGGGACACGCTCATTTGCTCCATCCTTTGTTCAAGTGCGTCCATACGGCTATTTATGGCAGTGGCAAGGAAATCAATTCGACCTTCTAAGATATGGAATTGATCTTCGGACATATATCGGCCATGGGTAGGTATAACTTGTGGAATTGTAGGCCTATGTCTCGGTCGATGAGTCACCATCACCATCATCTTTATTTTCACCCTCACCAACATCCATATTCTCTTCCGCCTCTTCTTCGGTGAATGGCCAAGTAGTGGGCCCCGAATTAATGTCGAAGCCTTGAGTATAACTCACATATTGCACGTCACCTTTAACAATTTTCATTCGTTTGACGGTGGTAAGGTTGATGATATCGGTATGTTTTGGTTTAAGAATAGGCTCATCGTCTAATGGCACATTGAAGTGTTCAAAAAATTTTGTAAAACGCATGCCATATGGTAAGCCTAAGACTCTAGGTGAAGAGTGGACATGTCGAATATGTTTCAAAAATATGTAAGAGAAGTTCAATTTTCGACCAACAAGAAGAGAATCAAGGATGAACAAGTCAAGGTGATGAACCTCTTCATAATGGCCACTTCTAGGGATGGTGATATGTGCAATTGCATGATGGAGAATTTTACATGGTATGATAAGATGATTTAGGTTCACAGTCATTCTGGTAGTTAAGGGTCGGTCGGTGACACGACACAAGCTTCAAGTTCATTATAACCGTCAAACCTAATGGGATAATTTTGGACATAAGCACAATTTTCACAATCTTCTAAATCAAGGATTTGTCGAAGTGTAGTCTATTGAGGGTATTGCATTTATCCTTGATTGTGCAAGTAACGTGGTTTGAATAAAAAGAAACATTTCGGTAAAATTCTCAAATCAACCTAGGGTAAGCATTCTCGAAAATAGAAACTATATTTTTCCATACAATTTCCTCAAAATATTCCTCTATATGAAAAGATGGAGCTTCGGTATAGAAGTCAAAAAAGTCGATAGATTTACCAATTAAAATTGGACAATCGGAGAAACAATCGGGCAAAGAGTGTCAACCTCAACGTTGGACGGTTCAGCTTCTCCTTTCTTTGATTTCTTCTTTGGAGGAATTGTAGGTTCGGATTTTATGAACAAGAGAGAGAGAGGTTTTTTGAAATTTTTAGTGGGGATTCGATAGGAAATTAGTAGGATACAAATTTTTGAAGTAGGTTAGTGATTTGAATAGATTTGTAATGGATTTTGAGAAAAATTTAAGATTTTCAAGTTTTGGAATAAAATCTAGGTTTTTTATTTTTCTTGACAAAATGGAAGATAAAACTTGAATTTGTGATGTGAATGTTGACGAATATAGTAGATTTGTTGAAATATTGAAGCAATTTGGAAGAAATTAAAGATTTTTGGATGATTGAAGTGAGAGAATTTGCAATTTTAGGTTTTGAAATAAAGAATTGGAGATAAAATTGAGGTTTAAATATGCTGAATCGTGAGCATTTTGGTCGATCAAACTTTTGTGGTAGATCGAAACTCTACAGGTTTGAAAAGAGGAGGCTGTATGAGTATTCGGCTAACTGTTGGTCGATCGAAATATGAGTTTTGATTGTACATCTGGTAGACCGAACAATTGTTTCGGTTGATCAATGGGTCGACCAAACAGAGTAATTGGCCGACCGAAAATCATACTTACCTATTTTGTGCAAACTTATCGGATTTGCAAAAGCTTATCGATTTGTGTATATTCTTACCAGTTGATCATCTGGTCGACCGAAACATTATTTCGGTTGATCAGTAGGTCGACCGAAATACTGTAAAATAGTAATTCATATGTAATTTCAGTTTAATCATGCATATAAAATAAATTTAGCCACAAATTTCAGATTCATCAATAATACCCAACCTCTTCTATCGAGAGCTAGAGGTTTAATAAGAATATATGCCAATTATTTTTCACTACTAACAAATTCCAAGTAAATATCACATTTTTACACATGATCTCTAAGAAAATGATGTCGAATTTCAATATATTTGGTGCGAAAGTGCAAGATGGGATTTTTTAACAAATTTATAGCACCAGTATTATCACACATAATGAGAGTATTTTAAAAAGTTAAATGATAATGGCTAAAAGTTTGTTTTATCCAAAGAACTTGAGCACAACAACTAGCGGCCAAGATATATTCGTCTTCGACGATGGATATGCAATGGAATTTTATTTCTTTCTAAACCATGACACAAGAGCAAAGCCTAGAAAGTGACAAGTTCCACTTGTGCTTTTCAATCAATAGTGCAACCCGCTCAATCTGCATCCGAATAGCTAATGAGGTCAATATAAGTGCCCTTTGGATACCAAAGTCCTAAAGTTCTAATGCCACATAGATATCTAAGAATTCGTTTTAAGGCACATAGATGTGAAATCTAGCAAATAAGCAAACAGTAAACATAATATCGGGTGTACTAGTGGATAAATAAAGGAGAGATCTGATCATACCTCGATATTTTGTTATGTTACCTTGTTCATCTTTATCCAATTTAATTGATGAACTCATTGGAATATTCATTGGCAGCAAGTCTTCAAAATCAAATTTCTTGAGCATGTCTATGATGTACTTTGTTTGACGAATGAAGATGTCTTCATTAGTTTTTTTTTATTTGAAATCCAAAAAAGAATTTCAATTCTCTTATCATACTTATTTCAAATTTTTTGCTCATACATTTTGAAAACTTTTCATAAAAGGAAATATTAGTTGCACCAAAAATAATATCATCAACATAAAATTGTACAACAATCATGTCATCCTTTTTGGTTATGATAAAAAGTATAGTATCCGCATTTCTCATTTGAAAACCATTTGAAATAATAAATTTGCTCAATCTTTCATACCAAACTCTAGGAGCTTGTTTCAAACCATATGAGATTTTCTAAGTTTAAACACATTTTTCGAAAATTTGTGATTTTTGAAACCGGGAGGTTACTCAACATAAACTTTTTCTTGAATAAAGCCATTTAAAAATGCACTTTTGACATCCATTTGATAGAGAGTAAAACAATTGTGGCTAGCAAAAACAAGAAGCATGCGAATAGATTCTAATCTAACAACCGGTGCAAACGTTTCTGCTAAATCTATAACTTCTTCTTGCTTGTAACATTGGGCCACTAATATAGACTTGTTATGCACAACTATACCGTTTTCATCTTGTTTATTTTGAAAAACTCATTTTGTACCAATAACGGTTTGTTCATTTGGTCTATTAACTAAATCACAATCATGATTTATTTCAAATTGATTTAGTTCTTCTTACATTGTTATAATCCAAAACTCATCAAATTCGACTTCTTTAAAATTATTTGGTTCAATTTGAGAAATAAAAGCACAATTATTTAGAAAACCT
This sequence comes from Fraxinus excelsior, assembly GCA_019097785.1. Taxonomy (NCBI): domain Eukaryota; kingdom Viridiplantae; phylum Streptophyta; class Magnoliopsida; order Lamiales; family Oleaceae; genus Fraxinus; species Fraxinus excelsior. Next base: position 19,762,068 of record CM032635.1, on the reverse strand, counting down.
TTGATAGAGTTTCTCGTACTTACACCTTTGGAAGGATCATCAATTATGAGCTCATTTGGATGAGAGAGAACAAACTTCCATTCAATGGGAAGTGTTGGATCACTTTGATTTTTGGAAGATTCTCCTTCACCTTGTTAGTTTGACGGTTAGTTGACTCCAACAAATAATTTCGACCAAATATACAAAGGACAAATAAAAACTTTATAATATTTCCACTTAAACAATTAAAATTAAATAGAAAGGAAGAGACGGGCCTTAAAAATTAGCCGCCATCGCCACCCACATGTCGGCACCAACAACTACCATCTGAGAACAATCCACGATTTCACTCTTAATTACTTCTGTGCAGGGGCGGACACAGGACTTGAAACTTAGGGGGGGCACAATTAAACTTGAAAAAAAGTTGGGAAAAATTATACAATCGAAAATTTACGTCCAAAAAACTCATACTTATGTAATTTTGCATCCGACCATTTACATAGAATATGACTTTTTCGAATGTAAAAAATTCAAAATTTTTTGTCATATTCCATATAAAATTTCCTAATAAAATGATAAAAATTACATTAAAAAATTTGTATCATAAAAATAATAAATATTAATGTAATAATTGAATTTTTAAAAAAATATATTCGAGTTGGACGTCTTTCTTCAAAACTCACGTTTAACGTATTTTTAACTATTTTCGATATCTGTTTAGACTATTCGATATGTCCATAATATAGTTCTCGAAATAAGTTTTGAGATGATATAAACAATTTGTAAAATCGATTAGCGTACGATCGTCAGAGAATTTTTAAAATTAGCTTTCAAATTTATTGTGATTTTTCCCCTATTTGGTGGAGATTAAAGTCAAATTTCTAGTAAATTTTGATAAAAGTTATATATTTAAAGATTCCATGATATATGTTAATAAAATTAATTGTTAACTTTGATTTAAATTGAAATTAATATTTCAATCAATACCAAACATGACTTTATTTTTAAAAAAAAATCTTCTCAAAAGTTAGTGGGGCACGTGCCCCACTAGGCCCTACCCTGGGTCTGCCCATGCTTCCGTGATTAAATACTCTTAAAAACTTGCATTTCTTCACACTTACTGGAATTTCACTTGTTATTTAATTATTCGTCACTATAAATTCATCTAAATTCAACAAATTCCTAATATTATCACGCAAATAACCAAAAATTAAATTCCCAGAAAATCCAAAACTCATAATATAAAAAAAATTGGTTAAAAAATCTGAAAACGTACCATTTATGCAATTCTCGTGAAGGTTTAATTCCTCTAGCACACTTGAACACGTTGTAGAGTTTGTTTGAGTCGATGTTTAGATTGCGAAAGGCTCTGAACCATGCAAATTATTGTTGGATTTATCAAGGGATACAACTATAGACAATATGAGCTGATGTTTCAATGAGAATAATTCCACACACATATACTGATAATGTTCTGTAAATATATATACAATGCAGCTAATCTTAGGCAATATAAATGATTACAAATGAATCAAACACTAACGTATGCAAGATTTTAGCCTATACTAATTACAGAGAATGTCTTGATTGTGTGAGCTGTCCAATTTTGAAGTGCTTTCCTTAATACGCCCCCGCAAGATAGGGCTTCCATCGGCAAGACCAATCTCGTTCCTTAAAGTTTATGTTCTTTGCTTGGATAGTGCTTTCGTCAATAAATCTACTAACTGATCTTGGGTATGCACATGGCAGACTTTGAGCATATTTCTTTGAACTAAATCCTGTACAAAATGGAGGTCAATTTGTATATGCTTCATTCTGGAGTGTTGCACTGGATTGAAGCTTAAATGAATGGCTCCAAGATTGTCAAAAAGAAGAGATGGCGGAGCTTTGATGGAGAAGACAAGTTCCTAGAACAAAGATAATAACCATAAGGTTTCGGCTGCTGCATTGGCTAATGCTCTGTATTTGGCCTCTGTAGATGATCTTGCAACTGAACGTTGTTTCTTAGAGCTCCATGAGATATGATTGGAGCCAAGAAAAGTGATGTAGATCGAAGTAGATTTTATGTCATCATGATTCCCTGCCCAGTCAGTATCACTATAGGTTGTTAAGTGATGTGTTGCTGACTTGTTAATTTGGATTCCATGGAATATAGTATGTTTTAGATACCGAAGTACTCTCTTTGTTGCTGTCCCATGGGTGAGTGTAGGCTTATGCATGAATTGTACTAGCTTGTTGACATCAAATGAGATATCTAGACGCGTCAGTGATAGATATTGCAAGCTGCCAATTACACGCCTATATTGAGTACTATCCACCGTTGTTGTACCATCCAATAGTGGAAGAGAGGTGTTTGTTGGAAGTGGAGTGGAGACATCTTTTGCACCCAACATGTTTGTACTTTCCAAAATATCACGAACATATTTGTGTTGTGATAGAAATAAACGAGCACGTGTAGGAACTACTTCCACTCCAAGAAAGTAATGTAAAGAACCCATATCTTTTAATGAGAACTGAGCACCAAGTTTGTGGATGACAAATGATAAAAATTGTTATCATTACCCGTAACGACCAGATCATCAACATACATAAGTAAGTAGCAAGTAATAGATGCATGGGAATAGACAAATAGGAAAGAATCAACATGAGAATTTTGAAACCCGAGCCGAGTAGTGGTGGTTTTGAGTGTTGAGTACCATGCTCTTAGAACTTGTTTAAGCCCATATTTGGCCTTTCTTAGTCTATAAACATGCTCGGGTTTTGACATATCCTTGAAACTTGTAGGCTGCTTCATATAAACAATTTATGTCAAATTGCCATGTAAAAATGTATTATTGACATCCATTTGTCTCAAGTCCCTACCATTCATCACCGCAATTGCTAACACAGACCTAATTGTTGTAGGTTTGACAACAGGACTGTAGGTCTCCTTATATAATCAATTCCAAGGCGTTGGTTGTAGCCCTTGGCTACAAGTCTGGCCTTAAATATGTCGATTGAGCCATCGACTTTCCTTTGACTCTAAAAACCCACTTACAGCCCACTAGATGACAATTTTTTGGTGGTGGTACCAAATCCCATGTACCATGACGCATAAGAGCTGTAAGCTCACTAGACACAACCTCACACCATTTTGGGTGAGACACCACTTGACTGACACATATAGGTTCAATTGGTAATGGTAATAGGTGTTTGGTAGTAGTATGAAGTTGTTTAGGTTTGAATATATTATTCATTGACCGTGTGGTCATTGAATGAGTTCGGGTTGGTGGGTTGGTAATTTGAGAAGTTTGAGGATGAGATGGTGGGATGTGAGAATTTGAGTTCATTTTATATAGGGTTTCATGTATATGAGAACAACTATGAGGATGGAAAGATGAAGCATTAACTGGAGGTGCAGTGGCAGCAGCAACTGCAGTTTTCGAGTTCTCTGGCGCGACGATTGCTGAGATGAGAGATCGATTGGAGAACGAGACACTAGAGATTGATTTTCTATTTGGGAATATTGGAAGATGAAGTTACGGGAGTTAAAGAAGAAAGAAATTAATGTGGGCTAGAGTACTTGTGAGATACGAGTGAGCTTGAGAATTTTAGGCCGTCAGGCTCAGCCCGTGAAGTGGGATTTTGCATTTCATCAAATGTAACATGTCGTGAAATGTATATTCTCTTGGTCATTGGATCCATGCAATTTATATGCATTTTGATTTTGAGAATAACCAAGAAATATGTAAGGAGTAGATTTGGGCTCCATTTATTGGTGTTATATAGCTTGAGAAGGGGATAACAAAGGCATCCGATTTTTTTAAATTTGTGATAATTTGGCATTTGACCGAATAGAGCCTCAAAAGGAGATTTGTTTTGGAAAAGTGGTGTGGGTTGACGATTTATGAGATAAGTGGCAGTTTGGAAGGCGTGTGACCAGTATGAAAGAGGTAAGGATGCATCATGAAGTAATGTGATAACCGTTTCCACAAGATGACGATGACGTCTTTCAGAAATACCATTTTGTTGAGGTGTGTATGGGGCTGTTGTGTAATGACTTATCCCATGGAGAGAAAAAAACTTTTTAAGACATATGAATTCTCATCCATTGTCGAAGTATAAGCTTTTTATTTTTGAATTGAAGCGCATCTCAACAAGATTTTTAAATTGTGGAAAGATGGTAGATACATTGGATTTGGTGATCATCGGATAAAACCACGTGTATTTTGTATAATGGTCAACAAATATAAGATAATATCGAGAACCATCCAAGCCAATGTAGTGAGCGGGTCCCCAAACATCAATGTAAGTAATTTCAAGAGGCGATTGACTTTGAAAACTAGTGGAACCAAAAGGTTGTTGATGTGCTTTATTAATAGAGCTAGAAGTACATGAAGATGGTATTTTTTTGTGGTAAGCAGAAGAGAAAACAAATTAATAAGACTTTGAACAATCTTTATTGATGGATGTCCAAGACGCCTCTGCCATCCATCAATTGAAGTTCGTTCATGCACATTTGTAACCATTTTGGATTGAGAAGCCGCCGAATAGTTTGGAAGCGTGTAGACACCACTTTCACACGCCACTCTTAGTAAAATCGTCCATGTTGTCTGATCCTTCACAAGAAAATGAAAAGGTGAAATTCAACAAAAACATTATTTTGTTTTGTAAAATGATGAACAAAAATTAAATTCTTGTGAAGACTTGGAACACAAAGTGTATAATTTGAATGAAAAGTTCTTTTTGGTGAATATAAGGCTAGAGAACCAATATGTGAAATAGGTAACATGTGCCATCACCTAAAACCACTTCATTAGTTCCATCGTATTCAGAGTGAATTGATAAATGCCCAGTGATATTATGAGAGGCTACAAAATATATTAACCATTTGTTTTCTCCAGAGTTTGATGTAGCAGCACAATTGACAGACATTTCAGTTGACTAGAGTTGAGGACACATTTTTGATGTACGGCCCAATTGGTCACATAACTGACATTTGTACTGGTAGCATTTTGGGGCTGAATTGTTACGGTCTAGAGCACTATTCAGGCGCCTCAGATCTCTTTGTTGGTTATGGCCCGTGCGAGAGAGCCCTTGAGATCGAAATGGCCCATTGGAGCGTTGAGGTCCTCTTCCCGAATTGCTTCCATGGAAGCTAGGGTTTCTAGAGGTAAAATTGGCGGTAGCAACAAGTTGCTTGGCGGTGGTCTCCATGCGATGCAGGTAGCTTTCATGTCCAACGAGCAAGTCATGGAGTTCTTCAAAAGCTAGGGATTTAATAGGATCAACGATGTCTCTGAAATATGGACCCAATCCTTTGAGAAAATATAGAGTAAGATCATCATCTAAAATTGGATGATCTATGAGATCAATTTCGTCAGCAATTACTTTAACGGCATGGAGATAGTCTGGAACCGTGCGATTCCCTTGCTGGATCAAGGTCAATTCCTCTTTTAGGTGCTTTGCTCTCATACACAACTTACTGGCATACATATTTTTTGAGTTTTTTCCATGCTTCTTGGGATGTCTTGGCTGTGGCTATGAGAGGAGTGATGGTAGTAGACGTAGAGGCGAGAATAGCACTGAGGATCAGCTTATCTTGCCTTATCCAGTGATTTCTCTTTGACTGAGATGAGGGAGTTCCATCGGAGACATGGCATTTGAATTCTCCATTAACATAGTCCATCAAGTCATAGCCAATTAGGAGTGCCTTAAATTGAGCACGCCATTGAGGAAAGGTAGAGGGTGTGAGTATCTTATTGATTTGTGTAGTGATGTTGAAGACGACAAGAGGGTTTTCAGTGGAGGAAATGGGTTGGTTGTTTGTTACGGAAGCCATTGTAGAGATCGAAGACTCATTTAAGGGTAGGGGCTCTGATACCATATAGAGAATAGGAGCTGTTTTTTCAATGAGAATAATTCCACACACATATATTGATTATGTTCTGTAAACATATATACAATACAGCTAATCTATCTTATGCAATATAAATAATTACAAAGGAATCAAACAATAATGTATGCAAGATTTTAGCCTATACTAATTATAGAGAATGTCTTGATTGTGTGAGCTGTCTTGATTGATGATAAAGCTTGTTTTGCCATATGAATAGTTGGGTTTGATAGTTGGGTTGGATAATTGAATAAAGCAGCCACTAAAGTTTAAAGATAAAAAACATAGACAAAGATGGGAATTCCTGTGAAATTCAAAAGGCGTGGGACTATGTTTGAAGAAGCGGCACACCTCAAGTTGAGTTTTGTGAAGGTGGACGACCTGAAAGTTTTAATTGTAGCCACGAATCTTGGTGAACATCATCAGGCTCCAATTCATTGGGCACGAATTCCGAGAATTTTCTGTTAACCTATGATTTAATATAACTCAACTTGTTTTGATTATAACAAACAATACACTTATGTTTCTAATAAGTCTTTGTTTCTTAAATTTTTTCATGAATATATTCTCTTAAGCATTCAAAGAGTCAAATCGTCATCCGATGAAGAACAAGCAATCAAATGAGACTCGAAAAGAACAAGAACAAGAACTTTGAAGATTAATTCTTGAAAGTAGTTTATTATGTAAGGTATTAACTCTTCAATTTTTAGCAAATGCATAAAAGCTCAAATTATTTTTTTCATAATCTATCACTTGCATAAAAATGATTTTCATTCATATGAAATAGATTTTGAAAAAGATATTTACAACAAAATAAAAAGTTAAAGTCAAAGTTTGGTCAACCGAAAGTCCAACGGCTAGTATTTTGCAACAGCTATATTTTCAAAAATTGGTCAACCGAAAATTTCGGTCAACCGAACTTACTCGAGAGTCTCTTTTTGCTCTATAAATACCAATCTCTTTTGTATTCAATTCTACCAACTTATAAGAGATTTTTGAGAGATTATTTATTGAAAAATCATTGAGTTTACTTGAGTTTAAAGTCTATATCATTTACTACAAAAGAATTTCTTGATTAATCTAACCTATTTCATTCATCTTATCAAGAAATTCTTTTTAGCAAAGAACTTTTCGCAAAACTTCATCTACTCTTCATTCTTGATAAAAGTTTTCTTTACCAACAATTTGATTTAAGTGTAAATCTCTCTTCATACTTAACTTGTATTATTTGTTAAGAGAGATCATTGGTTTGAAAAACTTTGTTACAAAAACTTAAACTACTTCATTATCATTTATTCATCAAAGTTTTCTTCATAAACACTTGAGCTTTATTACTTGCTATTTATTAAAGTGTTATCCTAACTTTCTAAATACTTAACTTGATTATATCATTTGTTAAGAGAGTTATTTCAATGGTAAATTTATCATTTATACTTTGGTGGTTTCGAGAGCCTTGTGAAAACTTGATTGTTGTTAAGGATAGGTGCTCCTTGTTGTAAGTCTCTTAAGGATAAGTGCTCATTGTTGTAGGTCACTTAAAGGTTTCCATCTATTTAGATTTCATGTGCGACTTTTTAAAAGGTTTGGTACTGTAGGTGGTACAAATGAAAGGTTTGGGTCAAGTGTGAGACAAAATGAAAGATTTGATACTGTGGTTGCAATTCTCCAATTTATTTATGTAAAACTACTTAGCATGCTTCTAATCGAGTTCTAAGTCTTAGAACTTACTTGAAATCACAAGAAATGAGAAGTTAAATCAATTGTCTTTGGTTGCTTGCTTGCTGCTCTAACAAACACTTCTCTTTTGATCGAAAACTCAATCATAAGGGAAATAGTTCGATATCCACAATCCAAGAAACCGCTTTGAAGTGTTAATTTGGTAAAATCATGTAACCACACTCACGTATTCTTATCAATCCATATTCAACTCAAGTTTTGCTTTTCTCTCATATCTTACTTGTTTAGGAGTTGTGGAAGTTATACGAATGTTGTCGATGGTGGGGATGTTAAATTTCGAATTTAAACATCAACTCCTCTCTCCACACTAATTTTGATATAATTGAGTCATGTCAAATACATGGGTGACCCATTTTATACCAAGAACTCCCATGCGCACGTGATGGACTTGACATGATTCTAATATAATGTCAATACATATATCTCAAGATCTTCAAGTTCATACAGGTAAATGAATCATGCAACCAACGAATTGATCTAAGAGCAGACAATAATATACACCTGTTAGGGATATATAAAGGCTCTACAAGAGGAAATAAATTTCTTGCTATATCCATACATTTTGTAATACTAGTTCAATTACATTTTGTAATACTAGTTCAATTATTGCTGACCATCAATTAATCGAAGAATACACTGAATTTTATTATCTATATTGTATTCACAATTGTGTCACAAAACCTCAAAAGTTTAACACAATTGTCAGGCGTAAATTCAAGTTGAGGTATTAGACAAAACAATTTTCATTTTCTACTTAAAATCCCTTAACTTCAAGCCATTGCTTTCCTAAACTTGTCCCATCAAATTGAATCGACCATGATTAGTGGTAATATTCTAAGGTATCAACACTAAAATAAAATTTTAAGAAATAGTCAAGAGTCATAAGTGTATTTAAGCAAGGTCATTATTTCATTTTCCATTGGTCATGAAAGCACGCGAGGTATGAAACACGTGTTACGATATTTTGTCCATTTCTTATGTGTATGTCTCATCTTATAAGTTAAATACACCAAATAGATCTTAGTTCAGATATTCCTCGATATCTTATGTGAATTCTCCTCTAGTTAAACCCAATCGAGAACTTGATTCGGCTACAAAAATAAGTATAATAGACAATGAAATCCATTTCGATTACTTATTGTAATCTTATTATGTTATCTTATCAAAGCGATTGGAATGTACACAACATGATTACTATGTCTCGTCTCGTCTCGTCTCGTCTAATCACATCCCAAAAGTGTTTGAGGCTATCCTTGTGCCAGTGAACCAATCTTAACCTATTTAACATGCTTTAAAACAATAATCGAGTAAAGATTACTCTTAATATATAAACTCAAAATATTGTTGGACATATAAAAAGTTTACATGGTACATTATTCAAATTCTACACAATGTCGTAGATTTAACATAAGTCAAAAAGACGTCTCTAAGGATAGGTATTGTAAATGGATCAGTTACCATATGATACGTAGAAATATATTGCAAACTCACTTCTTTCATATGATGTCTCTTATAAAATTATATTTTGTATCAATGTATTTGGTTCTACCGTGATACTTGGAATCATTCGTATATGAAATAGTTGCCTGACTATCACAATAAATCAATGTAGGTCCTATGTCACCACTAAGGACTCTTAAATGTTGAAAAAACTTCCTTAACCAAATAGTATCCTATACTACTGAAGTACATTCTACGAATTCTACTTCTAGAGTAGATAAGGAAATGCAAATTTGTTTCTTGCTAGTTTAAGAGATGACATTATTATTAAACAAGACTGCACATGAAAAAATCGACTTGCGGTCATCTAGGTCTCCACCCCAGTTAACATCTGTATATCCTTTTAAGCACAAATCTGTATCTTTATAACATAGGGAATATCTAGCAGTACCTTTTAGGTATCTCATTATCCTCTTGATTGCTTCTCAGCGTTCTCTTCCAGTATTAGACTAATACCTACTGACCAAATCTAAGGCGTCACAACTGTCATAGCCTACATCAAGCTCCTAAGTAGACTATATTAATCTCGACATTTTTTCATTATCTTCAAGAGTCTTAGTACACATGCGAAGACTTAGAGTTTCGCCTTTAGAGATAGGAGCAATACTAGGGTTGTAGTTCTCCATTTTAATACATTCAAGAATCTTCTTTATATATGACTCTCATGATATAAAAATAAGTCTCTTTGAACTATCTCTATAGATTTTAACAAGAAGTATGTAATATGACTCACCTATTTCTTTCATTTCAAAATTAGAAGACAACCATTTCTTGATGGTCTCAACTAACTCCTTATTATTCCCGGCTAATAAGATGTCATCCACATGAAGAGATAGAATTACAAATTTCATATTGAACCTCTTCATGTAAATAAAGTGATCTTCGTCTAGCATAACGAAGTTGTACAAGACTACCACTTTGTCAAATCTCAAATACCACTATTTGTAAAATTGCTTTGAATCATAAATTGATATTTCCAATTCGCAGACCTAGTTCTCTCGATTTTCACAACGAAACCTACTAGTTGTTTCCTATAGATTTATTCATCTAATCTTTCATTGAAAAAAGCAATTTCAATGTCCATTTGATGTAATTCTAAATCTAAATGTGCCATAATGGGTAGGAGTAAACGAATATAAGTAAATCTCAAAATAGGTATAAAAAAAAAACTCTTATAATTTATACCCTCTTGTTGGATATAACATTTTGCCACCAAGCGAGCCTTTTATCTTTTTATCGACTCATTAGCTCTTCAATTTATCTTGAGAACCCGTTTGTTCCGAGTAACATTTTAACAAGACAAAAGATCAACTAATCTTATACTTAATTGGATTTCATAGTCACTATCTCTTCACTTCATCTTAGAAACCCATTTGTTCTTAATATCTTTCTGAACAAGCGGAAGATCAACCAAGTCCCACACTTGATTGGATATCATACACTCAATCTCTTCTTCTCTTGTCCTCTTCCACCTTTCCTTTACACAACCTAATAGAGCTTCGTGTACAGATTTAGGCTCTTTACCGTCCTCGTCGATACTAGAAATGCTTGTCTTCAATCTCGAAATGATGCTTAGGCATACTTTTCCTAGTACCCTTACAAAGTGGAAGCTTTGTCATGACATTGTCACTTGGAGATAAATTGTTCCCATTAGAACTGCCTCTTCTGTATTTCAATCGATTCATCGTAGATAGCTATTTAATTCAAACAAAGGTTCTCCATTTTCAATTTCTCCCCTACTATGAAAATCATTCTAAAAAATTGTCACATCATGTGACTCTATATCAATTATAGTCTCATCCTGATTTTTACATATGTTCACACATCCTTTGTAATGCTTAAATTATCTTACAAAGATACACTTCTTGCCTCGTGGACCTAAATTTTCAAAATTACTTGAGGAAACATATAAGTTGTTAATCTCCAAGATCTAAGACAATTAAAATCAGGAGATGTACGTATCCAAAGCTGATACGTATAGTAAATACCAATTTAGAGTGAACTCTATTCATAATATATGTCGTAATTAACAAAGTATCTCCCATGTAAGAAATGGGTAAGTTAGAGCATCTCAATAGTAGTGTAAAATTGGATGTAAAATAGCATCTCCAAAATCATTTTTACATTCTAACTTATATCTCCATGAAGTTAAATCCAAATTCTATTCAATGGGAAGTTCTAAATTCAGTTTTTGCCTCTTGTTAATGTTAAAAAATGTAAATTTATATCTTTTTTTTACATTTTTGTTGAAAAATGCAATTTGCATCTCCTTTACATTCCTCCATTGAAGAGGTTCTCAACCACTTTAGAGATCTAAATTTGTATTTTACACCACCATTGGAGATGTCCTAGCATGCGCCATCATGGACTTCACCATTTCTAATTACGTTCTATTTAGCCTCTTAACAACACCAATTTGTTGTGGCCTATTGGAAATAGTTAACTGCCTAATGATTTCTTTATCATTATATTTGAAGTTCTCGGATAAATATTAACTACCTCGGCCTGTTATTAGTTTTTAAGGCTTTCACATTTCTATCTATTTGATTTTCTATCACATTAAATATCATCTAAATCACTCTAATGGCTTGACTTATGAGGAATCGAAGACATAACTGTACCGCATGTAATCATCTATAAAAGTAATGAAAATGTACCGCATGTAATCTTGAAGGAGAATAGGACTACCAACACGCAAATGTAACTTGCATGCACTGGTCCCTTTTACCTCTATTATCATCATTGTCGCTATATATCCACTTTGTACTAGTTGGAAATGACGAAACTCTATAAATGCTTCTTGATTCCCGGTTATATGGTATATTGTTCGTGAGTCTACAATCTACATGGGATAAAATTTAGTAAGCAAAAGTGCTAAAAACATAAACAACACTAAAAAAAATATTCGTAAGAGCTACATTCTTTGACTCAAGGCATTCTCAAGCAAAATGACCCAACACCTGACAGTTGTAGCATTTCAACTTGCCCTTGTCTTTCTTTTTTCTAAACCATTTTCCCTTTTTATTGCGTTTAAGTTTGTTTTTCTTAGGTCCATGTCCAATCTCTTTTTTCCCTTTTTCTCCTTTGATTAAGTTCTTCTTACACTTAAAGTCCAAAACTTATCCAGAACTAGACTCAACCACAGAAGTATATCCTAGAGATTTAGCTGCACAAAGCCACTCTTCCTCTAGTTCTAGGTGGACAGCATCAACAAATATTTTGATGTTATCATTATGAGTTGGATTGACTTTCAAATGTTCTCAATCATTAGGAAGAGAGTGGATCAAAGCCTGAACTTGCTTCTCATCAAAGAGTAGATGACCACCCTACTTTAGCTCTCTGATCATGTTAGACATGGTCTTCACATGCCATATGATGTTGTGAGCTGTACATTTTTTGTACGTGTAAAATTTAATAGTCATCTGTCTAAGTGTAGTCATACTAGTGCCACCATATTTCTCTCTTAGATATTACCAAATGTCATGAGTAGTCACGAACTGCTCACACTTGTAAATGAGATCATCTACTATGGGGCTTACCCAAATTGTACAAGTAGTGAAATATTTCCTTTTCATGCAGGTAAGTTTCCTGATCCCTTATTTGGTGAGCATCTAACCCACTACCTAAGTCTTCCATCACGTGGTTTATGCTCTCAAAGCAATTATATTCCTCCAACACATACTAGATTTTATGGCGTCAAGTTTATAATTATCTCCATTTAATTTCTCACACTTATTAAGGTCACAAATGATATTCTTAAATGCCATAGTCCATCAAAATTTTAGAGACAACCCATTTATGCACACGTGTCATTTTGCACTCTAACAAATTAAGTTTTATGATAATTCAACATTAAATCTAGATTCGGAAGTTCACTAAGTTATCAATCATCACAAAACTAATATCATAGTGCAAAATTATAAGTTCTAGGCTATAATTACGTAAACTCTTCCAACTTTTGAACTCCCGTTCAATTAAGCAATTAAGCATGTAAAAAGTAAGCAAGACATTTTGATTATATGTAATAAACATAAACAATATGTATAGATTACAAAATGTCAAATATGTACATGCGATCACATTAAACTCTTCTATACAACTGCTAGACATGAGAAGAGCATTACAATAATATAGATCAACAATTTGATTACGTCAATACTACGACTAACTATACATAGATAGGCAGATTTTCTTAATATTCTAGTTTTCTTTCTTTCATTTCCTCATCAAAATCCTAATCAAATAGTGTAGGCTAGAATAGGCAACTCATCCAAAATTTCAAATTGCAATCTCATTCCAACGACTGAGTTGTATTCTCATTAGATGATGTATTTTCTCCACCTTACATATATATTGCTTCAAGATATTTTATGTGTTATGCTAGATTAAGTCGTAAATTCTTATTTTCGATAAACACGTAACTTTCCAATACGTTCCACAATCCGCGCTTTTTCTACCATTCCCTCTAATGATGGTAAAAGTGTGCATAAATTCAATCATGTCCGATTAAGCACAAAGATAGAAACAATTCACAATGGATCACATAACCTAATTAATACCTTCACCCATAGTTGTCAGACTCGACCCGGACAATGCAGCGGATCAATGAGTTAGTGGTTCAACCGGTGACCCGGTGGTTCAACCGGCGGGTCATTGTATAAAAACTTAAAAAAAAAAAAAGGAATAAATTTTTTTTAAGGGCAAAATTAAAATTTTAAATTTATTTTTCACTAATTATTTAGGTTTATAGAATAAAGTAAAATGTTGGACAAAAGTTTTTAAAAAGAATAATTTTATAAAAGCTATAAATGATTCATTAGTTAGATAATATAAGGTATTGCACACAAGTAATACTAAAATATTTTGAGTTCAAGTGGTGAGGAACCCATTATTTTTCTCAGAGGTCCAATGTTTAATTCCCTTGGACTCAAAAAATTTGTAAAAAGATTTCAAAATCTAATCAAACCAATCAATCGAACCGGGTAAATCACCGATTAACTCGGTCAAAGCTCAATTTTGACCGAATCAAGTGCATTTCAATTTAATATGTCTAGCCCGTTCAAGGGTTCGGGCCACCGGTTTGACGGCCCAACCAGCCCTGCCAGGCCAGTTTTTATAAATATGCCTTCACCACTCATAAGCGTAGAAAATGTGATATTTTAAATACTTTTAGAGTATTTTTCAATTATTAAAAAAAGAGCATATAAAAAATTATCTCCCAATAAGAAAATACCATTTAATAAATATTCTTGATTTACTATAAATTTTCATAATTTAATCAAGTTAAAAAATATTTTTAATAATTTTTACAAATTTATTTTAATCATTAAATACAAAAAATATTTTTAACAAATGGAAAATTGATATAATTATACAGAAAAATAATAATATTTCAGAGACCAACTTACAATTTTCAAAATTGCAATGGAAGCTCGCAACGCCCCACGCGATGCTCTAAGATTCTAATTTTTATTTTTGCACCGTCATCGTCTCCCCGTTACCAAAACTTCTTTTCATGTGGTTTGTTCCACTAATTTTGACATTCTAAGATCATTTGTGTGGTCAAATTTTACAACTTCAATATCTATGGTCATGTTAGGGACATCAACAGGTCCAAGAGTGGATTATTTTATTCATCTTCAAAATTATGCAGAATTTTCAAAATAATGACAATTTTAGGAGACCATAACTTCTTCATTTCCAAACTAAATTTAGTCATATTTACCCTAGGAAATGTCTCAAGAATATCTATCTAACCATGCCAAATGAGTAGCACATAACACCACATACAACAATTAGCACTTTATGAAATTTTGGATTCTTTAACTAAGGTTCCATTTTTTTTTTCTCAAAATACAAAGCCAAACAACATGAGATTTTGCATATATCTCTACATACTAATATGAATATACAATGTAAATTTCAAGATTTTATGTGGAGTATTTCATAACTTACCATTAAAGGTACTCAAAATTTGAAGAAAAACGGCATAAATTCATTTTCATCACATTAAACAACTTTCATCAAGTCATTAAGCAAGAAAGCAATCTACTTAGGCTCTAATGCGATTGTAAGACTACTTAGCATATTTCTAAATGAGTTCTAAATCTTAGAACTTACTAAAAATCAAAAGAAATGAGAGATTGAATCACTTGTCTTTCGTTACTTGCTTACTGCTCTATCAATCACTTCTCTTTTGTTCAAAAACTCTATTGCGATGGAAAGTGATGATAACCACATAGCAACGATCACTACGCAACCCCGCAAAAAATTGACGATCCTAATAAAGCTCAAAGAATAATCTGGTTTAGAGTTTGAATTAAGAATAATGAACCAAACAAAATTGAATTCGAATGACCTCTTGATTACACAACGCGTAATCCACACTCGATGTTGAACGCCACAAGATTAACTTGATAAATTCGCAAAGTTCTAAGAAAAATAAGATTTGAAAGAAAAATAGCATCTCGATTAATTCTTAAAATGTTGTGTTCCTTACAATGAAAATAATGAAATATATTTATACTAAGCCCTAATTAAGGTAGTTAAAATGAAATTAGACTCTTAAGATTACAAATATACTAAATAAAATAGAATTCTAATCAAATAAGGTAATTTCGAAAAAAAGAAATTTTACGATCCCATGGCTTTAATTGAAACTCCTACTTTTTCTTGTGCAAAATTTCGTGTCATTTCCAGAATGTACTCATGGACAAAAATTCGACACTCGAGCTAAAATTTATGCACATGTTCATCCACGCTACTCGTTTACTACTCCGAGTTGATCCATTTGGTTTCTTCTTTCGAGCCCAACATGAAACTTGTTTCTTGACTTGTTAACTATGACACTTCGTCTACCATAGCTTGAGCAAGCAATCTCATCCCCTCTTTCACCCGCTTTGCCCTCGAACGTGTCATCAGGCCTCCTTCGCTAAACAACGGGTCTTGTCCTCGGCTCGGCTTCGTCAGGCTCGACTTCTGGATCATGTCATCCCCTCTTTCTACAAAAGGATTCGACCTTGAATCTGGTACCTGCATCGAAAAAGGAGAGATTAGACACATTAAAAATTGCTGAAACATTATACTCACCTGGAAGGTCCAATTTGTATGCATTGTCGTTGACTTTCTCCAAAATTTGAAATGGACAATCCCATCATGGTTGCAACTTTGATTTCCTTTGTTCTAGAAAGCTTTCATTTCTGAAATGTACCCAGACTCAATCTCTTAGTTCGGATATTACGCTTCTCCGGCCCTTGTTTGCTTGCGACGCAAAGTGTTTACTTTTTTACTCTCAATTTGCGCCCTTACCTTTTCGTAGAATGACTTCACCAACTCGGCTTTTCTTTTACCATCTAAGCTATCTCGTTCATTCACAGGTAAATGTATTAAATCCAAAGGTGTCAATGGATTAAAATCATAAACAACTTCAAATGGTAAAAACAAAGTAGTAGAATGTGTGGCCCCATTATATGCAAACTCTATGAAAGGTAGACACTCTTCCCAACTCTTCAAATTCTTATTAACTACAGTGCGTGAGAGTTATGTCATGATCCTATTCACTACCTCGGTCTGACCATAGGTCTGTGGATGACAAGTTGTTGAAAATATAAGTTTAGTGCCCAACTTACCCCCACAAAACCCGCCAAAAATGATTCAAAAATTTCACATCCCGATCAGAAACTATGCTCTAAGATGCATTATCTCCTTAAAAAATAACTCAGCAATGTTAGTGGCATCATCGGTCTTATGACATCCTACGAAATGTACCATTTTACTAAACATATCTACTACCACAAATATCAAATCTCATCCCTTCTTAGGCCTAGGTAAATCCAAAACAAAATCCATCGAAATATCAACCCATGGTTCACTAGGCGTAAGTAACGGTGTGTACAAACCTTGAGGTAAAACCTTAGATTTTGCATGCTTACAAGTTATACATCAACTACATACTCTCTCAACATCACGTTTCATATTCGGCCAATAAAAATGTTCCCTCAACATTTCTAAAGTCTTTTTAATCCCAAAATGTCTCATCAATCCACCGCTATATGCTTCCCTTACTAATATATCTCGTATTGAACAATTAGGAACACACAACCTATTTTCACGAAACAAATATCCATCCTACTTAAATAACTTATCTATAGTCCCTTTATTACATGATGCATAAATATCTGAGAAATCTAAATCACTAACATACATATCGTTAATGTGTTCAAAACCAAGCAATTTAGAACTAAGAGAAGTGAGTAGTACATACTTTCAAGATAATGCATCCGCCACCACATTTTCCTTACATTTCTGGTATCGGATGACACAAGGGAATATCTCCACAAATTCCATTCACCTTGCATGCCTTTTATTTAGCTTACATTGACTTTGCAAATATTTTAATGATTTATGGTCCATGTGTATCACAAGCTCTTTAAGACACAAGTAGTGATGCCATGTCTCCAAGACTCGAACAAGTGAATATAGCTCTTTGTCATAGGTGGGATAATTGAGTGCTGCTCCACTTAGCTTTTCGTTGAAAGGTTATTGGTCTTTTATCCTGCATTAAAATTCCTCCAATACGTATTCCTAATGCATCACACTCAATCTCAAAAGTCTTATCAAAATTAGGAAGTGCTAAAATCAATGCTAATCAGAACCTATCCTTAATTGTATTGAACGCATGCTCTTGTTCATCACCCCAATGAAATCTCACACTTTTCTTAACAATCTTTGTGAGTGGTATAGTGATTGTGTTGCAGTCTTTCACAAAACACCTATAAAAACTAGTCAAACCATGAAAACTCCTAACTTTAGTTTTGCTCTTAGGTATTTGCCATTTTTTAATAGCCTTTACTTTCTCTTCATCTACTTTTACCCCATTAGTACCCACTACAAATCCTAAGAAAACAACATTTTCTATGCAAAATGTACACTTCTTAAAATTAGCATAAATTTGTTCCTTTCTCAAAACTACAAGTACACTCCTAAGCTGTTCTACATGCTCATTAAGGTCTTTGTTATAAACTAAGATGTTGTCAAAATACACAACAATAAATTTACCTATAAAAGCATGCAAAACACGATTCATCAACCGCATGAAAGTGCTTGGTGCATTAGTGAGTCCTAATGGCATTACTAACCACTCACACAAGCCATATTTAGTTTTAAAAGCGGTTTTCCACTTATCTTCTTTCATTCGAATTTGGTAGTATCAGCTTTTAAGATCAATTTTACTAAACATGTAAGCACCGTACAATTCATCCAACATATCATCTAACCTAGGGATAGGATGACAATACGTTACCATTATGTTGTGATGGCTCTACAATCCACACACATCTTCCAAGTTCCATCTTTCTTTGGCACAAGTAGTACTGAAACAGCACATGGACTCGTGCCCTTCCTCACATATCCCTTCCTCATCAATTCCTCTGTTTGCTTCTGAAGTTCATTTGTCTCCTGGGGATTACTTCGATAAGCTGACCGATTTGGAATGACGCTCCAGGAACGAAGTCAATCTGATGCTCAATGTCTCGAATGGGTGGCAACCCACTAGGCATGTCCTCCGAAAATATATCTTCAAATTCCTGAAATAAAGAGATAGCCAAACTAGGGAGGGGAGGGTTATGTTCTTCAAGATTGAGGAATGACGCCTTATAAACCAACAATATAAATTGTTGTCTCTCAATTATCGCTCTTTTCAACTCACTCCCCTTTGTAAAGAAGTTTACTCTCGACTTTTCTCTCCTCTCGAATGCCCTCTTTCTTTTCTCTCATGTGGCTCCACTCTCTTTTGCTCTCCACTAGTCACCTCAATATTTTCTCTCATACTCATCATCTCACTATTTCCTCTCATTTTCTCTAACTCTTTCACTCTCCTTTCTTCCTCATTTTTCAATTTGATTTGGTCTTTATACACTTGTGCCGGGGTCAATGGCGCAAGGGTAATAGAAAAAGAAGAAAACAAGACTCAAAACAATAGAAAGATATAACCTTGATAATTTTGGAGTCGTGTTCTGATACCAACTAATGAGAACCACGTAGCAACGATCACTACTCAACCCCGCAAAAGATTGACGATCCTAAGAAAACTCAAAGAATAATCCGATTTAGAGTTTGAACCAAGAACAATGAACCAAACAGCCAAACAAAACGGAATTTGAATTACCTCTTGATTACACAACACATGATCCACACTCGATGTTGAATGCCACAAGATTAACTTGATAAGTTCGTAAAGTTCTAAGAAAAACAAGATTTGAAAGCAAAATATCATCTCGATTAATTCTCAATAATATTGTGTTTCTTACAATGAAAATAATGAAATCTATTTATACTAAGCCCTAATTAAGGTAGTTAAAATGGAATTAGACTCTTAAGATTACAAATATATCAAATAAAATAGAATCCTAACCAAATAAGGTAATTTCAGAAAAATAAAATTTTGGCTCCCCAAAATAGTCATGTGGCCGCATGGAACAAATCGAAATCAAGGTTTTACATTTGGTTGACCTCCATGCGGCCACATGATGTTTTTCTATGCAGTCGCATAGAACAAATCGAAACCAAGGTTTTTCATTCGGTTGACCTCCATGCGGCCGCATGATATTTTAAGCCTTGTGGTCGCATGGCTTTAATTTTAACTCCCATTTTTTCTTATGCAGAATTTTGTACCATTTCCGGAATGTCTCATGGGTGAAAATCCGACACCCGAGGTAAAAGTTATGCACATTTTCATACACGCTGCTCGTTTGCTGCTTGAACCGAGTTGATCTATTTGGTTTCTTCTTCCGAACCCAACATGAAACTTGTTCCTTGACTTGTTAACTTTGACACTTCATCCACCATAGCTTGAGCAAGAAATCACATCGCCTCTTTCACCTACTTTTCCCTCGAACGTGTCATCGGGCCTCCTTCGATAATCAACGGGTCTTGTCCTGGGCTCGACTCCTAGATCATATCAAAAAGAATTTGATATCCACAATCCAAAGACCAACGTTGAGATTTTAATTTGACAAAACCAGGTCACCACACACATGTATTCTAATTCTTCTCTATTTACCCAAATTTTTGCTTTTTTTTTTATCTTATCTTTATAATTTAGGAGTTGTGGAAGTTATATGGAAGGTGTGGATGGTGGGAGGTTAAATTTCGAATTTAAACCTCAACTCCTCCCTCCAAACTAATTCTCATATAATTCGGGTACGTGATCGACCCGTTTTATACCAACAACTTAATAGTCAATGTTTGGGAGAAGAAATGACATTACATTTGTGCACAATAATGTAACTTGTCCTAAGGACCACTGTGATCATCTCAAGTGATTGTTAACTGTAGATGATATTACAATTTGATATGAATCCTATTCAATATTATTTTTCTTAATTGTGAAAAAATCTACAGACAAACATGTTTAAAAAAAGGGTGGATGTCTATTTAAATCATATCAATGAGTCAATTTAAATTTTGTTTATAGGTAACGAGTTAGTTTTCTATGAAAGAACAAAAACTGAATTAGGCCATTGTGATCTGATTGGACCAACATGACCTATATCCTGGTTGGTTTCATTCTTTCTGGATTTTGAGTTTAGATCATGCGTGCGCTAGGAGAGTATTCATGAAGCTACTAATAAAAAATTTATACTTATTGCAAGGCTAAAAAAAAAAAGGTAAAAACGTTTACGGTTAAACTCAAGAACTAGATCGAATTAACAAGTTTTCATTTTTCCATCCCTAAGCAAAAATATAACCCAAACAATTAAAATTATCCATTATATGAAATTGTGACTAGCCTCACAAATGCAAATGAGTAGTTTTGCTAATGTGAATCATTATCCTGAATATTATTACTTAAATTTTTAAAAGGGAAAAAAAAAAAAAAAAAAGCAACTCTAGAGAAAACAGGTATAATCATTCTATTCTGCTTGGTCTTGAGCTTTCATAAGTGGTCAACAAGCAAAATTTAAAGAGTTGTACGGTGGCGGATTATTCATTATTGTGCACATATCCATAGTGATGAAGATCTGTACGTGGCGGAATTTCATTTTTGTAAACGAAACATGATATAACAAATTAACTTTTAATTTTGCATCTAATTTTGAAAAGAAATGTGGTGTGGATGATGGATCTCCATGGATTTTTGAATGGACGAAGCTATTTAAAAAATTAAAAATTAATGTATTTATATAAAAAGAAAAAGAAAAACTCAAAATTTAATGAGATATTTATTCATTTGTGAAGCCTAATTATTGTACACAGATCAAAACTAGGGATGGTTGTCTTGAAACTTTCAGTAGAAGAGTGTGTGAAGAGGTGCTAGCAAGTTTAGGATGGAAGATGCAAAATTAGTGAGCACTCTTTTAACTAGTCACTTCAAATTTTCCAATTAGCAGTCATCTTCTACAGAGCAGGAGCGAGGCTTACTGCTGTCTCTTTTTCATATCGTAAGTATACGATATCGTTCCCACGAGTACTATACTTTAGTATTTAATTAGATTTTTTTAACTCATATTTGATGAAAGCAATCAAAGAATTGTGTGTTTATTGACTTGTTGTGAGTTTTTTATTTAAACAATTGAAATTAATTAAAATGCACACAAAATTCAATTTAAGTCATAATTCAAGATTCAAGAGCCTAATGTAGTGTTCGATCGGATTTTTCTGTGGTATTCAATTTACCCATCTTGAGTTCTCGTTGAACCTATATAACTAATTCAATACATATCTCTATGTGAATCTACCATAGTTAAGCGAAATATTGGTTCTAAGAATTCATATGATGATCCCAATATTTAGTATAGGTATCTCTACACGTTATACTAATATACTGAATTTTACTATATGGTTTAAATCTTAAACTCAAATCTCGATTCATAAAAAAAATTCACAAAATCATCAAATTAGTGATCAAGTAATTTAATACATTAAACTTATAATAAAATCAACACATGTACGATAAAATAACATGAATCTTGAATAAAAACAAAGGGTATCAAGTAGATTATATCATTTGCCCTAATATAAAATTTAGCTACTCATAATGATAGAAGAAGAAAAAAAGAATTTGTTATTGAATACATCACTAAATTTTGAATAAATGTATAGAAAAAGTAATCAATCTTGCACCAAAATCTTCTTCATCTTCAAATCAATACTTCACTACTTGAATTCTTTGATGTTTTCCTCATTTGAATTGTGCTCTTCAATCTCTAGTTGTATCTTTGTTTTCTCAATGCGTGCTCTCCCTCAAATTGTGTGAAACTCTTGTATTTATACTCCTCTTCACATTTGTGTCCAATGTAGGGTTTTATAGGTTTCAAAACGGACTAAAAACGCACCCTAGATGTACCCAAGCGGGTGCTGCGAAGACAGATTGGCGCATCGCATTCAGGAAAAAAACTACACTGCACTTCCTTTAGTATTTTCATTATAACTTTATGTCCCGATATCTGATTGAGGCGATTCAAATTGGGCTATAAAGATAACTCAAATGGATATAATTTTACTAGAAGCAGCTGTTTTCCAATTCAAACGTTTATTAGTACAAAAATGAGTTTCAATCTCCACCTGAAAATTTGGAACATTCTTGTGCGGTTAAAAATTGATTTGTGGAAGTATTTGGTCATATTTCACTCCTTTTTAACTTTTAAATGCATCCATTTGACCCCCTAGCATTCTCGAATCTTCATTGTGAGTTTCGGCACAACTTTTGAGTATTTACACTTTAGTCCCCAAACTTTGGATCTTGCCCCCATTTTCGTCAATTTTCACTTCTTTCTTTCAAATCCACTTCTATTTTTCACCTAATAACACATTATATAATAAATTATATTATAATTTCATTAAAAGAATTACAAAATGTCAATATTTTAGAACCCGAATAAGTGTATAAAATACACTTATCAAATACTCTCAAACTTAAACATTTGTTTGTTCTCAAACAAAACTATAACCTAACTTAACAAACACACAAACATGCAAAATTTTATCTCTTGATTGAAATCATTGTATAAAATCTATAAGCAACTCCAGGGTTCGTATTACCAAAATCAATATCTACTTTTCCAATGCAAAACTCATGTATGTGTGTGTTAAGAATTTAGTAAAACACTATATATTCACAAGTTGTTTCGATTCCCGACCCTCGATGGTCAAATTTTTGCTTCATCACTCGTAAGATTCACACACCCTCAAACTTATTCTTCTTTTTACTCATTTCCCAGTGTATAATCTAAGGCTGAATTTTTATACCAACTTCTCACTCTCTTTAGTTTAGATGGATCTCACTAATTGTAAATCGATACTTCACCAAATAAAGATTCTCCAAATTTTGATTACTTCAACATCTAAAACTCAACTAGGCTAATAATCCATTGTCAAAGATCTAACTTTTTCAAATAAGTGTTTGGAACTTAATCAAGACATGTAATATGTAAATACATATTTTTTTATCTTATGTGCTAGTTTCTCTTCATTAAGCTTTCTAAATGATTCTTATAGCGAGTTTTAGGCCGATAACTCCCAAGTCAGATGAATATAGAACACTAGGTTTTTAGATACACTTGCAGGCTTAGTCACTCGAGTCATAAAAGCTACGAAAAGACGTTTCACTATGAGATATCTTTTTTCTCTTTTTTTTTAATTAATCTTTTTGCCATGATTAGTGTAATGTCCCTCATTAAACACTCATTCTCAAAAATCGACCCCAACTTAAGATTTTCACCTATTTTTCATCATATCGGCATTAGACAATTCACACAACAATTTACACACATATCATCCTCATTCATATCCATATCTCCCTTCAACATATTAAGCATATGAATCAACCCATTACTTTATAATATTAAACTTAATTCATGTGCACAAATAGTATCAAGTTTTACATGGATAAAAATCAATTAATCTAAGCATGCAACGTATCCACAGTTCATGAATTAATACATAATTTCAAATATATTTGCTACCTAACCCACACACGGCACACAATAAACAAGAAATCTTTTTTTTTCATATCACACAAATACAAAAATACTAAATAACTAACAAAAGTAATTAACAGCTAATGAATCACCCCCTCAAACTTAAAACGCACATTGTCCCCAATGTAAAAATAAATACAAAGGAGGGTTATGACTTCCCTGAATACATCAGTTTGTGTCATTATCATCTTTCTGCTGAGATGGATATGGGTTGGCTTTCTAACCACATTATTGCCCACAACCTTGAGAACCTACAACCAACACAACGAGAATGTTATGACAACAAAATAAGCGGTCCTAAAACTAAAACCAAGTAATAAAAATGGGATAGTGCTTGTGTTACCTCCCAATAAGTACTTATTTAAAGTCATTAGCTTGACTTTTTGCCATGTTTGATTATGGTGGCTTGAATCAAGTTATGTCATCCTTACACTTTGTGGAATTTTCATTTATGCACCCTTTTTTTGCTCTCCATATTTTGATATTTCCATTTTCATCTTTACCAAGAAGTTCACCGAAATTTGATTTTACATTCTGATAGCTTCGTTGATCAAGTGGCTCTTCTTCATCAATTCTACAACAATTATTTTTGTTGGAAGGTTTCTCAAATGGGATATAAATATTAAATATCTCGTGCTTGTCATCCACTCTTAATATTAGCTTACATTTCTCCATGTCAATCAGGGTTCGACATGTTGCTAAGAATGACTAACCCAATATAATTGGAATGTCTCGATCTTCTGGTATGTCAAGCACAACGAAGTTCATCGAAAATATTAAATTTTCTGCTTTTATGAGTAC
The DNA here is from genome assembly GCA_019097785.1 of Fraxinus excelsior. Lineage (NCBI taxonomy): Eukaryota > Viridiplantae > Streptophyta > Magnoliopsida > Lamiales > Oleaceae > Fraxinus > Fraxinus excelsior. The sequence continues at coordinate 19,737,198 of CM032635.1, read as the reverse complement.
ATCCTCAACTTTGCCACGTAACTTTGGAATTGTTGTATCAGTTAGTTGTAGCGTTATTGATGTTGATTTGACTTCACCCAATTTCAAATTCCTGTAAACAGAATATTAAATTAGATTTATACTAGCACATGTGTCACACAATGCATTAATAGCATTTAACTTGGGAGGCAATCTGTTTTGCACTCTTGCACTACTTTCTTCCATTAATGCCACAATTTCAAACTCAGAAAGCTTTCTTTTCTTTGTCAACATCTCTTTCAAAAATTTTGTATAGTTTAGAATTTGTAATATCGCATCAATCAACGGAATATTGATCTGGAGTTTCTTGAGAATATCAAGAATTTTTTCAAATTTTGTGTCATCTTTATTTTTCTTGAGCTTTTGAGGAAAGTGAATGGGAGGCGCGTAAGCCTTAACTGGACTTGGTACCATGGCAGTGGATGCTTCAGTTCATTCTCAATTGAGGCGAATGCATATTTTTCTTCCATTATAGCTTCGTCAACATCTTCCTAGTCATCTTTTCTTTCTAGTCGTTCGTAGTAATCTCTAGTAATTGTACCCCACTTCTTTTAGTTATAGAATGAATATTTTCTTCCATCGACTTCTTTCAAAGTCTTTGGGGGAATGGAAGTGGAGCATATGCTTTAACTTTTACAGATGCCCTGGGTGGATAGTTTTCTGCTACTCTTATTGCCATCACTTGCTCTTTAAGATTTGTCATTGTATTGCTTTACAATGATCCCCATGGAGTTCTGCAAGTTGTTGAGCTATCTAATCAATCTGTGTCTCCAACTTCTTGATAGATGCTTGCTGATTTTGAAAATTAGTATCAATATGTTGGAATACTTTGTTTGTTTTCAGAAACATTCCCCAAACTTGGTCTTCTCTCTTGCTGTAAATTATTCTCTTATGTGTTCAAATTGCAGGAACCATTTTGAATAAAGTTTACTTCTTCCCCTGAAGAAGCAAGTATCAAGCTATTTTCTGTAACGTGATTTCTCCCACAATTCTCACATGCTGAATTGGCCATCACTACATTTGCTCCATGTGTTTGCAATTTTACAAGTAATTCCACATGCTTCGTTAAAGCAACAATATGTGCATTGGTAGATATTGTGTTGTCCAATTCATAAATTCCAATTGTATTCGATAGTACCACTCTTTCTAATGAAAATATTGAATGTGTCATGGCAATGAACTCAAACAAATCCATGCATTCTTGTACGAATTTCCAATTATCGATCCACCAGTAGAGGAATCCACCTTAGATTTTGACAATGGCGATAGTTTGGTGTAGAAGTATTGTACTTGATTACCTATGGTGATCCCATGATTTGGACACTTTCTCATTAACTCCTTGAATCTGTTTTATTCCTCGTGATAGCTCCCCCATCTTTCCGATGAAACGTTTGAATTTCTAATCTGTTTTTTGCTACTTTTGTCGATTGGAAAAATTTGTTACAGAATTTTCTAATTAGTTCCTTCCATGTAGTAATACTTCCATGACATTCAGCATCTAACCATTCCAATGCAGCATCTCGCAATGTACAGTGAAATAACCTCATCTTGATCGCGTCTTCATTAACCCTTGAAGCATGAAAGTTCTGGCAATTTTTTAGGAATATGGAGATATGTGTGTTCGAGCTTTCATAAGGTAGACCATAAAACTGGAAAGTGTTGTTGGTCAAGTTGAACCAATATGTCCTTATCCGAAAGTTGTTTACCCAAAAATCTGGATATGAAACTGGCAAGTCTCTTTCATTAATTTCCACTCGCTCATGTTACTGGTTAGGGTGCAGCTACTCTCTTGACAACTTGTCCAATTGGCTGTATAGGAATAGGGATATTTTGATCATCGGCCATTTGATATTATTGTTTTTGTTTGTATTCTTTGTGTCTTCGTCTGAAAGTACGTTCTATTTTCGAATCAAACAGTTCAAGATCATCAACTTGGATACAGAGCATACAATGACTACCTTTTATCTATTAATAAAAAAATAAACAAATCAAATAACAGTTAAAAATAAAATAAATTATGCTAAAAGTAAATTGTCCCTGGCAATAGCACAAAAAACTTGTTGCATTTTTTCCTATCTCAAGTGTACGATATCGTAACAAGTAATGTAGTGGACCTTTAAATTCGGATTATCGTTCCTATGAGGACTATACTTTAGAATTTAATTAGATTTTTTAACTCATATTTGATGAAAGCAAACAAAGAATTATGTATTTTTGTGAATTTTTTTATTTACAATTGAAATTAATTAAAATGCACACAAAAATTGGTTGAGAATTCAAATAATGAACGGATATTAGGGCTGAACAATTTCACCTATTGATCACCTCTAAGTTTTAATTCAAGATTCAAGAGTCTAATGTAGTGTTCGATAGAATTCTTTTATGGTATTCAATTTATCCCCATTGTAGTTCTCATCAAGCATATCTAACTAATTCAATCACATATCTCTATGTAAATCTACCTGAGTTAAATGAAATATTTGTTCTAAGAATTCATATGATGATTGTAATATTTAGTATAGATATCTCTACACGTTGTACTAATATATTGGATTTTACTATATGGTCTAAATCTCAAATTCACCTCTCGATTCGTAAAAGATTCACAAAATCATCAAATTAGTGATCAAGCAATTTAATACATTAAGCTCATAGCAAAACCAACACATGTATGATAAAATAACATGAATCTTGAATAAAAGACATAAAGGGTTTCAATTAGATTACATCATTCACAGCTACTCATAAATGATGGAAGAAGAAAAACAAGAATTTGTTATTGAACACATCACTTGGTTTTGAATAAAGATGTAGAAAAAGTAATCAATATTGCACCAAAATCTTCTTCATGTACAAATCAATGTTTCAAAACTTGAATTCCTTGATGTTTCCTCCTTTAAATTGTGCTCTTCAATCTCTAGTTGCATCCATATTTTCTCAATGTGTGCTCTTCCTTAAATTGTGTGAAATTCTTGTATTTATGCTCCTCCCATGTTTGTGTCCAATGTAAGGTTCTTATGGGTTTCAAAATGGACCAAAAAAATACGCCCTAGATGCACCCAGGCGATGCCTGTAGCCATGGGAGTGGCACCGCAAAGACAGAGTGGTGGCGCTTCGGCGCCGAGGCACCACCTTTCGGAAGAAAAACTACACTACAATTCTTTTAGTATTTTCATCATAACTTTCTCTTCCCATATTCGATTGAGGCGATTAAAATTGGGTTGTAAAGATAACTCGAATGGTTACAATTTTACTAGAGGTATATATTTTCCAATTCAAACGTTTACTATGCCAAAAATAAGTCTTAATCTCCGACTGAAAATCTAGAACATCCTTGTGCGGTTGAAATTTGATTTGTGAAAATATTTTGGTCATATTTTACTTTTTTTGACTTCTAATTGCATCCATTTGACCCTAGCATTCTTAAATCTTCATCGTGAGCTTCGACACAACTTTTGAGTATTTACACTTTAGTCCCCAAACTTTGGATCTTG